>WAAE01019094.1:43333-126732 GCA_013400495.1 Nicator chloris
GCAGAGCCCGGGGACAGCCCGGGGACAGCCCGGGGACAGCCCGGGGACAGCCCGGGCTGGCAGAGCCCAGGGACAGCCCGGGGTGGCAGAGCCCGGGGACAGCCCGGGGACAGGCCGGGGTGGCAGCGCGGGGCTGGAACGGCAGCGCAGCCCCGGAGCCGCCCCAGGACGCCGAAACAGCCACTCCACATGGACACGGTGACACTGGGGTTGTCCCCATTCCTCTGCCACACACCCCAATCCCACACCTCCTTACCCACGGGCCCCAGTCTGAGCTGGTTTTATTTTTAACCACAGAATCCAGCTTTTCTTGCCCCCCTCCCCAGGCAGACAAGGAGAACACTGAGCTGAAGATGTCCAAGGAAGGATTCCCAGCCTTCCAGGTAAAGCAGCACTTTCTGCCTTCATCCAGTCTCAGCTGGGTTTTGTACATTTACGAATAGGAAAAGCTTAAAAACCCCACCCAGCTCTGCCCTTACCCAAAATCTGGCTTAAAAGGCTCAGGTGGTAAAGTGACTCCACTGTGGATAAAGCTACAACAGAAAAATTCACTGGTAAGGCCCTCTGAAGGCAAGGGGAGAGTTCCTGCTCATGATTCTCACACGTGAAATAAAAAGATGCAGTGGCAGCCCCTCACCATTCATCACTTTTGGCCGTTTAATGTATTCACCACAGCGATATATCCAAGTCACCCCTGGGTTTCTAACCAGGCCACATCTGGATTATCACACAGTGCAAAGACTTTCTCCTTCCTCGGGATCTGCCCTGCCCTGCCCAGGGGTGCAGCACCCCAGGGCTGCTCGGCACATTCATCTCCATCAGCTGAAAACGACTTTTCAGACCTAATTAATCTGATAAAACCTCACCAGCCAGCGAGGAAGGAACTGCTGCCACCAGAACCTTTCCAAGGCCAAGGATTCCTGGATTGAGTTATTTAAACAGTCCCTTGAGAGGAATTCCAGCCAACCATCCTGACATGAGGACAAATTCAGTATTTCCTGTCCCAAAGCAAACTCAGTGATGCCTGATAAATGGAAAACTGCTTGGAATGGCAGGGAGAGGAGAACTGGAACAAATTTATCACAAATCCTGTTAAAATTTGGGTGTAGGGAGGGGAAAACCCACTCATTTCCACACACTGGGACGCTTTTAGAGATATGTATCTCTATTTTAAGGGAATGGGAATTGTAGCACAGGAAATAAAGCTGATTATGGAATGAGTTTCAGGCACTTGAGCTGCAGGGATGTGGAAGGTGCTCTCAGGTGCATTTACCATTCACACATCTACACAATGCTCAGCAGAGCAGCTACTCAGCCTCCCAAAATGAAAAAAAAAATACTAAAAAATGAAGCTGTTCACACTCCCCAAGTTTGTTTTCCACCTCTCCTCACAATTAAAGACCTGTGTAATTCCCAGATGCCAGAAGCAGCATATTGCAGAGATGATTTACCAAACTGATGATCTTCTAAACCGAAAGAAACATTTGAAGTATCAGATCATTAAAATATGACCTTTTTTTTTGGTCTAAATTGCTACTAAAATGCCATTTTGCAGCATTTCTTCAATAATTGTTTTTAAGGCCCCTCCCTTTTCCCAAGAATGAATTTCATGGAGAACAAAGGCAAAGCTTGAGCTTCAGCTGGAAGCCAAGGCAGCAGAACCCCGAGGGTGAAACAACAGCATCACAGCCCAAGGTCATGGCCCAGGGTCAGACAATCCCTGCCCAACAATCCCCAGTGGGAGCAGCACTGATGCAAAGTTCCCTGGCTTCTCAATGGACAGAGCTGGCAGAAAAATGGGAATTCCCCTACAGGGAAAAGAAAAAAGCTGCCAACAAGGAGCACTCACACAAAACACAAAGGGGTTGAGAGATCAAAAGTTTGGCTGCTCTTCTCAGTGACTCAATTGAAAACATTTGTAAGTTCACACACGTGCACTTCAAAGCACCATCACAGCAAACATTGCAGGTGAGAATCTGGAAATGATCACAGAGTCTGGAATTATCACAGCAAATATTCCAGGTGAGAGTCTGGAACTGATCACAGAGTCTGGAATTATCACAGCAACCACTCCAGGTGAGTCTGGAACTGTCACCTCTGCTGACAAACCCCACCATGCCCACAGACTGAAACTCAGCATTTAAACCCCAAAAGCCCTGGACAACACCACAATGTGTCAGGAAACATCAGCCACCACCGAATTCTGGCCACATCTGCCCTCAAAAATACAAAACACACAGAAAGCTCCCAGTGACCCATGGCATGTTTGCAGGCAGGGTTGCTCACTGACCAACTCACAGAAAACAATTTAATGTTTGCATTCTAAACCCCTCAGGGCACAGAAAGCCCTGTCTGACAGCCAGTCCTGAGGGGTGCAGGCACTCCCAGCCCCGCTGGGCTCTGTGGTCCCTGGGGAAACCAAGACAAGGTGAACCTCAGAGGCCACAGCAAGGGGAAGTGGCACGGGGAGGAAAGAGTAAAACCAACTGAAGTGATGTGTAAACACAGAGTATTTGCTTGCAACACAACCCACACCTGCACCATCTGCCAGAGGGTTCCTACAAATGCACAACCAAGCAGCAGAAATCCCAACACTGTCCACCAGCAACAGCAACAACTCCTTCTCTTACCAAGCAACCCCCAGCTCACCCAACCTGTGTGGATTCAGCCCAGGGAAGACATAAGACTCAAAAACCAAACACTTGGGTTTAGAAGCAAGTCTGCTTTTTCTTTTTTTAGGCTAGAAAATGTACAATTCCATTTCATATGCAAGTGTGCACAGAGCTTGTTGCTTGTAGATACTGTCAGAGAAACTGAGAGAGTCTTTGCATTAAATTGTTAATTCTTCAAACATTGATACATTTTGCAATACACCAGTTAATACCAAGATCTATGTGCATGCACTAGAGATATATGCATGTACACCTTAATGTTTAACAAAGACAGCAGATCCCCCAGCCAGGGAGCGTTGGAGATACCAAAAATAGATTAAAAAGTTAAATTCTTTACCTGCCTTTGTTAAATACAGACTTTGAGATTGCCTCCCCTCCTTTCCCCAGGACTCCCGTGCTCCCAGGGAGGCAGGTGGGCAGGAAGGCAGGAGCTGACCAGATTATCCCAGAACCAAAGACAAGCACCTTTAAAAGTTCAAACTAAGCTTTAAAATGTCTTTAAAATGCCTTTTCCATCCTTACCAGACACAGGAGCTGAGAAAGGGAAGAACATTTTAAACTGTTTTGTTTCATTTTGCTGAACTCCCAATGCATCTCCCACAGAAGAGCCTGACAGCTCCAACCATCCCACTGCCTTCCCAACTGCCTGGATCCTCTAAGGTGGGAATTCTGAGCCCCTGGTGCCTGGGGCAGTCACCCCAGCAGGGAAAGGTGATCCCAGTGTTCCCACACCTCTTGGGGACCATGCAAGGGAGTTCTGCTTTCAACAAGTTCTGCCCTGGAACTCGTGTGGGTCACCTGGAGCTTTTCAAGTAGTGTCATCTGCTTTGTCCCCACCCAGTCCCCTCCACTGCATATTGATACATCTGCATATTTTAATACCTGCACATTTTATGTAGCAAAGAGAGCTTTTCCTCTGAGAAACGCTTCATTAGTCTGACTTGTACGATTCCAGTGACACTTTCAAACATACTTCTGTGCCTCTTCTTTGGTTAAGAAAAAAAAGATACTTTTCCCTTTTGGACAGCTAAAGGTACTTCTGCCAGACCTGAACCAACCAGCAGAGCAGAGGAGAGCAGTGGGCAGGACCTGCAGCATCACCCAGTCCAATGCTGACCACAGTAAAAGAGGAAAATCCGTTTCATTTGAAGCTCTTTGGCAAATTTGTTCTGTTTGCCAACCCTGGAACTGGAATCTCAATCCACGTGCCTCAATCCATTGCAGCCTCCTCCCTAATCAAAAAACCATGTGGAAAAACAAGCCATGGGCTGAAGAGAGAGTTTGTTTCTCAGGCTGTGGAGAGCCGAGGTGTGATTGACGTTACAGCCGTACGGACACAGAGGGACGGCACTGGTGACACAGGGCCGTGTCACAGATTAGTACTACTGCCACCATACTGATTCAGCTTCACACTGCTCTGAGCAGATTGCAATTAACCTAGGACTGAGGTATAAATATACACAAATATGTACAGTACACATACAGGAAAGAGTTTTGCATTTGTAACATGGGCAACCTCAGAAACACTGGAGTCGATACCTACGCCGGAGAGTCGCTCGCTGATTTACTGGAATAATGAAGCCAACAACTTCCACTAGAGAGGGCTACAATGGGATCAGAAAACTCCAAATGAAAAGCTCCTTCCTCTCACTTCATCCTCCCCACGCCCAAGCTGGACTGTTCCGAGGGGCAGCTTGAGGAGAAGGTTGGTCACAGCTTTGAAGGCGTCCTCCGAGGAACCCGAACCAAACCGGAGCCCCAAGTGCTCCTTTGCTCTGGTGCCTGCTCCCAGTTCCTGTCTGTGTGTGTGTGTGTGTGCAGCTGTGCAGAAAATACAGCTGCCAGCAGTTCAGTATAAATACATCCACCCCACCAATCTGCCACTGGAACAGCTCTGCTGCAGCAATGTCTGTGCAAAGAGGTCATTAAAAATCATCTGATCTTCAGCCGGGACATCATCCACTCCAGTCCTTGGCACAGTCTGGAACACAAGAGAGAACATTCAGGGAATGCAGGCACTTCTCGGGGTAACTCCAAAGGTAACTCCACAGCATCAATTTGAATTCTTCCCAAGAACTCTGAATCACTTCTGGAAACTCTTCACACCCTGCATGGCACTGCCTAGATCTTATTGTACCACCTATGGTGAGGGAATTCAGACCCCAGCTCTTCAAGACGTGAAGTTCTCTCTAATTAGGGTTATTCTTAATAAAGCAAATTTCAGTTTGCCCCCACCTCACCCCACACTCATTAAGCTCAAATCGTATCAAGTCTTATCTCTGTGAGGTGACACTGTGGGTTTAACATAAAGTTGGTGTTCTGAGCCCAAAAATCCTGAATCAGGATTATGAGGTGAGGAGGCCCTGGCACAGGGTGCCCAGAGCAGCTGTGGGTGCTCCTGGGCCCCTGGAAGTGTCCCAGGCCAGGCTGGACAGGGCTTGGAGCACCCTGGAACAGTGGAAAGTGTCCCTGCCATGGCAGGGCTGGGATGATTTGAAGGTCCTTTCCAACCCAAACCATTCTGGGATTCTGTCACTCTTCTGGACAGGGAGCAATGTGTGTTAAACCCAAATACCACAACCAAACCCCCAGAGTAATTCCAGATTCCCCTCCTGTGGACACAAAACCCTCTTACCCCTCTCCAGTGAGAGCACAGCAGGCCTGAATGTGCCACTGGTGATCCTTAATTGAAGTCAGCTTCAGGAACTGGGAGATCTCAGCTACTGTCATGCACTCCTTCACATCCTGCTTGTTAGCAAAGATCAGCAATCCTGCTTTCTTCAAGTCCTAGGGAGAAAGGAGAGGAGGGAATGACACAGCAGCCCTTGGAGGCAAAGGAGGGGACACAAATCAGGGAACCCAGAGCCCCAGCCAACAATCCTCCACAACAAAGTGCTGACAGGAGCTGCAGGAAATCCTCTGATCCAGCACACCAAACAGCCAATTCTTGCCTTGGATGAGGAGTAAAAAACTCAGGACAACGTTTTGCTTTGCTCCAAGAGGATCAGAGCCCTGTACCTGAGCAGCACTGACAATTTGAGAACAGTGACTCCAGGGATAAGCTTATTTTACCTCAAATTGCTTGGAATGACATCAGGGCAGGGGTCTGTTATTGGAAATCTTTCCCTTGGAAAGCAAAAAGCTGTTCCCAGGAAGCCAGGCCAGCTCAGGCACTGAGCTGCCCATCAGCCACACTCCTCTTTACACGCAGCAAAATTAATTCCCAAATAATCAACTGCTCCAGAAAAGAGCTGGAACTGAGCTGCACAACTCAATTTTGCCTTAACAGCAACTCCATGGAACCAGTTAAGATTTTCAAGGAGCAAAGAAAAGCGATTTTAAATCAATATTTGACTTTCATTGCTGCTCTCTCCCAACGTCAGAGCCACGTCTGGAGAGGGAGCCTGGGAACATCCTGCCGGGCAACAAAGGGCACATTCACTGCCAGGTGGCTCCCAAATCGCCTCCATTCTGCCGGCAATTCCAGACTTCCCCTGCGGCAAAATCAGCTCCTTAACAACTTCACCTTCCTTCAGAGATAGGAAACAGAAGATGCAGGTTTTGCAACAGCCTGAAGAGTTCAGCTCTGCAATCCTAAGCCTGGACACAGGGCTGTGTCCTAAGCCTGTGGCACAGAACTCCTCCGTGCCACATTTAACACTCCACAGCCTCACCTGCTCTATTAGAATTTACTTTATTAAACATAATTTAAATTAAACATTAGAAATTAAAAAAAAAAAAACAAAAAACCACAAAAAACCAACCAACCAAAACCCAAACCAAATCAAACAACCAAAACAAACAAACCACAAGCATTAAAACTCCAAAGATCCTATGCAAGGCCCTTGTTTTTCCTCACAGGAAACCCATGGGCAGGCTGTGCCCTTCCTGCAGGCTCCCAAACTGTGGCTATAGGTTAAATAGAGATGGAATATTTTAGGCTATCATGCCATCATTTTTATGCACTTCTTTTTAATCCTGACACCTAAATTTGGAAGCTGGGTGTCAGCTCACACACCCTGATGCAGTTTGCATTCAGGTCATGCCACAGGTGCTGCCTGCCTTTGACATCAGCCCAGCTCAGGTTTAGACCTGACCCAGGGCTCAGGTCTAAGGAGGGTCTTGACAATTTAGCAATTTCCACTCTGGAATTCCAAATACCCACAGAGCAGCGGCTGCCACGGCCTGAAGCTCCTTCAGTTTTAGAGCTGGGTGCTCTAATACACATTGTAAAGGTTGTAAAACCTCAGGCAACCATGAAGATATCAAAAATAATGATTAAATTATTGCAGGAAGCCATGGGGTTTTAAAGGCTCTAATTCAGATATTAACATGGATTGAAGTATAAAACCCACAGACGTCCCTGACAGGTCCCAACTGCTGTTTCACTGGAGCACTGTGACAGGCTACTTCTGTAATTTAGTATTAATTAACAGCTTTACTGGGAGTTTCACAGAAGACAGTGCAGCAGGGACAAGGCAGTTCAGGGTGTAAATCTGCTTCCCTTGGTGTGTATCAGCCAGATCATTAAAATAAAGATTAAAATAAAGATTAAAGACACAGGGTGCACTCACCTCATGTGCTAACATTTTATACAGCTCTTCTTTAGTCACAGAAATTCTCTCTCTGTCTGTGCTGTCCACCACTACTATCACAAACTGTGAAAAGGGAGAGTTATTAGCAGAGAAATTCTTGCTGTTCCCACTCCCACCCCATGATCCAGCTGGATATCAGACACCATCCCTGTTCCCAAACCCTCCCTCCAGCCCCAGGAATAATCCCAGAGGCCTGGGGTTATTCACAGCCTCTGCTGTGCTCTGGGTACAAAGGCAGCTCTGACACAACTTTTCACTTTCTGTTCTCCATTCTTCAGTGAAAAATTCATACTGAAAGCAAGAAAATTCTCTGTGGTCCCAGATCTGGTTTTGTTCTTTGCTTGGTGTAACTGAGGCACCACACAGATCCCTCAAATTATTTGTTGCAGCCTTTAAAACAAAGTGCATCAGCTTTGTCTAGGTCAAGAACTAACATGCAAACAGGTATTTGCACAGGATTAAAAAAGTCCCAAGGCTCCAAACTCCAAGAACACATTCCCAGCTTCATTTAGGCTGGGAAAGAACTTTAAGGAATCACAGCACCTCATAGGGACGAACTGGAGAACAAAGATAACTATTGTGACAATTGTATTTAGCCATACAAAATGTTATTTATATAATATAAATAATTAAACAATAATTTCGATAAATTAAATAAATAATAATTTAAATAATTGTATTTAAATGGTATTTGATAACATATAGGAAACCATGACTTAAAGCATTAGTTTTATGGAGTTGTGTGCTTGATAAATTTTATATATATATATAATATATATTTAATATACATATACACATGTATTTTTTATATACATATGTGTGTGTACTGCAACTGCACCTCTGGAGAGTTCTGAAGCACCTGGGGGTATTGAGGCTGGTGATGGCAGCAGCTTGTGAGACAGAGCTGCCAAGGTTTTGGAGGAAAACCTTTGGGCTGTCAGGCAGTTTTGGAGCACCCAGCGCAGAGAGAGTGACCACGGGGACAGCAGGGGGGATGTGCAATTCCCAGGGGAAGGGAGAGTCAAAGCCCAGCCCGGGGGCAGGGGCAGAGCCCCGGGGGCAGCCCCAGGGGAAGGGAGAGTCAAAGCCCAGCCCCACGGCAGGGGCAGAGCCCCGGGGGCAGCCCCAGCGGGTGGCCCAGGTGTCCCCAGGCCTGACCTCGGTGTTGGTGTAGTAGGTGTTCCAGGAGGAGCGCAGGGACTCCTGGCCCCCGATGTCCCACATCAGGAAGCGCGTGTTGTTCACCACGATCTCCTCCACGTTGCTGCCGATGGTGGGAGAGGTGTGAACCACCTCGTTCATGGAGCTGCACNTGGAGAACAAAGATAACTATTGTGACAATTGTATTTAGCCATACAAAATGTTATTTATATAATATAAATAATTAAACAATAATTTCGATAAATTAAATAAATAATAATTTAAATAATTGTATTTAAATGGTATTTGATAACATATAGGAAACCATGACTTAAAGCATTAGTTTTATGGAGTTGTGTGCTTGATAAATTTTATATATATATATAATATATATTTAATATACATATACACATGTATTTTTTATATACATATGTGTGTGTACTGCAACTGCACCTCTGGAGAGTTCTGAAGCACCTGGGGGTATTGAGGCTGGTGATGGCAGCAGCTTGTGAGACAGAGCTGCCAAGGTTTTGGAGGAAAACCTTTGGGCTGTCAGGCAGTTTTGGAGCACCCAGCGCAGAGAGAGTGACCACGGGGACAGCAGGGGGGATGTGCAATTCCCAGGGGAAGGGAGAGTCAAAGCCCAGCCCGGGGGCAGGGGCAGAGCCCCGGGGGCAGCCCCAGGGGAAGGGAGAGTCAAAGCCCAGCCCCACGGCAGGGGCAGAGCCCCGGGGGCAGCCCCAGGGGGTGGCCCAGGTGTCCCCAGGCCTGACCTCGGTGTTGGTGTAGTAGGTGTTCCAGGAGGAGCGCAGGGACTCCTGGCCCCCGATGTCCCACATCAGGAAGCGCGTGTTGTTCACCACGATCTCCTCCACGTTGCTGCCGATGGTGGGAGAGGTGTGAACCACCTCGTTCATGGAGCTGCACAGGGAACAGGGAACAGGGACAGGGACGTCACCCACAGTGACCCACGACACCTCAGGGCCATTCCCACCGAAAGAACCTCAGCAAATCTCCCTGGGCAGCCAAGACAAGGTTTGATGGTGGGAGGTGCAGAAATGTAAATAAAAACAGCAATAAAAGACTCAGTGAACTATATAATAATCAAATTATAGAGCTGAGAGAGCATTTGTGAACAAAATGTGTTATAATTAATTAAATCACGGAGCTGAGAGAATTTTTGTTTCAGAAGCTTTTGGGAGCACTCAGCTCTTCTTTCTCCAGGCCCGTTTTGGCTCACATGGGACAGAGCAGTTGTTTTGCTTCAAGAATGTGGTTAAGCCACAAGATTGCCAAGGTCTCAGAAAAACAAAAACTCATCCTCCAGCTCCACCAGAAACACTTCACCCACTCCATCCCAGGGCAGGCCACTAAAACCAGATTTTCTTCACAATGCTTTACTAACTTTACTTACTTTACTGTCCTAACTTCCCCCTCTTCTCCCCTCAGCACAGTCCAATACACAACTTTTTGGAGACAAATGCTGCCATTAAATATTTCAAATCTATTGTTTAGAGATAACTGAGTGTGACTTTGTCACTAAGAACACCACTTTCACATCAAACAACCAAATGTGTGCTCTGGCTTCTCCTAAAGTTCAGCCTAGTTAAACTCTACTGTAACAGGCAAAAAAATTAACAGTAGCTCCAAGGCAAACCATCTGTGCTCAAAAGAACTTAATTATTTTTTCTTCTGATCATCTTGATATAGCTTTTCATTTTGTATGAACCTTTTTGAAGTTCCAGCAGAGCTTTTAGTTACAGTGACAGCAATTTGAGACTTGTAATGGTGCTGGAATATTTCCTGAAGAGGATACAGAGAGCCAAGGAGATAAAGGGACGGTGCAGTGTTCTGATAAACAATCCCAGTTACCCTGGGCCTGTGCAAGGAGAGCTGAGTGTGAGAATGGGAGAAAAGGAAATGTCTGGAAGGGGAAAAACGGGATCTGCAAAGATGGGGTAGGGTCAAGGAGAAGGAAGGCAGGGGAAGAAGAGAGCTAGGAAAGTCCTGTGGTGTTAACGTGGGGACAAAGAAAAAGGAGACATGCAGAGATCTGTATGAGAGGGAAAAGAAAGCACTGAAACTGCAAAATAAGGGGAAGAACTGCGAGACATTTGTGGAGGAAGTGGATTACAAAGCACCAAGGATGGCCCTCGGCTGCAGCAGTTCCCAGACTTAAGAAATCCCCTTCATTCTGTTTGTGCTTTTCAACATCTCTCACTCCCTCTGTAAATCACCATCACCTTCACCCCTTCACTCCCCCTGCAGTGTGGCAGGGCACGAGCAGCCAGAGATGTTTTGGAACAGGCAGAGCAGGTCAGAATGTGACAAACCCCAGCCACTTCCAGAAAGCCAATTTTCAATGTGGGATTGGAGCAGCATGGCCACATTGTTTAACAGGAATTAGCTCTGACTCAGGAACACTCCTCAGTGCCACAGCACTGCACGTGGGAAAGGGCCAATCTGTCCCCAGCACAAACAGACCTTGAGCTGCTTGTGCCACCCAGCAGCGGCCAAGCCTGTGGACAGACTGCTGTCCTCTTATCAAACTGCAGCTGAGGAACTGAGATATGAAGCTCATTCAAGTTCCATGTAAACCAGGAGCAAGGTTAATGCAAGGCAAACACAAATCAATGCTGCTGTTGGAGGCAGAAGGCGCAGGATAGCACGGAGATGTTGTCCTGGGTTTGTGCTGGTGTCAGCCTTCCTCCTTCATCCCATCCCACAAATGACACCAAATTAACCTCAGCACTGGGGACACAAGGCACGGCAGGCAGAGGTGCTTTGCCACTCACAGAATGATTTGTCTGCAGTTTAAATCTGTGGTGTGGCTCAGTTTTGCAGGAATGTCCTGTGGCCAGCACTCAGTCCAGCCATATTTCATGGGGCTGGCAAAGAGCCGAGGCTGTGACACCAAGGGCGGCCGGGAGTGTGTGGTAACAGCAGGTGATGTGATCCAAAACCCTCTGAACAAAACCTCATTCATCCAGCAGGCACAGCAGTGCCCTTTCCAAACTCCAGCCACCCGCTGCCACCTGGAAAGCTCAGAGTGAAACCACCCAGGGCCACGTAACACACCTGGAAATGCCCCGAACGTCCCCGCAGGTCCTACTTACAATTGGTACAGAATGGTCGTTTTCCCTGCATTGTCCAGGCCCACAATGATCACTTTGTGCTCTGCAATGAAAACAGCACGGGTAAGTCACAGCTGCTGGGTCTGGATCAAGGTTAGTGCCACGTTTGCCACGGGTTTCCTGAGCCAACAGTGCCCAGCTCCAGGTGCCGTGGCCAGGTGTGCTCGTGGGCCAGCCCAGGAAGCTTCTGTGGGCAGGTGCTGCTCTGGGCAGGGAAGGGACTGGCAATTTCTCCCCCTCCACAGGAACCATTCCTGAGAAGATTTCAGAAGGATGTTTTCCATCTCTGACTGCATGCTGGGATCCTCTCCAAGCTCCAGCAGGGTTTTGCAGCCTGTATCAAACTCCATTCCCCCAGCCACGCCAGCTCTCCTCTCCACTTTCCCTTCATCCAGGCAGTCTCTTGATGTCTTTGCAAAGAACGGGTAAAACCCCAACCAGGCTGGTTTGCAGTGTGATCCCTGTGCCCCCAGTGCCCTCCTTTCCTCCTGGGGAACAGAGGTGCCCTCGAACATTTCACAGGACACATTCACCCAGCTTGGGCAGGCACCAGTCACCAGGTGCTCCACAACCCACCTCTGACATTTTGGGGCTCAATGCCCCAATCAATTCTTGCTTCTCTTCAGCACCTCCTCTCCTGTGCATCACAAAAGTCACTGGGAACTCTACAGCTGGTGGTGTCAAGCACACCCAAATTTATGATTTCCAGTTTGGGTGAGCACAGCCAGCTCTCAGCTCTGTTGCACAACTTTCACTTGCACAACCAAGCAGGACCAGTCAAGTAAAAGCTTGGTGAGAAGGGGGTTGCTCCCCTCCTTCCCCGTGTTCCTCAAGGGCAACAAAAAGCCATTAAAAGCATGCCCAAGTTTCAGAGGCTGAGATCAACCCCTGCCAGCACACTACACTCACACTGATTTATCCCAGAGGAGAGGGAGGGGACAGGGGTCAGGTAAGTGGGGGTTTCTCAGGTCTGAATTTATCAATATTGTGTGGTTTTGCAGAGTTGTCTTTTACGCCATCCAGTACAAATTCCAGCTTTAATAACTTTGCATAACGGCACAATATTGTAAAAGTGTCTGCTTACCTGACCCCCCATAACTAGGAACTTTTGTTTCAGGTGGGATGCTGCCAGCAGAGTGGATGTTAGGAAAGCAGTTGCAACAGAAGGTCTGAGATGGGGCTGGATGCTACAAGACAAAAATATTTTGTTGTATTTGCACTACACGTTAATGGGGACATCACCGGGACATTCAACGAGCAGGTGTGAGAGTGCCGAGCTTCACTCAAAATCGAATTCCAAGGACTTTAGAAGCATGGAAGGAGCATCAGCAGGTGTTTTGCAGTTCAAGTTACAACTCTCAGAAACACCTTGCTGTAAGGAGACAGTGTTAAAAATCCCAGAAGCCCGGAATGGTTTGGGTTGGAAGGAGAATTAAGGATCATCCAGTGCCACCCTCCTGCCATGGCAGGGACACCTTCCACTGTCCCAGGGGGCTGCAAGCCCCAATGTCCAGCCTGGCCTGGGACACTTCCAGGGATCCAGGGGCAGCCACAACTGAAGCTATAAATAACATTTACTCCATGAACGAGCCTGACATCGAGGTCTGCCACTCAAACCCACACTCTGCCGACAGCAAGACGAACCCACCCGCCACGCCGCGCCACGGCCGTGTTCCTCTGGCACACGTTAATAATTTAACAGGCGGCTGTCAGGAAATGAGCATTCCAGTAATTGTAAGAAGGGGGGGAAAAGGTTGAAGCCCCGACTTCCAGGAGCCCGCGCGGCCGTCCCGGAGGGGGTGTGGGTCCCTCCCGGATCGCCCCCGGGCCTCACCCTGGTGGTTGAAGAGCCTCCATATCCTGGTGAAGAGGATCCCCATCCTCGGCCGGGCGCTCCGGGCCTCGCCGGCCGCGGCTCTGCGGGGCCGCGGGCGCTCAGGGCCCGGCGCAGCGCCCCGAGTGCCGGCTGGGGCCGCGCCNCCGGGCGCGCTGCGCTGACGCGCGGGGGCGGCACCGCGGCCGCCATTACACGGCACCGCCTCAGCGCGGGCTGCGAGTGCCGGGCCCCGCTGAGCCCCGAGCACCGAGGGCTTTGGGCGTGGGGGAGCCCCGAGCACCGAGGGCTTTGGGCGTGAGGGAGCCCGGAGCCCATCCCGGCCCACCCCCATGCCACGGGCGCCTCCCGCTTCACGGCTGCTCCCGGCAACTGTGCCGGGGCCTCGCCGCCCTCACAGCGAGGGGTTTGTCCCCAGTACCGCACCGAGATCACCCCGTCCCCGCTCAGGTTTAAAGCGTTAGTCCGTGTCCTGTCCCTCCGTGCCTTGTGCCCAGTCCCTGCCCAGCTGTCCTGGAGCCCCTTCAGGCGCTGGAAGGTGCTTTCCCCGGAGCCTTCTCTTCTCCAGGTGAACACCCCCAGCCCTGCCAGCCTGGCTGCAGTTTATGAAGAAACTGCGTTCACTTCGCCCTATTGAAACTTGGTGCTCTGAGGAAGACTTGGGAATAACGTGGGTGAAGTTGCTCCCCAGTAGCTGGGGGTGAGTTTGCATAAGGGCACTTCTGGCATTAGAATGGGCTCTACGATCTGCCCAGAGCCTTCTCTTCTCTAAGATAAATTTCTCTGTCCAAACCCTCCACCGAGTTTAAATCCTCACGGATTTGAAAATCCCAGGCAATAATTAGGTTGTGCGCAGATGTGTTAGTGCCTGAGACAAGTATGGGTTATTTGCCCTCTCACTTGTCCTGTCCCTGACACCCAATTCCTTCCCCTGCCGTGGGCAAGGACACCTTCCACGGTCCCAGGTTGCTCCAAGCCCTGTCCAGGCTGGCCTGGGACACTTCCAGAGATGGGGCATGAAATCTCCTGACTTATTCCAGAGGTTTTTCATCTTTCCTTCAAGCAGCTTCTATTCCCACAGCAGCTTCTTGCATTTAATTTTCCCTGCTGGTCTGGAACCGAAGCAGCAAGGCCAGAGTAATCTCCAATTTTCTGTGTCCAGAGACTTTTGTGTTTCCTGTTGCTCTGGAGGGGAATTTATGGCCACGAACAGTTTAAGAAGAGAAATATCCTGATAATCCACTGTGCCAGTCCATCCCGGTGTCACAGCTGTGGGCCCTGGGACCGCGTGTAACCCGCAGGGAAATGAAGCAGCTCCTCCGGTGTAAAACCTTCCCCAAGTTCAGCATCCAGCCTGCAATGGCAGTAATTATTCATTAGCTGTCAATTATCCCCTTTATGCCGGTCCTCAGCTTGGAATTTCACAAGCACTCGGGGTTCTTTTGTGTCCTCAGCTCTCCTGGGCTGGGACAGGGCTCGCTGGCTGCACAGCTGTGGGAGAGCTACCAAAGTTCAACGAAACCATTTATTCTGATTATTTAAATAAAAAACTCTGAGCTTTCCTCCCCGTGTCATTTTTGTTTGGGTTTTTTCTTAGGGCAGCCTGGTTGAACCTGGATCGTACTGCGGGGTTTTATGGGCTAAGCTCAGCTTCCCAGTGCTGCTGGAAGCTTTCTAGGGAAGCATTCCAGTGGGCAGGGCTGGGTACAGCCTCGCAATTCCCTCCTGGAAATCTGGGAGGGCTTTTTCGGGTCGTGGACGTTTTGTTCCAGGCAGCTGTAACACAGACAGGGTCGGGGAGTCTGTGCTGGGGAAGTGCTTCGGATGCTTCGGAAGGATTTCACCACAGAAATGCTTCTTTGCAGAAAAAAACCCAAACAGAGAGAAGATGGAACGGCTCAGGTTGGGAAAGGTCTCCAAGATATTCGAGTCCAACCATTTCCCATGTGCCCAGTGCCACATCCACTCTGAAATCCCTGCAGGGATGGGGATTCCACCTGAGCACCTTTTCCTGATGGAATTGTCCCAATGTCCACCCTGAGCTCCCCTGGCCCAGCCTGAGGCCGTTCCCTCTCCTCCTGTCCCTGTTCCCTGGCAGCAGATCCCAAATCCCCCCGGCTGTCCCCTCCTGGCAGGGAATTCCAGAGAGGCAAAAGATCCCTCTGCATCCTCCTTTTCTCCAGGCTGAGCCCCTTCCCAGCTCCCTCAGGAATTCTCCAGCCCTTTCCCAGTGCCCTCAGCCATTCCTGGGGCTTCAGCCCCTTCTCCAGGACACAGGCAACTTAAGCAGCTTAAGAAATTTTAACCCCTCGGATCACATGAAAGCACACCAAAGGCATGGGGTTTTTGCTCAGTTCTATTTATTTGAAAACCCTTCTGCTTTTCATTAACAGCTCAGATGAAAACTCACATGTTGAGATCTGATTTTGAACACGCAGCCAAGTAAATCCCATCAAGCAGAATTTCAAGAGCCTTAGATCTGCCTGAGGGCTGTGAATGCACCTGCAGCTCAGCTGGGCAATGTGCTCCTGTCCCTCCAAGGCAGGGTTTGGGTGCTCACAGCATCTCTGGGAGGTTGCTGGTTCCTGTTACTCATTTTTGGGAAGAGGAGGCAGGACCTCTCTGCCAGAGGCAGCATCTTCCAATGCTTTCAGTTTTGCAAGATACCATCAATGGCTGGAGGTGGCACTCAGGGCTCTGGGCTGGTGACAAGGTGGGGATCAGTCACAGCTGGACTCGATGGCCTTTGGAGGTCTTTTCCAACCTTCACCATTCTGTGATAAACTATTAATGATCTTTTAATTATCCAATCCTTTATCCCTCCCATCATTCTGCCCCTTGTTCCTGCCTAGGAACCAATTCTAACCGAGTGGGAGATCCCACCAAGGACCAGCTCCAAACCCCTGAACATTCCCAAGAATCCTTCAAAGGAGCAGTTGGCTGCAAGTACCTCATTCCCTGCTGGATCAGCAGGAATTATCTGTATTTTTGTACTTCTGGGTCACAGCTATTTAAGCTCATTACAAAAATAAACATGATTTATTTTGCAGAGCAGATGCATCTCCTTCTTCAGAACCTCATTAAATTTTCCTAAAAATGTAACACGTGAGGCTGCTGCCAAAAACTATTGGCAAACAACAAAAATGCCACAGGACTCCGGGTTTCTCCCGACTCTGCTGAGCATTTTCCCAATCTTAGTGCAGGACACAAAGAGACCGGACAGACTTTTAAACGCTTGGTAGTTTTGTTAATTTATTGTAGAAAAGTTATTGTAATGCAGTTCATCTTTGTACATCTAAATTCCAGAAAACGAATCCATAGAAATGAGGATACTATGGGCATGCAGTCTGCATGATCCTGGTCACAAAAATAACACCACTTTTTTTTTTCTTTTTTTTTCCTTTTTTTTTTTTACATTTTTGTAGTTTTCTTTGAAAGCCACTAAAAGCAGAGGGAGAGCAGAGCATGCACCACTGTACACATTGCATAGTATATGGTACCCACATGCCTGGTCGGGTGCTACACACACAGGGTCTAGAGGGCAAAACAAAGGGAAGATCAGCAGAAAACACAAATTTGGGGTGGCTCTGTCCCAGTAAAGGCAGTAATGTCTTCACCAGTGTGGCTCTGAACTGGCTCCCAGTGAGGCAGTGCTGCCAGGCTCTCCCTGGGAACCAGCTGGGCTGAGAAACAGAGATTTTCTGGGATTTGAGAAGCCCAAGGTCTGGAGTTTGCAGCTGGAATGGCTGATCCCAACATTCTCCCTGCTCTGCTTACACACAGGCTGCATTTTGCTGGCCTCACTCCCCCTGTCTGCACCGGGAGGGGATGGATCAGGTGTGTCCCAGTCCCAAACACACCTGGGACACACACACTTTCCTTAACCTCACCTCCCTTCAGCTCTGCACTTCTTGGGAATTTTGGGTGCTGTGACTCTTCCCTCTCCCTCCTCCAAGCTCTGTGTCCCCACAAACATTTACTGGGAGCGTTTCATTCCTGACCTTGGGCTGCTGGTGGATTCACCAGTCACATCCCAGATCTACATATTGGCCAAAATTAAAGTTTTTAATGTGATTTCAGCTTCCAGGAGGAAATCAGCAGAAATGAATGCAGTGGGCTTTGTGATTTGAAAAGGTTCTTTTTGGTGTCATTAATTAATTAATAAATTAATTAATATGGAAGGGATACAAGTTATTGAAAAATCAATACCATGTGCAAAATGCCAAAATCAACTGTTGAAGTATCAGGCAGCGAGTAAACAGATCAAAAATGCAGTAAATCCACTGATGCTGGATCAGAAACCTCCCCCTTGGTTCCAAAAACACCATACCAGATGCAGGAGTGGAATTATTGTAAATTTGTGCTCTTACAAATGTGCTTCTTTTCCCTTGCTCTGTTTTCACACCGTTGGCAAAAGAGAGAATTTGGAGCTCTGTGGATTCTGTGCTGCAGAGCAGATTTAACACGGGGATGTCCCAGTCAATCACAGTTTGGTTTTCAGGCAATATTGATAAGGCAGGGGATGATCAGGAGGTGCCATTCCTGGGCAGACCTTGCTCTTGGGCAAGACAAGAGCATTTGGTTTCCCAAATTCCCGAGGCAGGTCCATAAATGATCCTGAGACCAAGCCAAGGCTGCTCCCAGCTTCCAGGGAACAAAGGAGTGATGCTCGTTAACATCTGAAATGATTTCCGCCTCCTCCCCAAATTCTCTGGGTGGATTTAATCACAATATTTCTCCAGACTTCTTGAGTGGATTCCACACACAATGAAAGAAATCTGAAATTTCACTCCTAAGTAGCATTTTCACCTCCTTCTCCGAGTTAATTCCTTACATATATTTTACAACTTTATTAAAATTTTCCTTTTTTTTAATATGCCTTTATTTTTCTACATAAAATAAACTGGGCTTGGTAACAACCTCACCAAGGCTATTCAAATGCCTCCTAAAATGACACCACACTCTCTTTTAGGATCATTTTAACTCCCATTTCCCCAGAGTTAAGCTTGGCTGCATTACAGGGTCCTTCAACCTTTGTAGGACTAATATTTGAGGGAATGAGAGGCAACTCCAACAAAATATATGGCAGCAGAATCCCATGGATCCAAACCTGGACTGGCACCAACAGGGGTAACAGAACTTGATTTTAAAATGCACATTTTAGGAGCAAACCCAGGTTTGTATAAATGGCATTTTATAAAATATGCATCCAATTTTGTAATGTGTAGTCTCCAGTTATTTTGCCTTAAAAAAAAACAAAACAGGAATGTGGGATCAAGGACAAGTTTCAGAAGTACTGAACTTGTGAAAGAAAATACAGCAGAGGACACATTTAATGGATTATTAAAGAAAAAAGGAGTGTCAGAACCCCTGACTTACCCAAATCAGTGTGCTGTGAACAACAGGAACAACATTATTTTAGAATGGTGAAGTCAGTAAAGACAGGAGAGTCTGGATGCTCCAGGGAATTCTGTGGTGTTGAGACCAAATTGAATTCAGAAGATTTGGCATCAAACTGAAGTTACAAATATCAGCAGCTGTGAGTTGCACATCCCATGGGAGAAATGTTTGGCATCAGGAAAACAATCTGTACACGTTAAATGCAACTCCAGGGAGAATGTATTTGAAATTCAAAGGTTAACAATTAAAATAATTGATTCCCAAACATAAGAATGTGTTGAATTTTCTCTTTAGAAGTTGTTGTTATCACCTGGATTGGTTAAATCCTTGTTAATCCCGAAGTGTCCGAATGAGAAACTCGGTAACAACAAAACTTTAAAAAATCCCTATTTTATAAACATTCCTAAACCCTGTGTCTCTGCCAGAGCTCAGAACACAGCTCTGGTCTTTTAGTATTATTTTAATAACAAGAAATGATGTGAGGACTGGAGAATGAGGCTGGATTGCTTTGGTCAGGAACACATGAACTCCCCAGTTTCAACTAAACCACAACAGAGCTGCTCAGCAGTGCTGGAATCCCACCAGGAATTCCCAATCCTAATCCCCAGCACAGCCTTCACTCCTTACTGTGTCCTGAACAGAAATCCCTTTTTCAAACAAGACTGCTCATAGCATCTGCAATAAATGAAGAGTCTCTCAGCATGGTTGGTGTATTTGTACTTGAAGAAGATCTCTTTTCAAAGAATTAAACTCCCCAGCAAGGAGGGAGAACCTGCAGGGCACCCAATGGAATGGGCTCTGGGAGAAGTTCGACACCCAGGGGCCAGGGCAGCTCAACCTCATGGAATGAAGGACCTCAGGCCCATCCCTGACTTCCCTCACAAGTTTGTTTTTGTCAAACCCAAGTTGTTTTGGCACGTGAGATGTTCAGGTGATGGACTGTGCAGACGTGTGGTGGCTGGGCATCCTTCCCTGCCCTGGGGTGACATGGAAGACTTAAAACAAGGCTCCAAAGGCTCTAGGAAATCTAGGTTGGTGCTTTGCAGCGATTGCAAATATGCAAATCTCCTCAAGCAGTTAATGAGCTGATCCCTAATCTAGTGCAGAATAAAGAGAAGCAGCTGCTGCCCAGGGTTCTACAGCTCCCCTGCAATCAGGACTTCAATGCAGGAAGAAGGAAAGCTCAGAGAAGAAGGGGTGCCTAAGGCCTCCTTTCACATGCAGCTCTGAGTGCTGTACATGGAAAAAGGGCTGGAAAACTTCCTGGAGGATGCTCCACTGTGCTGCAGCACAGAATCCTGGAGGAACTGCCAGTCCCAGGCCAGGTCCTGCCTCGTTCCCTCAGCCTCAGAGCTCCTCTGGCATCTGCAGCCAGAGGGCATCGGGCAGGACCAGGTCTGGCACATCCATCCAGAACGCTGGGACTCCCCTGGATGCACAGATTTCCATATTTGCCTTGGTAACTGGTCCATTGGGATCACCCAGTGATGCTGGAGCTGCCTCTTAGGCAGTGGGGTCATTAAAATTATTAATGAATGAGGTGTCTGCCACCTTTTGATGCTGCTGGAGATGGGCGTGGTTTGAAAACCACCTTTGGGTGTCCCACAAAGGCCATGGATTGCTTTTCCCAGTAACTTCAAGAGGATAATCAGACTCCAGTGGAAACACCAGTGGTCTCTGCCAACTGGTCCAGGAAGTAGAAGGAAGTGGAATATTCCAGAAATTCCTTTAGTGCTACATGCTTTCAAAGCCTGGGTTCAGCAGGCTTTGGGAGGAAAACAAGCAAATAGAAAAGTTAATGATCCTTATTTTGGGGAAAAAACAAAATAGTTGTGACATGAACCTGCATAAACAAATGCATGTTCAGCATAATTGTGTCAGTTCCAGGGAATGTGTGCGGTGGGGAATCTCAGGAGGCTCTGCTGGAAGATGTCAGTGCTTGTACAAAATGGGCAATGGGGGTCAATTTTCAATCCCATGGGATCTAAGGCTTCACTGATGGTGTAAAACACAAGGTCCAACCACAGCAATTCATCTCTTGGGAGGAACTCAAGACTCAGTAGGTGAAAGAAACGATTGGTAGGAAGTAAGGCAGCAAGATCTCCAAGGATTTATCATAGCTCTTGGAATCCAAAGCTTGGAATCAGCTCTACGACTTCCCTGGGAGCAGATTTTTGTCTGATATTCCCTTTTTATTGCAATTCTGACCGAGATGTTGTTTGAAATGTTCATCACTGGTGACTGTTCAAGCCCACTCCCTCCCCTTGGATGTCACGGCTGGAATGGATCTTCTGGAGAGTTCTTGTGCGCTGCTGGACTCGTCAGACATTCAGAGGTGCATTTGGGAAGATGGAACATGTGGGCAGCTCCTCAGGGTACTGTGGTGTAGGTACTCTACACACGGGGTCAGAGGAGGGCATTGTTTTCCATTTAAAAAGCAGGATAAAAATGGGAGAAAAATCTGATGTCTCTATGCTCCTGTTCCATTTTGGGACTTCTAGCTGTCATCAGGTACAAGAGTGGGAAAGAACAAGACTATTCCCAACCTCCAAGCACACAAAGGATGGAGTTTGTTCCTTTTCCTGTCCCTATTTCCCGTCTCCTGTGGCAGTTCCTCCCTGCTGGTCCCGACAAAACTGTCAGCACTGGCTGAACTCAAGAATCATTTGGCTGCAACATTCATGCCAGGTCTAAAAATAATTTCAAACTGGAAAGTGTTTTGTAACTGCTGCAATAATTTGGGGTATTTGGCACTCTCGAGAGTTTACATTTGGTTTGTCTGAAAAAGCCATTCTGGAAAGAAACCATTAGAATAAATCCTTTTATTCTAACCTGAAATGGAAATTGAGCTCCCAGCAAACAAATACTGGAGCTCACTTTCTGTGGTTTGTAATTTTCAGATTTTTCTTTTTTATTTTTTTTCCCAACATGCTCACGTCGACTTTCCAGTCAATTCACCCAAATTCCAACAGGAATTGGTTTATAAATTGGTTCCAACTGGAACTGGTCATTTGGAATTTCCAGCACAGGAAATCATTTTATAAGTGCCTCGATAAGTACCCAAAATTACAAACTGATGTGTCTAATACCTAAGGACAAGAAAAAAATATGGCTATAAATGCAAATGCTGTATTAAACCCAAAAATAATCCCAAAAACAACCTCTATGATCGGGCAGAAACGGAAGGGCCGGGCTGGGTTTTGCTGCCCCCTAATTAAACATCAATGACAGCAGAGTGCAACTGCAGTGTCACCGTCACACCTGCCAAATTAACATGATCTAATTGTTATTTCTAGCTACGTTATGGCAAGGTACCAACGGATGGATCCTGGTTTTCCCCAGTCCCCGGACTCAGAGCCGGTGCCGTGAGTCGTGGCTGTATCCGCCGGGGGAGCCGCGGTTCCGGTGGGGTTTGTACAAGTCCTGGTAGGGGTCAGAGTATTCCTCCTCCACGAGGGCATAGTGGTCTCGGCTGTGCTGGGAACTGGAAGACAAGCGGTTCCTGCTCTTCCGAGCCCTCTCGTTGTGGTAGTTCTCGTCGGAGGTCACGAGGCCGCGCCGCTCGACGGGAGAGTTCTCCGCGGAGTGGCCGCCGTGCCTCCCGCGCTGGCTCTGCGGGGGCCAAAAAGGGCAGCGTTAACACCCACACCCCGGGGCTGCCCCACCTCAGCTCCTGCCCAGCCCCATCCGACACCTGCCAGCAGCTGGGCACTCACGTTCCGGCCAAGCCCGGCTGCTGCAGGGCCGGGAGCGGGCCAGCTCTGGCTCCTGGAGCGGGAAGCTCGCCCTGCTGAGTATTACATCGAGCATGAAAAGTGAGCTGATGTAGTCAGCATTTATCACTTTTCTCTGATCAGGAACAGAACATTCACGCTGCTACTCTGCTTAGGGAATGTCTAAGCTTCCATTTCTGTGGTTTTGGAAAACATCTGAAGATGTTTGTTCGGGTTGTTTTTAAAGGTGCAGCTCTGAGCCTTATTTAAAACCCCTCCTATGACCAAAGCAATGATGGGCTGCTCAGCAGGCAGCCAAGGGGAGGCTAAAACCATCAGATAATAAATTCTTTCAACTGAGACACAGTATTTAAATATGTTGACAGAAACCCCCTTCCTAAGATAATTTATTAATCAGAGGCCTTTGCTCTCCTCACGTTCCCATAATGACAATGCTCATCATTTGTCACATGAACAAAATGAGTTCATATTTTTTGGCCAGTTAACAGCACAACGAAGAAATAGCCTAAAATAAGTATTTCGTTTGCTTTCACCACACATTAAAGCTCTCAGGAGTATCAGCACCCATCTCTCAGGACAAACTCCATGCTGAAACTCCAGCCCCTGCTCTGTGGGATATAAAACCTTCCTCCTGCTGCTACAGCCTCTGCCTGGCGACTCTTTTCCTGAATAATTTATATGCAAGGCTGGTGTGGCTGGGGCAGGGATGGAGCAGGGGGTGTGTGGTTACAGCTCCAGGTTGGTGCTGCCAGGGACACTCCTGGAGAGGGGCCCTGAATGAGGGCCCCCTCTGCAACCTCACCCCCAGAAACTGGGGAGAACTCCAGCCAGGGGATCCCCAAGTCTCCTCAGAGCACCAGGTTTTAGTGGGGATGATGGCAAAGTGCCTCAGAAATTAAAGGCAGGCTGGGAGAGCTGGGGTCATCACCTGGAGCAGGCTCCAGGGACACCTCAGAGCCTGAAGAAGAGCTGGAGAGGGACTGGGGACAAGGCATGGAGGGACAGGACACAGGGAATGGCTCCCACTGCCAGAGGGCAGGGATGGATGGGATCTGGGGAAGGAATTCCTGGCTGGGAGGGTGGGAAGGCCCTGGCACAGGGTGCCCAGAGAAGCTGTGGCTGCCCCTGGATCCCTGGAAGTGTTCCAGGCCAGGCTGGATGGGGCTTGGAGCATCCTGGAGTAGTGGAAGGTGTCCCTGCCCATGGATGGGCTTTAAGGTCCCTTTGAATCCAAACCATTCTGGGGTTCCATGATTCCATGATGAATTATCCCTGTGTTTATTTGACACAAATGCAGTTTGGATGTACAATCCCCTCATCAACTGTAGCTTTAGCTCTGTGCTCAGCCCTCTGCCCTCCCTGTGGTAATTCACCTCTGGGGCTGCATCCTGCTGCTTTCCTGAAACCCTCTTGCTTCCCTGGGCTGTGTGCTCTCCCCAGTGCCGCTGCTGAGCTCCTGGGGTGTCAGCATGGGACACACCTGGGGTGGTGACACATGGCTCTGATGGCCCAGGGAGCTTTTGGTCCTGCTGTGTG
Source organism: Nicator chloris (assembly GCA_013400495.1). NCBI lineage: Eukaryota > Metazoa > Chordata > Aves > Passeriformes > Pycnonotidae > Nicator > Nicator chloris. Next base: position 67,379 of record WAAE01019094.1, read on the forward strand.
ATTGCAATGACTACCTGCAGGAATGGACTTGGCACCCCAATCCCCTGGAGCCTAAGGAACATCTCCCCCAAACCCAAGCTGTAGGATTTGAATCCATGCACTGAAATTAGGCTAGACTGTGTCTACAGCTCACCAGTCACAGAGGCAAATGACTGGTTCTGAGGAGTTAGAGAATCCCAGGATGGTTTGGATTGGAAGGAAAATAAAGGATCACGGAATTCCTTCCCCTGCCATGGCAGGGACACCTTCCACTATCCCAGGTTGCTCCATGCCCCAGGGTCCAACCTGGCCTGGAACACTTCCAGGGATGGGGCAGCCACAGCTTCTCAGAGCAATAAATATTTTTCTACACAAAAATCAAACTTCCTCTTCCCCCTCAGCTCAGCATCGAGCTCCTCCTTTAAGGAAGGCAATTCCCAAGGATCAGGTGTGGCAGACCCAGCACTGCCACCTGTGCCTCCTCTGACTGCTCTGGATCTGTGCCACAGAACGTGACCCTCATGACCTGCATGAGTCAGGAGTTCAGTCAGAACTTTCAGTTCTCAGTAAACCAAAGTCCAGGCCACAGCCAGGTAAAAATGGGAGTCTCCCAAATCTGGATTTGGTGGAGCAGGGACAGCCCGTCCCAGGCTCACTGCTACGTGAGCCTTTGGGCTCTTGCTTTTCAGTCCCCGAGGTACCAAGGGCATAAGGAATGTAAAATCACCCTGTATCACAAGCACCTTTGCTAATTTAATTAGCCTGAGTGCCTTTTAATTACCACACACATCATGGCAGTGAAAGCTGATGCAAATCCTTCAAAAGTTTGAATGAGTATAAAACCTCCTCGTGGATAACAGGGATGGTGGAAGTCCTTCCTGTGAGACACCCATGGAAAACACCAGGGCCTGAACCCTCCTGGCACGGAAAACCTGCAGCCTGTGGTTGGGCATCGGGAGAAATTTACCCCTCTGCAGAGCACCAGCACCATTGATCCCACCGAAACCCTTTGGAATTCGGGTGAAGTGGGGATTAAGTGATGCATACCTTCAGCCAGCCCACTGCACAGGGGTGATTTTCATCTTCAGTGTGAGTTTTCCCTAAGTAAATGGAGCAACATTTCACAGTTATTGCTGGTGTCCATTGATCAGAGAGAAATAAATGCCTGAAAAAAATTCTGTGGATACACCCAGTTCTCAAAATGAAACTGAAGAGGTGAAAGTTCTGCAGATGGCATTTTATTGGCATGAAGGGATGGAAAACTGAAATTTTAAGGCAAGTGGAAAATGGAAACAACAGTTTACATGTGCATGTTATTATTAGTAACAGAACAGTGCTTGTGCATTCAGCCACTCAGGAGACAGTGACTTGCTGGTCCCAATAAAACCAAGCAGGGCTTTAGAAAGGTGAGTGCAGGAATTAAGCACCTTCAGGGAAGTGCAGCTCACTCAGAGCAAAACCAGCTGGATGTTAACTGAAAACACCAAACAAGAGTCATTTCCTCCAAAACTGTTACCTGCTTCCAGACACTCCACAAGCAGAGCAGACGTTACATCTGTCAGGTGAATTATTCATTAACTGTCATTTGTTCAGATCTATTTCTGACGTACATTAGCAAGTGACACTCCTGGAGTCCCACACACACTGAATCTTGCAGGATTTAAAGCTCCCTGCAATCCTGAGCCCCTCAAGCATCCCCAGTTATTATCCCCAAACATTTCTGGTTTCAAACTTAATAAAGCACGTACTTCTCATTAAGGACTATTTACATGCCACGATTGAAGTGTCAAAGTTCAGCCGAGTCTGAGCTATCCCTGTGGAAAAAAAGGGTCACAATTTTTTTCAGTGGGTAAAGAAATAATGTCTTTTATTCACACTCAAAGAACAAGTGAATCTCAAGCTTTTCCACCCAAAAGGGAACGTTTGGTGAAGTTATGAGGGTAGAATAAAAGGGATCATAACAGAGCTGACTCCTGGCTAGGAAATGGATGGTTATTTTACTTCCCACTAAAGGCAGAGCATTCCCAGTGCTCAGCACTGGGCTGAGGGGCTGCTTCCTCACTGAAGGAAGTGAGGCCAAACGGGGAGCAGTGCCTCACAAGGCAGGGCTCAGTGCCAGCACAGCCCCTGGCACGCTGAACAAACCCAGCTGCTCCGCACTGGCCGCGGCTCCGGGGGCTGTTCCTACCTGCAGGCCGGAGATGGCGGCGGGGTACGGGGACAGGGCGCTGGAGCCCAGGGTCCTGCCCAGCAGGGGGGTCATGGGCGTGGCGCTGGACGTGTGCGTGGCTCTCCAGTAGGCCTCCAGGTACTCGGCCAGGTGCTCGCAGGCGTCCTCCAGCTGGTTCTCGTCCAGGATCACGTCAAACATGTCCTGGGCACAGGGACACAGGGCAGTCACGGCCGTGTGACACAGGGGATGCGGAGCTGGCAAAGGCTGCTCCTCACGCTGAGCCTTGAATTGTTCAAGGAACAGGGATCCGAGCGGGGGAGAGCGGGAGGGAGCCGGAAATGGGGAGAGGGGCTTCTTCCAACAGCACGGGGTGACAACGGGGATGGAGTCACACTGCAACACTGCAGGGAGGCATTGTGGGAAGGAATTCCTGCTGGGAGGGAGGTCAGGCTCTGGCACAGGGTGCCCAGAGCAGCTGTGGCTGCCCCTGGATCCCTGGGAGTGTCCAAGGCCAGGTTGGACACCAAGGCTTGGAGCAGCCTGGGACAGTGGGAGGTGTCCCTGCCATGGCAGGGGGTGGGACTGGATGAGCTTTGAGGTCCTTCCCAACCCAAACCATTCCATGATTCCGTGGCTGGAAGAGAAAATGGTACAGCTGGGTTTAGAAGGTGACCAAGAGCCAAAGCCCTCAGGAGTCACTGGACACTGTCCCTGGGTCCCTGGGTGTTGCATGAGCCCTGTTTTGTTCCCAGGCACAACTCTTCAATTTATTTATTTCTTTCCAGTGCTGATGGCCCTAAAAGCATTCCCACAGCAGTGAAGGCAGCAGGCAGTCCTGACAGCAGCATTCCTGCCTCAGGGAATTCTCCAGACACCACCTCCATGTGCTGGCTTGTAACCACCTCCATCCCTGCCTGTCCTCCAACCTGCCAGAACCAGCAGAGCCCCTCGAGAGAAACACAACCCTATTTTCAGCAGTTCAACCTCCTATCTCATCTCTAATCTTAACTTTGCAAAATACTGTGAGAACAGCACAGGAAATGGAAAATAAGTGCAGGTGCTGTGGGTGTAAGGGGCAACCAACACCAACCACAGGCTGCTCTCTTCCACCTGTTTTTACAGTTCTCAGAATAAGATTTTAAATAATAAAGCTTTTTTTTTTCTCTTTAATTTATTCTCTCTTCTCAGCATGGCAGGGAAAAGTTTCCTCCTCTGCCAGATAGGAGGAGTTTCCTTCTAATCAGAATAATCCTAACACTGCATCCCTTGGTCCAGTTCAGTGTTTATTGCTCTTCTTTTGCTCCTCTCTTTATTTACTGCTTTTACTCTTTTGCTATTCACCCACATGTTGATGCACCACACATTCCAGTCTATCACTCACTTGTGGAAGAAGTTATGTATTAAAACACAGTTAAATTAGAAAATCAAAGAATATGGTTTGCTTACACATACTTTGCTTTGGAAAAGATTGAAATTAAACATTTGGGAGTGTAACATGTTTTCTTAAATAAAGAATTAAATTGTATTTAGGACTCTTAGCAACTGTCACCCTTTGAATATTTCACTGCACAGTGACACTGGACTGGGGAGCCTCTCAGGCTGTGCCTGGAGGTCACCTGGAGGAGCTGCAGCCCTGGCAGGACCCTGACTCCAGTGTCTGACACGGAGAATAAATAACAGAGAATCAAACACTCAGGTTTTCTCTTGCACTGAACAGTTCTGCTCATCCTTCAGCTGGGTTTGTTCTGTTTCCATGTGTGTGGCAGGAAATCCTCTTTTAGGGGAGATCCCTGTTTGAGAGGGTCTTGTAGTTCCTCTGCAAGATTTTCTTACATGCACAGAAGTTACCACGGGAGCATTCCCAGCTCCTGGTGACTCTCTGGTGATACAAGTGGCCTTTCCTGAGGAGTACATCAGTGGCCACTGCCCTCTGCTATTCCTTTTGGTTTGCTGTAGAACCACTGTGTACCTGAGAGGAGGAAGAATTTCAACTTGTACATATATCCTAATTATATTTTAATTAACCAATGCACTTTAATTCTGCTGCAGTATCATTTTAGGCACCTTTTAGGTTGTGTCAAATAGACCAGAGGGGTTTTTACCCTCTCTTAGCATGGGCATGAATTCAGAAGTTTTAAAAAGTAACACCATAATGAAGGTTTCTGAGCAGTGGATTTAAGGATGTGCAGTCTGTGTTTCCCTGAGCCCTGTCCTGTTCCTGCAGTGGAGTTCCTGAGTCCTGCAGTGCCCAAGGCTGGCTCGAGCAGCATCAGGGGCAGATTAGCAAGGAATTAATAATGAAAGCAGTTCCTGAGCTCAAATATGCCCAAAGAGACAGCTATTTTTACAATGTCTAGACATGCAGCACCAGCTCATTCCTTATGGCTGGCTCTCAGCAAAGGAGCAGAGCGAGGATTGCATCCTTTGCAAGGACCTTCCCTTTAAACAAACACTCCAAATTCTCCTCCTGCAGGAATCTGAGCTGCAAAAGGGGATGAAGCAGGAGAGAGGGAGCAGGGCCTTTGCTCTTAGCAATGTCCTTTTACTTAATAAAATCATGGGCCAACTTTAATTTCAAGCCAAGCCAGACTGTCACCTCTCTGGGAGAGCTTCAAGTCAGCAATCACTTCCTTCCCATCACCAGTGCAAAGTGCTGAGCTGGTTTGTGAGCAGCTCCTGGGCAGGGCAGGGTAGAAACAGCCTTGGAGCAGGGCTGGGTTCAAGGCTGAAACCTGGGGCTCTGACATTTGGAGAGGCTTTTCTGATCCAGGTGGGACCAGAACCCACCTGGTTGCCTTCAGCACTGGAATGCAATTCCAGGACTGGGTGTTGAGGCAGTTTGGTAAATCTGGGGATGGACAATCCAAGTGCCACAATGCACCCAACGAGCTGTGGCAGTACACGGATCATTTAATGGCATCTGGGAATCCCACGAGTTGGAAGGGACCTCAAAGCCATCTCATGCACCCCTTGCCATGGGCAGGGACACCTTCCACTATCCCAGAGTGCTTCCAGCTCTGTCCAGCCTGCCTGGGACACTTCCAGGGATCCAGGGGCAGCCACAGCTTCTCTGGTGACTCCTCTCATTTCAGCTGATGTGAGCAAAGTGAAGCTGAGTAAGAGGAAATCACTGTATAAAGAGCAAAAGAAGGCTGTGAAACTGCCCAGGGTTCTGTGTGCAGGTGCCAGAGGAAACTCCCCTCACACAGGACAATGTGCAGAGGGCTGTTCTGTGTGTAAGCTCAGGGCAAACACCACAAACCATTCAAACAGGGGCAGCTGCAATGCCAGTTCCTCACACCCATCAGGAGTTGGGAAGGGATGTGTTTTAGGGGGGTCAGTCTCCTGCACTCCAGGACAGTTACAGTTCTAGTTGGGTTAGTGGGACCTGGATGGCTCACAGGAATAACCCAGCAGCATTTTCAGAGGTCACAGCTCAGTAAAAAATCCCATGTGAGAGATGTAACACAGCTGAGCTGTCCAGAAGAACAGGCTGCCCAGAGAAGCTGTCACTGCCCCAGTACCCAGAGGGGTCTCTGCACTCCCACCCCAGGATCCCACACAGATCCTGCACAAAGCCACAGCCAAGTCCATTTCCACTGCCTCTGTCCCACAAACCAGGTGTGGCTTTCAAAACTGAAAGCAAGTTGGAGCTGCCCTGTCCAAACCCCTGCAGAGCCTCTCCCACAGCCCTGCCCATGAGCCCTGCAGGCTCTGCTCCATCAGCAGGAATTCAGGATTCCAGGAGAGGGGCAGGATTTTTGATCAGGAAGTGGGAGGCAGTGGCTGTGCTCTGATGAGGTGACTGGGATGGCCTGCAGGATCAGGATCAGGGCTCACATGCCTGCACGCACCCCTCTCCCTTTCCATACACTTCCTGTGCAGTGAGGGGAGGCCTCTGCAGCCTCCTCTCCAAACTCAGACTTTGTCCCTCTGGGACCTGGAGCTCCACAAATTATGTAATTTGCTAATGAACAGATCTGTTGTCCCCTCCACGTCATTCCTGCCCTGTCACCCTGCCAAAGACCAAAACAAACCCGGGGCAGGAGATAAACCAGGATGAAAGTCTGCAGCACTTTGTGTCTCACGAGTGCAGGGCTGTGTGAGCACCACCAGGGAGTGATAAGGGATGGACCCAGCTCTCCACAGGGATCAGCACAGCAGGAATCATCACAATTCCACAAAGCAGGAGTTCTTCAGCTTCTCCTCTGTACTTACTGGTGGGCATTGTGCAAGTTTATCAGCTGCCACCAACTGGACATTCAAGTGTTTGCTTTGTGACTTCCCTCTGGACTTGATCAGTCGCTGCAAAACCTGACAGGAGGAAAGGGCAAAAGGTGAGTTTAAGGATCATTTATCTCCCTTAAAGCTCAGCCTGACACCCCCTTGAGGGATTACCAAGGGCAGAAGCTGTCCATAAAATCCTGCCCTTGAATATCCCAAACCTTTCTGACAACCCCTCTGAGAACTGGGTACATTTCCCTCTGGATCATGTTTGAGCCCTTGAAAAATTTCAAATGCATTTTTGCTTTATCCTGCTTTAGGTCCTAAGTTATTTCTGACAATAGAGAAGCATGAAAATTGTATTTATACAGAATTATCTGGATTGCTGGATGGACTGTAGCACACCAGCAGTACATTATGTCCCTTTTTCCCCTTTTCAGGTGCAGATTCCACTCTGCCCATTCCCAGCCTGCCCTCCAGGTCCCTCCTGGATTTTAAGGTGAGGAATTACCTTTGGAGAGGACACCTTCACATGGACAATAATAGGTGCTAGAGATGTCTTGATAAGCTGTGCAGGGTGATTTATAGTGTCTGCATCCAGGACAACCAGCTGTAAGGACCTGGCCAGCTCAAAGATTCTTTCAATCTCACTCTGCACTTCAGCTGCAAAGGAAAACAAAGCAGGTGAAACCACTGAACCCCAAAGCACTGGGATAAAAATATCCTCACCCACTTACTGTCACAGACTCCACATGTGCATTGATGGCATTGCCATAAAATAACCTGTTACCTGTACTTCTAGTGCAAGCAGCCACTCAGGAGGGCAGAGATTTGGAATTTGGGTTCTTTTTTTTACCAAACCCAACTCCTCTTAGTTCCTAGGATGGTGTCCCAGAGAGCAGGATATTGGAATGCACATGATACACACAAATTTCCACCCTTGTGCAAGAAAGAATCACACAATCACAGAACCATCAAGGTTGGAAAAGACCTCCAGGATCATGGAGTCTAAATAAAAATTCCTCAGGCCACTGTTCCCCAGCAGTGCTGACACTGAGGAGAGGGGCAGGACCCAAAGTCTCACAGCCAGACAGCAAAATTCAGCTGTAGCTGCTCAACATTAAACACAAAACTGGTCCCAGGGTCAGGAATGACATTTCCTTGGCTGGACATTTCTTTGGCTCCTTGGATGTGGAATTAAAAGCACAGGGCTGGGAAGGAGGAGGAGCTGTGAGGCCAACTCAGGATTCTGCAGTAAAATGCTGTAGACACATGTAAATCTGCAGAAATTGTGATCTTGGGAATGGCTGGAGCCGAGCCAGGGCAGGGTCAGGCTGGATTTCAGGGCAAGGCTCTTCCCTCCGAGGGTGCTGGGCACTGCCCAGGCTCCCCAGGGAATGGGCACGGGCCCGAGGCTGCCAGAGCTCCAGGAGCCTTTGGGCAGCCCTGCCAGGGATGCCCTGGGGGGGATTTTGGGGGGTCTGTGCAGGGCCAGGAGCTGGATCCATCATCCTGTGGGTCCCTTCCAGCTCAGATCCCAGCCCTAACTGAGCTTCTGCTACAGCTGTTAAGAGTTTTCCATGTCTGTAGCAGCAGGAGCAGAGGTGGTGTGGCTATTTGCTCCTTTTGCATGTCTGAGCTGTAAAGAGGTCACTTTTGCAGAGAGCACACAGCACAAGGGCTGTTTCCCTGATCTGGAAGGCTGGAATTGTGCCCCTTGCCTCCTGTGTGTGAGCACAGCCTGAATGCCACCTGTGGCAGTGCCTTACCCAGGCTGGACCTGGTGTTGGAGCGCTCAATGATGGCTCTCTTGCTGGGGTTGTTGAGCACAGACCTCTTGGCCAGGGAGATGTCAGCTGTCACTCTGGTAATGGATATCCTGGGAGGAGAGCACAGCACACACAAACACAGCAGTGGGATTTCCAGCCACAGCCCGTTCCAAAGGACAAACACAATGTAACATGCTCAGACACGTTTCCAGGTGAGTTATGGCATCCTCGAAGAACAACTGAAGAGAAGTGCTGGGTAACTGGGAAGTATTTCCTATTCCCTCAGCTCTGGGATGGAGTTCCTGCTATTCTCCTTGGTGCATTCATGAATTTTCTCCTCCCAGCTCGCTCATCTCCTGCAGGAATTTACACAGTGCCATAAATGTGAGGCTTGGGGCACTCAGAACAAGGAGCTGCAATTGCACTTCCAGCACTTCCTCTTCCCTCAAGGTTACACCAGGAGTAAACCCAGCCCAGCTGACAGGGAGCTGTGCCAGGGGAAGTGGAGCTCTCTGGGCTGCTTGAACTCAAGTTTAATTTCACTGTTTAATTTCACTGCAATTTCACTGTTTAATTTCACTCAAATTTTAATTTAACTTAAGGCAGGTGATTTTATTTACTTCATCTGTCAGTGAGTTAGAAAGACACAAAATGTTACAAAGCAAAGACCACACAATCCCTTCATGTAAAATCCATTTAGGAGGCTTGGGATGAGGCAAGGAGCCAGGAAAAAATGCAAAGACAGCAAGCTGGGAATGACCAGCAGCTTTTGCATAGAACCTAAGAGGTATGCAGCTCTAAGTGAAATTTTCAGCTGCAGGGTTAAAAAGAAGGGCAGTCATTTTTCTACATAATACATAAATAAATGCATTGCCAGAAAATACAGCAGAGGTCAAAAGTAAAAATGAGTTTAAAATAGAAATGAATGGATTGTGGGTCTTTAGCTCACTGGCCAGCAGGGGAAGTTGCAGTTACAAAGGAAGGAGCTGGCAAAGCCAAGGGAATTCAGAGGCAGGGAAGGAGTCAGGTCTCTCTGATGCCTTTGGAAAGGCTCCCCCTTGGACACCCAGCTCCTTTCTTGGTAACGTGGACCTCTCCCAAAACTGCAGAAGAGATGGAAAGAAAGAAAGAAAAAAGAAAAGGGAGGGAGGAGAAAGACCACAGAGCCATAAAAGTTGGCAGAAGGACCACGAAGCAGCTTTTTCCTGAGTTCCTCAGAGCTAAAATCAATGGTCTCAGGCTGCTGGTGGCACCAAGCTCTCCACTGCTGAAATTTCATATTCCCACCTGATCCAGCTGCCAATACTGCTGATGGAATTAGCATTTCCAGAAAATCACTTGAGCTGAGCAGCTCAGAACAGGGCAGGAGAGGAGATACTCTGCACAGAAGTTGATCATTGAATGTTCTCTCTGAGCTGTTTAGGGATCAGTTCAGCACTGCCAGCTCCTCACTCCTAAAATCCATAACTCCTGCTCCAGCTCTTCCACAGAACATCAATTCTCCTGCCCCAGTGCCCACACCCATGGTTTGGGTATTTCAAACCTGATTTAGTGTTATATATTACCAGAACAGCTTTTTTTCCCAGCTGGAATATCCTGAACTAACTGGGGAAGAGCAGAACATTCCAAAGATGCAGCACACACCTAGGACTCAAGGACTGAGGTGATGCCATGGACCAAGCCAGTGCTCCTAGCAAGGAAATCCAAATTATCCTCTACAGCTCACCAGGAAATGCTCCAGCTGAAGATGAACCTTCCTTACAATTCTTTTTCTGTGTTTTATTTCTCAGCATTTCCTTCTTCCAATCACCCTTTTCAGTATTTTTGCCTACTTAAGGCAGTCAAAATAAAATCTTGTAATATTTTAGAGCTGATTTTTCTTAGGTGTTGGGAAGACATTGAGACAGAATTCTTGTGTTAAACCAAGAAATCCTAGCCCAGCCATGGCGGAAATGCAGACATGTGCACCCCTAGTAACACATGAGCTGTGTCCCACTCTTCAGTGGTGACACAAAGCCAGAAAATCAGCTTGGATCATGCAGCAAACCCTCTGACATTAAAAAAAAATTCACTGAAATGTTAGTAACACATGGGCAAAGCAGCATGAGAAGGACAGAGTTTCTCACCTCCCATCAAACCTGTGCTTCAGGAAGTCAAAGAGAGCTTTCTGCATCATGTCTGTCACCTTGGCAGAGGGGAGAAGATTGAGCAGGGGGATGGACAGGGAGAGAAAGAAGCCAAAAGGAAGGAAAGAGGTGAGTAGAAGGCAGGGATACAGCCACGAATCAACACCCTTGATGGGCAGAACCAGCCCAGTGCCATGCTCCTGCCACAGTGCTCACTGATAAATCCAGGGAAGTTTCCTGCCTCGCTGCTCCAAGTGCAGAGCTGTCACTCTGTGTGCTCCTGTCCTGACCTGCACTGAGCATTCCTCACCCCCTTCCACATCCAGCACCATTCCCAAAGCTTCACCACACAGCACAACCATGTGCCATGTTTGTTGGGCAGACCTGGGCTTTTCCCACACAACACTGCTAGAGTGGGCTTCCAGCTTCAGGGATGAGATCTGTCAAGCTGGGGGATTGTTCTCAGAGAGGGATAACAGCAAAAAAATGGGATGTTCCCACTGCTGGACAGGGGAACACATCTGAGATGCTCAGCCCCAAGAGCTGTCATCTCTGCCATCTGATTTATTGAGCAGCTCCTTGTCCTTTCCAGGACAACTCAGGCTGACAATTCTTATCTGCCAGGCCAGGCAGGAGCTTCAGCAAAGCCCCCAGGCCTCTCTGCCAGTTTATTTCTCTCCTTCCAACTGATTCCTTCAGCTTTTAGCCAGAAAAAAAATAGTCAAAATCATTTCCCCCAAGTAAGATGAGGCATTTTTGTTCCTGAAATTAATATTCTGTGTTACCATTTCCACACATTTGTATGTTCAAGGTGTTGTGTTTAGTGTTGTTTTCTTTCAAAAACAGACAGGGTGGCAGATTTGAAGAGGTTTTTATGAACAAACAGCCTCTCTCCCCTCCAAACTCGAGAGGTAAATTGATCTGTGGTGCAGCACAGAGGGAATTTACTCCTGTCAAAAAACTTCCCCATCAAATTAAAAGGCAGAGAGGAGAACATGAAGTACCTGCTCTGCTGAGCTGCACCTTCAGTCACTCACATCACAACAGTGCCAGAACACTGCATCATGCCAAGGCTGTCACCCCCCAAAAGAACCATTCCAATATGTTTAATAATATCCTATAAATTACTGCCAACATTAATTAAGCTTAATGAAGTGTATCCTTGATTTCATGTTCATTTAGTTCCTGGTTCAGCACTTCCCAGGTGGTTGAGCTCCCTAAAGTGCCCTGCTGAAAGTCTCTGCTCGTTTAGCACGTGGTAAATGCTCACTTGAATCTGCAGCAGCCTAAAAAAGGCTGTCCTGGTTATTATCCTGCCCACTTCCACCTCTTTTAGGAGGGTTAAATGTTTCTTTGCAGAATATTTGAGTTTATTAATAAAGTGAAAAAAGGAGAACAACAAGGAAGCTCCTTCAAACGTTTTGCTAATTAAGTTCAAAGCATGGGCTGGTTTATGAACATTTTTCATGTGTAGAATCCAGCTCATTAATTTGACTGCTTGTAGCAGACACAAATTCTCTTTTGTACTTGATCTAATCAGGAATGAGTGCACTGAAAAGAATGGATTTGCACTGTGCTTAAAACAGTACAAGTCAGAAGTAACTCTTAGCTCTTACAGAACATTTTGGTAATTATTTAAGCTAAATCACCTGAAATTATCATAAACCAGTTGCACTGAGCCACACACAGAATTACTGAGGATGATTAGAGATAATAAAAGTTGAATTAATTGCAAACACCTCAGTCCATACCTCATAGCCTTTGAGTGATGGGCCCACCAACACCACAGGTCTCATTGATGGCACCACATCATAGGGAGGAATATGTTCTGTCTGGGGGGAAAAAACAACCCTTCAGATCATCAGTTAAACAACATCCATAGGGAAATCCTGGGAATTAGGAATTAGGAGGAAATAAAATGGAAGCAAAAGCATTACTCACCACTTTTTGTTTCTGTTTTGCTGGAAGACCAAATGAGAACTTGGTTAAAACACACCCAGGCAACCAGAGATCCCTTGGCCAAAGCACTTTGGTGCACTCTCTGTGTACCTCCCTCTGCTCAGGCCTCACTAAACTGGGCATTCTATATATTAAACTGGGCATTCTGTGCATTGAACTGGGCATTCTGTGCATTAAACTGGGCACTCTGGCCATTAAATTGGGCATTCTATATATTAAACTGGGCAATCTGTGCATTAAACTGGGCAATCTGTGCATCAAACTGGGCATTCTATGCATTAATGTGGGCATTCTGTGCATTAAACTGGGCATTCTATATATTAAACTGGGCATTCTGTGCATTAAACTGGGCAATCTGTGCATCAAACTGGGCATTCTATATATTAAACTGGGCAATCTGTGCATTAAACTTGGCACTCTGTGCATTAAACTGGGCACTCTGTGCACTAAACTGGGCATTCTATACATTAAACTGGGCATTCTGGGGCAGCTGCCACTGCTGCCAAGGTGTTTTCCCAGCCCTGAGCAGCTCCTGGCAATAGATATTCTCCTCCTGTGCATGCAAACACTGCTGGGAACCATCTCAGGAGCTCAGCGAAGGGAAAACCTGCCTTTCTCATGTAGGGTTTTTAAACAGAATTATCAGCAAGGCTTTCCTTTCATCAACCCTGCCTTACCTGTGGCTGTAGGCGTGGCTCGAAACGTGCCAGAAACCATCTCCCCAAGGCTTGAAGAAGAATTCCCACTGGATTTCCTACAGCAACATAAAGAGCACCATTAACACCAGACAGCCCAAAATGTGGGAGGTTTTGGGCAGGAATTGTTCCATGAGGAATCACAAGGTCATGCAAACATAAATGACTCTAACTAACAAAGCTAAAAATTCACTCTTTTATCATTATAGTATGGAAATGTTTGTATTTTATCATACAAATCCAGGAGCATCTCACTGCACTCAGTACTTTCTCTGTATATTGAGATCCTCAGGCTGCCGCTGAAGTTGGGTCAAAAATTATAGAAGACATTGGGATGCTGTTCAGCCACTCTGAAAACACTTCCCAGGTTTATCTCCCAGACCTTTTTCCAGGGATTTGCAGCCTCCAGGTCTGGCAGGGTGGAGACTCAGAAACCTCAGGCTGAGAGATGAAGAATAAAGGATGACAAAGCTGATCTTCCAAAGTTTGACAAGTGTGGTTTGGGCCAAAATGGAAAGAAAAAAACACAGCCTAAGAAAAGCTGGGAAGATATCTGGGAGACTTCAAGCACCAAGCTGACTTAAGGCCACGGGCACACAAAACTCTCAGAACTTCCTGTCATTATCCCTCACTGCTCCTTCCTAAAGCCAAACACATTTTTTGTGTTTTTCACATCTCCCACGCCCGCTCTCCGCAAATCCGTACTTCCACTGGGAATCCCAAATCCAACACTGCAAATGCCCTGCAATAAAGCAGCAGCAGGTGACCTTTGGAAATACTGCCTGGCGTGAGGAAGGATTTGCAGTGGTTTGCAAAGGTCAGGGCGCTCTCACCCTCCGTGGAAGCGGCCCCTCTTCTGCTCCTGCTGGATGCGGATGTTCTCCAGGCGCAGCGGGCTGGGGATGAAGCCGATCTCGCAGCCCTCCTTCACCAGCCTCCCTATCCACCAGTCGTTGTTGTATTTCTGCAACACAGGAAGGTTCCTGGTGAGCCCAGCTCCAAATGCCCTCCCCCTGTGATCCACACTCCTTAACTCTGCAGTGGATAATGAACCAGGGATGTGTGAGACCAGAGCACCGAGGCTGTTTCCCCTCGTCCTGTCCCTTGCTGATTTAATTTCAAGGTTGATTTAATGAGCAGAACACATTTCTTTGAGCTGAGGCCACCAAACAACCTCCCAGCAGCAAACACAAAAATAACACCTTCAGCTTCCCATCAAATATTGCTTGTCATATTTAATGGTCTAGACAAAATAGCACCACTTTCCCTTCCTCCTTTCCCGGTATTTGTAGGGATGCTATTAGCAGGGAATGACAGATAAGAAAAACTCACCTTTAGGAAGAAACTTTAACACATGCCTAAAGTATAGCATTTTATCATTGACCTTTAGTAACATATATTTTTCTGCTTTATTGAAAGTCTGGTCTGTCCCTAATGATGGCAAGATGAAAAGCAGGATCCTGGTGGATACTGGAGTGGAAAAGGATTTGTTGTAGCTGTTGCCAGCAGAGCTTTTGAAGAAAAGTATCTGAAAAGCCTCTCCTCTGTTCTGCTTCATTAGGCAGCTCAGTGTTCAAAAGAAACATTGCTTTTCACAACTGACTCTGGAGTCATTAAGAGCAGGAGAGTGAATGGGTTTTGTTTGCCTGCCTCGAGGAAAAAGCCATCACAGAGATCTCATCTTCAGGATCATCCCTGCTCCTGGCTCCACATTTGCAAGCACTTCAGTTCCTGCAGGAACACACAACCCCGAGTCTCTGCTGTCAAGGGTGCAGCAGTGCCTGCTGATGACTCTGAAACACAGAGCCCTACCACTGAAAAATAAATGGGCTTTTATCCACCCAGATACTTGAACATTAACCCAAACATAAATATTAACATACAATAAAAACCAAGGGAATGCAATCCTCATACCCTGAAAAACATCTTTATCCTCTTTTATATATCTAGGCAAGAGGTTCCATTATTTTATCATCCCAACTAAGTATTTATTCCTCCTGCTGTTCTGACCTTGATTCAGACAGTGGCAGCGAGCAAAGCTTTATTTGAACTAAGTTGAATTACAGAACTACTTCCAGTCTGTGAACCAGACAAATCCTTCAGGATTCAGCATCCTGCTGTTGGAAATCAGTGAACTGAGAGGCTGTGGATTCCCCATGCCTGGAAGTGCCCAAGGCCAGGTTGGCCAGGGTTGGAGCAGCCTGGGACAGTGGAAGGTGTCCCTGCCCAGGGCAGGGGTGGCACTGGGTGGGCTTTAAGGTCCCTCCCAACCCAAACCAGTCTGACCCTACAAAACCAATCCCTGCAAAACCTGAGTTCCAAGGGCACTGCCTGTTCCATTTTGGCTCTAAAGGTGCAGCAGGACAATGGGAATCTTTCTTCATGGACCTCTGAGTGATGCCTCTAGACATGGGACCAGAATCAGCCCCTCTGGAGAGGGATTTGGGACAAGGGATGGAGGGACAGGACACAGGGCATGGCTTCCCACTGCCAGAGGGCAGGGATGGATGGGATGTTGGGAAGAAATTCCTGGCTGGGCGGGTGGGCAGGCCCTGGCACAGGTTCCCAGAGAAGCTGTGGCTGCCTCTGGATCCCTGGAAGTGCCCAAGGCCAGGCTGGACAGGGCTTGGAGCAGCCTGGGACAGTGGAAATGTCCCTGCCCATTTAAGGTCCCTTCCATCCCAAACCAGTCTGGGTTATGCTGAGAGCCTCTGAACACACGGATGCCAAGGCTGCAGTGAGGAACACAGATTTATCTGCATTAGGTCATTCCCTCCCCTCTATTACTCTGTGTGTAGGAGGAGCACATTCTCTCCTGTGGCTGCCATGCCCATGGTTCCTTCTGCTCTGTCAGGAATTGTTGCCATTTCATCCTTTAAGCAAGCACACAATGTATAGTTTGGAGGAGACAGATGAGACGTACAGGGCAGGTCCTCAAAACAGCAGCTCCTCACTCACTGCCTCTGCTCCATCCTGCCAGAGGTGACCTGACTTTGTACCCAGCTTAGCAACATTCCAAAACCTGGAACCATTGTTCTGCTCCAGATCACTGAAAAACAAATCCTGCAAAGCCTGTTTGCAGCATGGGGAAGCATTCCCCAAATCCTACGGAGTTACAGCTCCAGGCAGGCTGAGCTGACAAACACCAGTAAGCCAGATGGTTTACAGCTTAGTGGCACAGTGATCCCGGGTTTTTAGACCTTGGAAGACAACTCATGGAATGCCAAGACATGGATTTGGGACACTTGTCTGGAAAAATGTACAGGGCAGCATGACAGGTGTGGGCCTGAGATTTCTGGATCTGAGAGATTTTAGCCTGTTAGTAGCTGCTAACATTTTCTCAAGGAAAAAAGTTCTCAAGAAAGCTTCTTCTCAAAACAATCCTGGCAAACAACTCCCCTCTCTCAAAACAAGCTTTCTCCAGGTGGGGTTTTGCTTTTCTGGTTCTCCAAACATTTGAGCTGTTTCGCTGGTTTAACCAATGGGATTAGAGAGGTGTCGTTCCTATTCACCAATCATGTTGTATAGGAACACCTTATAAAAAAGTAGTAAGAATTAGACAATAAAGCTTTTTTTCTGTGCTCTTTGCCTTCTGAAATATTTGGAGTCTCTCATCCTTTTTTCGTGTCCTACAACGACATGACAGGAGCTTAGAGTGTGCAACTCTATCAGTGCCCTGACAAGAAAAGTGCAGGAAAACCAAGATTAAAAACTGGAAAAATGGAATTTACTGCCTTTCCCTCTCAGGGAGAGGGGATGTGAAGCAATTCCCTGTTCCAGCACCAGAGGAGGGGCAGCAGCAGGTGTTTTCCTCCTGAATGTGCTCTAAAGGAGATCAGTGCTCTGGAGTGATGATGAGCACGTGTTCAAAGAAAGACACAGATGAGCACTGAACGCCCCAAAATAAACCCAAAATGCAGAGATGAAAAAGTGCTTTTGCAAGCTGCAAGCCTCTGTACCAATCCACAGCACAACAGGGGGTTATGCAAATGTGGAGGGCTCACTTCAGATAAAAAATTGCAGAAAATATGCTCAGCATGCAATAAAATGCAATTTTCTCTACCAAAGCCATACTCAGGGCTCATTTATTCCCATTTTTTCCCTTATTTTTGCATCTGTCCTCTTCAGGATTTTCTTTGCTTACTGTACTATCCTAAGTGTTACTTCCTCTCTGGAAGGGAGCCTATCTGGTGGTTTTTTGAAGACCTGGTGTGACCTGGTGCTGCTCCATGGAATCCCCTTCTACTGCATCATCTCTGATCCATCACAAACTTGTTCTGATGAAAAGAATCTGAAGTCCCTTCTTTAAAGACTATTGTTTCCTTCCTGTGTGATGCAATTCCAACATGTTGGTAACACCAAGCATTCCAAAAGAGCAGGATAAGCACCCCAGGGTGCAGGAGCTCCACGAGGGATGAAGAACCACCTCATCCTCACTGTGCCCTCCTGCTCCCTCTCAGCACTCCTGGATATGGTTCAGCTGTTCAAATCAAAGCCCTTGGCCTGTACCAAGATTCCCTTTCCCATCCCCTTTTCCTTGGTTTTACCTCTTTAATGTGGAGGAAGTCCTTGGCATCGAAGGAGATGGCAGTGCTTGGGACAGGAACATCTTCATCCAGAGCCCCACAGTAACTCACGTTGGTCTTGACAGCAAATGCTACTGGTTTGGACTACAAACAGAAAACCACATCAAAAACACTGGGAACTTTTCATCCATAAAAATTCAGCCCTAATCATTTCCCCCAGGCCAGCAGAGTTCAGCTCCCTGGTGAATATCCCCATTTAGAGGAGAATATTTACACTGAATTCCCCCAACATCCTCTCTGCAGATACTCTGACTCAACTGCCAAAATATTTCAAAAGCAAGTGTGAATTTTAACAGCAGGCAGAAGGGAACTGGCACCTGACTCAGTGAAAAGAACACACCTTGGCCCTCTCAAGCTGGATGGCTGCTTGCTGCTCCCTTTCCTGGCGGATTGCTTCCCTGTCCTCTTCCAAAGAGACATCAGAGTCTGAGGGTCTGCTTGTGTACGAATCTGCTGAGCCCTGAAAGGAAATCCAGGTCACAAAGAAAACACAGGTAAGGAACACAAACCCCCTCCCCTGTCAAATTTTAAAAACACTTTTTCAATCATTTTTTTCTTTTTTCTTTTTTTTTTTTTTTTTTTTTTTTTTTGGCGTTGGTTTTCCAAAGACAAAAATCTCCCTCACTTTTTTACTGACACAGTAAAATCCAGCTCAGCTGTGGGCACTGTTCAAAAGTCTTTATAATATTCATATCCTGTTTGACAACCTCAGACTCAGGGTTGTCAGGGGTTATGTCACATCAAATATAATTAAGGAATTATAAAGCTTGGTTTGAATCATCCCTCCCTGTGAATACACTTCATTGTGTAAGGGCTTTGTTCTCATTCACACTTTCATTGTGTAAGGGCTTTGAATGGGAAAAAGTGGCAAAAATGACATTATTAAAGCTGCTCAACAGCTCTGTATCAATATGACACTAAACCAGCACGTTCAGGCAGCAGCAGAGAGCATTAGCCTGTGAGGGAGGAAAGAAGGTGCTGCCACAGTTGGATTTTTTGCCATTTTTTGGACATTTTTCAGGGCACCTGGCAACCCCTGAAGTGTGGAGTGGCTCCTCTCCTTGTAGACACCAGCCTGACCCCAGCATCCCACACACCTGATCTTGATATGTGTGGGGCCAGTGGAAAAACAAGGCTTTAACCTTCCAAAACAGAGAATATTTACTCCTGATCAATCTGTGGCTCTGTGTGTTCCAACAGAGCCACTCTACAGCATTATATCCTTATTATAATTGTTTTTCCTTACATTGATTTATACCCTGCAGCACAGGCAATGCAGAAGTCAATATTCCTACTGTCCATGTAAAGTCACATATTCTTAAATACTGCTGTGAATACATGGCCTTTGCTGTGGATCCCTGTCCACTGCTGTGGATCCATGTCCATCCCTGTGAACCCATGTCCAATGCTGTGGATCCATGTCCACTGCTGTGGATCCATGTCCATCCCTGTGAATCCACATCCATCCCTGTGAATCCATGTCCATCCATGTAAATCCACATCCATCAGAAGACTTCTGGCCAAGAACTACTGATGAGCCTGTGCTGTTTCCTTGTTCCATACTCGTATCTTGGCCTGTCACTGGGAAAGGCAGATTTCCTCCAGGCCAAGAACAGATTTGCCAACAGGAGCTTCACCCACAGCTGGCATTTTCAACACACCAGAAAATTCCTTCCAGGACCTATGGAGAGCTGGGAAGGGCTGGGAAGACACACGAGTTCAGGGTCCTGAGCTACAAGAAGTGGAGGATCCCCAGGCTGAACACTGGCATTAGAGGCTGGCAGCAGCTCAGCCTTTCCCAGCTGGGAAGCTGCACATCCTGCTCTTCCTTCTGCTTCCTTCAGGATGGAGCAGAGACCAGGGAACTCAGCAGCCACAGTGCTCGGGCAGGCCTCACCACAGACACCTCTCAATGCCTGACCTCCCCTTCCATGGGGAAATCCCTGCCGCTCTCCACCCTGAGCCTCCCCTGGCCCAGCCTGAGGCCGTTCCCGCTCCTCCTGTCCCTGTTCCCTGGCAGCAGATCCCAAATCCCCCCGGCTGTCCCCTCCTGGCAGGGAATTCCAGAGAGGGAAAAGATCCCTCTGCATCCTCCTTTTCTCCAGGCTGAGCCCCTTTCCCAGCTCCCTCAGGAATTCTCCAGGCCCTTCCCAGCTCCCTTCCCTTCCCTGGCCACGTTCCAGCCCCTCAGTGTCCCTCTTGTCCCAGAGCTGTCCCCAGCACTGGAGGTGCCCCAGCAGTGCCAGCACAGGGCCAGGCACTGCCCTGGGACTGTGTCACACCGGGGCTGGCACAGCCCAGTGGCCACTGGCCTGTTGCCCACCTGGGCACCCCTGGGGCACTGCTGGTTGTTTATTCATTCAGCGTAGCTGGATCATAGAGGGAATTTAACAGGAGCAGACCCCTGTGCCGGACACATGGTGCCCATACTGGTTTGTACTGGTGTGTGTTTGAACAGTGACTCCTTTACTGCTGTCAGAAGGAACCAGGCTCAGGCAGAGCAGCTGACGCTGCCAGGCCACCCCCGGCTGCTCTGCCAGGCTGAGCAGTGCCCGTGTGCCAAGTGACAGGGATTGGTACAATCACATCCGCATGATCCCGGCTCTCCCAAGTTGTTCCAAACAGTGAGTGGCTTATCTGGAAGATGCAGCCCCAGGACTGTGACTCACATGGTGCTGAGCTGCAGCATCACACTGAAAACCAGGCACCACTCTGCAAATAGCAGCAAGAGGGGCAGAAAAGGAGCCAAACTTGTACTCAATTTTGGGTTCTGTTTGAAATGTTTGATTGAAGATCAGAATTATTGCCAGAAATATTGTGGAATATTGACAGAATATTGCCCAACAATCCAACACAAACACTGCTGTCTGCTCAGCACCAAGTGCAGTGAGTTCTGCTCTGACAGCTCCTACTTGCTGAAACTGCAATAGGGAACGAGAGGAAAAGAAGGAGGAAAGCCATTTCCCATCTTTTTTGCACACCAAGATGTTCCTGAAGGAAGAACTTCTTAATGGAGAGGGTGGTCAGACACTGGAAGGGGCTGCCCAGGGAACGGTGGAGTCTCCATCCCTAGAGGTGTCCAGGGAAGGACTGAGTGCCAGGATGTGGCACTCAGTGCTCAGGGCTGGGGACAAGGGGAGGGTTTGGGCACAGGCTGGAGGGCTTTTCCAACCTTGGTGAGTCTGGGGTTTTGTAAAAAGACCCTTTAACTTCTTTATTTTCACATTGCTTAGAGCAGCAGCCTGGTCATTTGGGGATATCACCAGTGCCCACAGTTTCACACATAGTATTTGAGGACCAATTACCAATTCCACCCTTACCTAACCCCAATCCCACGACCCTCTGGGAGACAGAGGAACTTTGTCAAGTGGGGCTTCAGTGACTTCAAGTGACACCAGATTTGGCAATTTGAAAGAAACAGGCTTTTCTAGGTAATTACATTATTCAAGGCAATGAAAGACTCCTTGCTTACTTCACAGCCTTTATACTTTGGGCTCCTGTGAATTCATTTTTTGTGCAATTTATTATTTATTTTCTCCCTCTCTCATCAACTAATGTAATCCAGCTTAGCTAAAAACGTGGAGGCTTGAAGCAATCCCAAAAACGCCAGGGAGAAGGGTCAAGCAGAAAGAACAGTGGGTCTGATTATTTTTATTCTCCTGCTCACTGACTGGTCTTACACGTGAGGCTGCTGGAGGACATGTGCCCAGGTGGAACGGGTGACACAATATTCCTGGTGAATGGGGATGCCCCAGCATTCTAGGGAGGAAGAGGTGACATGAGTCCTCTTCCTGGACACCACAACATCCAGCCACGTCCAGCCTTTGTGTTCACTGAAGGAATAATCAACCTTTAGCTGTTACAGCTAAAAAATAAAGACTTACTGAGCTTGCAAATAATTTTTCCCCAAGTGCCATAAATCCAGAGCTCCAGACTGCTCTCCCTCCGTCCCTAAGGAATGCTCTGTCACACTGCTTGTGCAATTAAAGCAGCAATCCATTAGCAGCTCCAATCAGCCAGATGACAGGCAACCTCTCCCGAAAAGATTTAGGGTGCTGCGGGGTCCACCCCAATCCAGAGAGCCTTTGGGAAAACATCCCTGCTCACAAAGAGCTCCTGCCTGCCCCATTAGGCCAGCCAGTGCCTTCCTGCAGCACCCCTGTCCCCAGCCAGCTCACTGGGCTGCATTCCTGTACCCTGGAATGTGCAGACATCAGAACACGTGGAAGCAGCCGTGCCAGGGGGAGGCTGAGCCGCGGGCTCTGTGCTCAGACACAACACGCAGCGTTCAGCTGAGAACAGGAGAGGTGAGAGATGTCAGGGCAGGAGCACAGAGTTCACTCTGCACCCACAGCGCTGAGGGCCACAAAGATGGAAGTGGCAGCGCTCCTCCAGCAGCCAATTATTGGGAATGGTGGAGCTGGAATAATATCTAAGCTGGGGAGTGCATGGAATGCTTCATGGGGGAAAAAAGCTCTCCTGTCCCATCCTCTCCTCCCGTGCTCCTCTGAGTTCCTCCCCTCAACACCAATCCCACCTGGCACCTCCCAGCCTCCCGACAGGTTTTTGGATACTCAAGGCAGTCTCATCCTGCAAGGAAGCCAAATTCCCAAAGATCCCAAAGGTCCTGAACTCAGAGATTACCCAGCAGACCAAACAGCTGAACCAGAGGTTACTCCAATGTTTTTAAATTGGTCAGGAGCTCAACTAAATGTACTTTAGCAGACATGGAATCATGGAATGCGTGGTTTGGGTTGGAAGGGACCTTACAGCTCATCTTGTTCCAGGCCAGGGACACCTCCCACAAGCCCAGGTTGCTCCAAGCCCTGTCCAACCTGCTTTGGGCACTTCCAGGGATCCAGAATCGAGGCTTTCCTGGGAAATCTGTGCCAGGGCCTCATCACCTTTGCAGAAAACAATTCCTTCCCAATATCCCATCCATCCCTGCTCTCTGGCAGTGGAAGCCATTCCCTGTGTCCTGTCCCTCCAGGCCTTGTCCCCAGTCCCTCTCCAGCTCTCCTGGAGCCCCCTTAGGCCCTGCAAGGGGCTCTGAGGTCTCTCCAGAGCCTTCTCTTCCTCAGGCTGAACATCCCCAGCTCTCTCAGCCCATCCTGGGATGGGCTTTCACTGGCAGGAAACTTCCATCAGCCCCTCCTCCCTTTCCCCCAAGACAAATTCATCACAAACTGGAGCCTCAACTCGAAAAAAGCCCAAGTGTCCTCAGCCCTCTGCAAGTTCCCGGCAGAATCGAGGCCACGTCCCTCCCTGACGAGTTCCCAGAGCCCTGACAGAGCTCCTGACACAGCACAAGGAGAACAAACAGGCACAGGGATGGCTGCAGGGCCATATGCTGCCATATGCTACGGATGTTCCAGAAATCACTTCAAAAACCCCACAAAACCCACAGGAGAGTTATTCCTTGGGGAAGCAGCTCACCCCAAGCCCCAACATGAAGATCTCCCTGGTCCAGGTACACAAGAGCAGGTTTAACTCACAGGTTACTACTAGAAGTATGTCATGGAGATGAGGGTCACAGAAAGTAAGTATTAACTCCTTTTTACACGAAAACAAGAACCAGAAGCTGAGGATTTAAGAAACCCCCACGTTTTAAATACCAGTGACCACCACAGTTGGTGCTCATCTCATCCCAGCACTCAGGGTGGGCAGCTAAATTTAATTACTGGGCAGGTGATGTCATTAATTAAAAGGCAAATACAGAACAGTGGGGATCTCTTCCTTTGGCATGAACACCTTGCTGTGCTGCAATGGAAACCGGGGCCAGAAAAATCTGCGTGTGCCCAGTAAAATACTGCAGAGTCCTACCCCAGCCTGGAGGGAGCATTCCATGGGAGCTGCAGGCAGGAGCAGCAACCCTGTGCAGCAGGGACAGCAAACAGTTATTCCCACATGGAAAGGGGGGTAGAGATCATGCTGGCAGCACAGCCCCTATTTTGCTTTAATATCCTCTGGAATGATTAACATCCCCCTTGAATTACAAAATCCATTCCAGCTACTGCAGTGTTAAATAGGGAGGTCCAGGAGCAAAGAGGTTCAGCGGGACTTTTCCACAAATTCCCATGTGGATGTGGCACTGGAAGTCCAACCAGGACAAGGTTCAGTTCCCAAGCAAATAATTTTCTTGCTGAATCCCCAACACACGCAAGGCAGCTGCACAACTGCTTGGCACTGAGTTGTGAGTTCAGAATCAAATGCTCAGCAATTATTTCCTTCTATATGTTTGGTAAATTTATTTAAGACAACTCATTAGGTGTCTCAGCAATTTGGAAATTACTAGGTAGTTAGCATGTGTTTTTTCTTTGGGAATACTAATTGTTAGAAAATAGGGCAATTCTTCCATCATTTCATGATCTCTTTTTTTCACCCTGGATTTCAAATCTTGCAGTCTATCTCCCTTCTCCAGCTGCCTTCAGTTCAGCACAGACTGTGTTGTTACATTTAAGAAATGGAGTTTAAAAAAATACTGGTAATATATCTCTCTATTTACTGCCAAAATACTCCCATCTCTTTTGGTAATGTTCAAATGAACATGCAAGGCACAAGATTTTGCTTAGCAGGCATTGCAGGTACACACAGCGCCTGAGGTAGTGGTTGGAGAATAGGTGAGCTGCTCTGAACTTTTCCTTTTCACAGGTTAAAAATTCGGATCTTCCTCCACAGAGTAACACCCAAAGCACTTTTCCTGCAGTCTTGGAGCCAAGGGGAAGGGGGGGATCACAGCCAGAGGGATGGCTACAGGCTCAGGTGGTTTTCACCCAACAAAGTGTTCCAAATTTCAACACACAAACCTTTCAAATTCCATGTTTTTGTTCAGCCATAAAGCAGCAAAGACCTGCCTGGGAATACTCTGATCTGTGCTTGATTCCAAACGCAGGTTGTGAGACCTGGGACTGAATCAACACCTGAACACCTCGAGCCTGAATTTTGCTTCACCCTCTGCAGCTGGTCCCTCTTTTTCAGGAAAGCTATTCAGCAGTCCCAGGAGAGAAAAAAAGGTGCTATTTTTCCATGATAAAAGGCACCAAACTAAAGCTGCAACAGCACAGAGACACTGCTTTATTTTTTCTAATTACTTCAGCTCTTGAAAGCATTCAGTGATCTTCCCAAGGCTCTGGGGAAGCTGCTGCTGTTGGGTTTGATGAAACCTGATAATAAAAGTGCACCTGGTATCCTAAATGAGCTCTCCTGTGAGGAGGATGCTCTGTGTCTGTCCCACATAACGCGTTCTGAAGTCAAGAATGTTCCATAAGACTCCAGGAAAAAAAAAAATACAAATACTGCCCCCAAACTAAACTTAATCATCCTCCCAACTACACAGGCATCTGTGGCTGCCATATGTGGTCTGCCACAGCATTCCCTCAGACATGCAGGCTTCAGCCAGGAAGTGCTGGGATAATGTGGTGTATTCCTAAAGCACCCTCCAGTCACCCTCCTGTGCTGGCTGGGATGGAGAACTCCTGCTGACAGGTGGATCACTTAAAAAAAAAACAAAACACACCTCCATCCAGTTCCTTGTTACTGCAACAGGGACATTTAACTTGGGATCTGCAAGAGGATGAGCTCCCATTTCTCCTCTCATTTCACCCTGTTCCAATTTCTCTTCTGGCTTCATGTAGCTTAGCTTGCTTTGCTCTCCCTGGGGCTCTCCTGTCACCAGGTCACCTTTGGGAGAACCAGGCTGACCTGTGCCAACTTGGGCTTGCTCATGTCCTGGGACTGCTCTCAGACACCACAGAACCCCAGAATCCTGGCATAGTTTCGGCTAGAAGGGACCTTAAATCCCCTCCAGTGCCACCCCATCCATGGGCAGGGACACCTCCCCCTGTCCCAGGCTGCTCCAAGCCCTGTCCGACCTGGCCTTGGACACTTCCAGTGATCCAGGGACAGCCACAGCTGCTCTGGGAATTCCAGCCCAGCCAGGAATTCCTTCCCCAGATCCCACCCATCCCTGCCCTCTGGCAGTGGAAGCCAGTGTCCTGTCACTTGAGGCCCTTGTCCCCAGTCCCTCTCCCTCACTTTTATAATCCCCGTTAGGGTACTGGAAGGCCACAGAGAGGTGTCCCCAAAGCCTTTTCTTCTCCAGGGTGAACAAAAGAAAAAATTCAGTTTATTTTCCTGGAGGATTGTTCAGCAGCACCCATTCATTAGCTTAAATGATTTTTCAACTTCCCAACAAATCAAAGCAGGCCATCTCTTTCAAACACACACGGGATACTTCAGTCCCCAAAGCAGGGATGTGCAGTACAACAATCTTCAGGGTATTCTACATGTGAGGAATGAAGTGGAATTTTCCTCAGTGTTGAGAAGATCCTTGCCACCTGTCTGCTTTCACTGCATGCTCTTCCTAATTCCAACAGCTAATTTAAAGAATATACATCTTTTTTAAGGATTTTGATGATTACAGTGTCCTGATTTTCTTCTAGAGTGGTGTCACCACTTCCCACACCATCAGGCTTTACACAACCAAAATAACCCTGAATATTTATTTTACTTTTTTCAACAGAAGTGGTTTAGAATGTCACAGAATCACAGAACCAGACTCCCATCTTCAACAGAATTATAGGAAAATTACTTTGTTTGAAATGTTCATGCTGGGTAGTGAATGGGAAGGAATTGTGACATGCTGGGAGGGCATTGTTGAAATGAATTTCACGCTGCTTAATTTAAGCCAAGCAACTGATGGAGTTTGGGGCTAGGCTGGCTATGTTGTGTTATGTTTCAGTTTTAATTAGCTCCTTCCTTCCAAAAGCTTCCAAATCAGGAGGTTTAGAAGCTGCTTTAAACACTGAGAAATGAGGCTTACAAACATTTTAATTATTTTTTCATTTTCTACTCTTTTTCTTTGTACTTTTTTTTCTTTTCCAAGGAGCTGCCATGATCTCCGATTACTCTTCTTGCAGCAAATCCTGAAATCACCCAACTGCTGAACCTACAAGAAGCTCTTATGGAATATCTTAGGAAGAAAAAGCCCTAATTTTCCAAGTGCTGTGCAGGCTGTAAATAGAAACTCCTTCCTCCAAGCCCTTGCAATCGAAAAACTCGACGTGCTGAGAGCAAAATACAAGAGAAAGGACATTCTGCTGTCACCTGCTGAGGTAATATTTGAGCGACACTTTACAGTCCTTAATTGCTGTAATCAACCAGGGAGCCCAAGGACTTTCTAGGACTTTGCTGCTCACTGGGAATTCACAGGGATAGGGCTGGGAATTCAGAGGGCCCAATTCCAGCAGCTCTGCCCTAATCCTGCAGCTCTGAGAGGAAAATATCCCCCACTGACAATTCTGTTGTTTCTATATCTGCTCCTACTTGGATCTTGCTCCACATACTGAAAACAAAACACTCTTGTGAGAGGGACTTGTTGTTATCAGGTATTCCCAGGTGGTTTGTGAGCACCAACAAAACACAGGACAAACAACCAACCAACAGTTATTTTGGGAAATGAGAAGCAGGAACAAATAAATACCCAAGATTTTTTAAAAATCTGGGGATGCCACTGGCAAAATAGTGTCTCTATGTATTCCCTGTTGGGATAAATGGGAAGGTAGTAATGATAGGTGGAAATGCAAATCCAGGAGCAGGGAGCAGCCAGAACTTTGTGCTACATCTCAACTCCAGCCACCGTAAATCTTTTTTTTTACATGTTGTGAACATATTTTCCCAAATTCTTATGAGTATCTGGTCCCTCAAACCCAAACCATTCTGGGATTTAATTACTGACAGTAATTTAGAAAGTTAAACATTAAAAATTCAAAGAAAAAATTTTATTTTTTAGTTAACTGCCTCCAGTTTTATCTCAAAATGGATTCTTAATGAAATATCTTAGGAGAAACAATAGTTTAATATTCCTTCCTGCTAGCAACCAACAAGCATTCCAATCAAGAAAAAATCCTTTAGGAATCACTATCTTACTCACAACCCCTTTGATTTGGCACAAGCAATAACTGAGAAAGACCCTAAAGGTCTCATTCTCTGCAAAAACTCCTTCTCCATCAAAGTTCTCATATGCAGCAGTAAACACAAATCTGCAGGAGCCAACAGGACAACTTTAAATACCTGGATACTTTTTTTTGCTGAAAGAAGGTAAAAAGAAAGCCTTGTCAGGAACAGAATGTGTCATTCTTGACAAGATTTAAAACCTTTACAAAAGCTTTGCCATTATTTTGGGACACTGTAGCAGAGGTATTTCTGCTCCAAAAGAAAATGTCAAAGGTTCTACTGGTGCCCTCTAAATCTGCACTGAAATGCAATCAAAAAGGCTGGGAATGGGGATCATGAGTGAAGTCAGTGTGGTCAAAGGTACAGGAAAACATCCAGCAGGAAGAAGGAAAACATTCCAAGATGAACAGTCAGAGTACCACAGTCCCAAGTAAGGAACTCATCCCAAGGTTGGAAGGTGGTGACTGGCATTACCCCGAGTGAGCTCCCCCTGGAGAGGGAAGTGTCTCACCGACATCGGATGCAAAGCCATTCCTTGCATTTCCAAAGAAAGAGAAGGATGAGGGGGAAGGATGTCAATCAAAAACCAGGCTGAACTTCAGGATGTTCCCAAATTTCCTTTTTGCCCTGGGCTGAACAAAGCAAAGCCCCCAGTACCACCAGCAAGCCCTCCCCTCGCACTGCAGCTGCTGGAGCAGATTTACAGTGTGACAATGTGACACCGATCCAGGCACACAAACACCCCCCACATTCAGCCCATCACAGCAGGGACTGGGGATGGACACAGGCACAGGTTGTGTGTCAGTGCATCCCTGGCACTCCTTGCAGGAGACAGATCACCAGGAGAGCTCCAGAATAATTCCCTACAAGCGCTGGTGCCCTGAGCTGCCGGCAGGAAGGCAAGGCTTCTGTTAAACTCCCATTTCTCTGGTGCATTTTAGCATGAACTGTTTGCTATTTCCTCCTTTCTGCGCGTTTCCCGTGCCAGGAGCTCTACCCAGGAAGCTGTAGTGTTGATGGCTCCTGTGGGATCAGGGCTGTGTTCAGCCGGAGTGGCTGCTGTGCACATCCCACTTCCCACAGCACAGACCTGCAGGATGATCCAATTCCTACGGCGCTGTCCCTGCTCCCGCTCTGGAACTCCTGCAGCGTGAGCAGGGCACAGCTCCGTGTGCTCCGCTGCCAGAGCAGCTCCCTGCCGTGCCCAGCATCCCTCTCCGTGTGGGAACGCTGCGGACACCGCAGGCAGCAAGGGGGAGGAGTGCAGGGGAGGAGGAGGTGCCACACCGGCTCCAGCAGCACCTTCCATCCCGCAGGGATGATCACCCCCCGGGGCACGGCCACGGCTCCCACCAAGGGATGAGCCATCGCTTCTCCCGTGCCCCAGTTCTCCCTTGGGAACAGCCAAACCTTCCTGAGACAGGGCAAGGGAGGGGACAGTGCACCTGCTCTGCACCCAGCACCTCTCCGTGCACCCAGCACGGGCTGTGCTTCCATGGCTGTAAGAAGAAGGTGAGGTTTGGGCACCCAGATTCAACTTCCATTCCCAAAGGAGGATTTTTCTCCAGCCCCACCAATGACACACAGCAGAGTGAAAGTACAAAATCCCGGCCTCCCCTCTCCTTGGAGGCACAGCTCGTGTACCTCCTCTCCAGGAAGACTGCCCAGAGAAGCTGTGGCTGCCACATCCCTGGAAGCATACAAGGCCAGGTTCGATAGAGCCCGGAGTGGAAGGTGACCCTGCCCACGGCAGGGGCTGGAAGGTCCCTCTGAGGTCCCTTCCAACCCAGGCCATTCTATGATTCCTGCATTCCTATTAAGTTCCTGGCCCCTGTACATCTTTTCCAGCATGGAAGTGAGAGTTAGCACAGAGCATCACAGGCACAGGAAGGATTCGAGCTGGCTCCTGTTGACATTTGTGTCTGTATTGTAGTGCTGCCCTGACACAGCCCCTTCCCCACCCCCATCCCGCAGCTCATCCCAAAACGTGCAAAGAGCTGTGCAAGGCACGCTGCTGACATCCCCAAATTAGTTAAGGGACACGAATAAATGAGAGGAAAAACGTGCTGAGCCTTCGGGAGGAGAGGCTGCTCCTCCTCCCCAGGCAATGCTGTCCGCACAGGCCGGCCAGCTCCCTTGGATCTGCCGGCAGGAAAACCGGAGAGGAGCAGGATGTGGCTCATTCCTCCCCTCCGGCAGCACCTCTCAGCCAGGCTCTGAGGCAGCAGCACCATTACAATTGCGGGCACAGGCACAGAGGGACTTGCTCTAAGAGAAAGGAGTGAAAAAAACGCACAGATTCCCCCCCCCTCCAAGTCCCTGAGCTCTCCAGAGATTGCAGCAGGACCCAGGCAGGCAGCAGCCACTTGGGAAACCACTTTGCTGACTGCCTTCCTGAAATGCTGTGATGGGAGAAAGCTGCTTCAGCTCCCAGCTGCTGGGAAGTGGCTTTTTCTCCTTTTTTTTTCCATTTTTGCAAGTAATGCAGCAACTATACTTGGGTGAAAAGGCAAAGGGAGGAATTATTTAACAGCTGAAAGAAACGTGCAGCCATCAGGACTTTTGGGCTGCACTTCATTGCAATGTATCAGTGCAGCTCCTCTGAAACCTACGTTTGGTTTTATCCCTCTATTCAGTTCTGGCCCCAAATTTCAGATTTAAAGGCACACGTATTTCTGTTCTAGATTGCTTTGAAAATGTTCAGCAAAAGCAGCCTGAAAAGCTGTGATGCCTTTGGAGTGATCTCTTCACTGATCAGTTCTCAGCAAAACAACACTGCGGTGTTTGTATTTATTTGCATCGTTGTGGTTGTTACTCTGAGGATACAACTGGGATTTCTTTACCTGTGTGAGATCAGACCATCCAGAAGAAAGGCAGACAAGCTTTATGAATAATTACATGTTGCTGTGGAATGTAAAACATTCAATTCTGATACCAAAGAGATCTCATACATATTTTATAAATTAAATTCTTGCTTGTGAAGGAAGATACAAAATATCTGTCCAAAGTAACATCCCTTTGAAGGCATCTTCCCCCTCAGCAGGTACCACCTGCACACAGAGAACCTGAATAAGAAATCACAGGACAGAAGGTTCCTCCTGCAGACAACACTGAGTCTAAGGAATCTGATGGGTTTGTGTGTTATGTCCAAGCACCAGAGGCTGCTGAGAGAAATTGTGGCTGTCCTGTCTCTGGAATGTCCAAGGCCAGGTTGGATGGGGCTCTGGGATAGTGGAAGGTGTCCCTGCCCATGGAACTGGATGGGCTTTAAGGTCCCTTTCAACCCAAACCACTCTGGGATTCTAAGAAAGCCAACAAAAAGGAAAGATTCCTGTGTGATATATTCAGTACAGAGTAGTGAAGGAAACATTTAACAAGGTTCCTAAATATTCTAACAGACAAAACATCTTCAGCATCAGCACTGAAAGGACATCCAATGGCAAGTCTGAAGGCCTAAGCCAACTTCTCCAAACAACTTCTGTGTATCCACCACCAGTATATGAATTTTGAATGTGTAACGGGAAATATTCCAGAGCGTGGCTCCTTTCCTCCCAGACTCCCACTCAGGCTCTATGTTTACATTGATCTATTAAAGGGAAATATCACTTAATGCATTCCTGAAATGAATCCACTCCAGGTGGAACACAGGAACTACTCAGCAATGTACTGCACTTACTACTACTCTACTCCTTGGGGCAGCAAGTAAAAATCAACAGACTGCTGTAATTAGCATGGAAAAATGGAGGGAGGCAAAGTAAAACTCATTTGTCTGTTTTTCCATCTGTCAATACCCGTTTTATTTTCCAATAAGAGATCGATAACAAGTGCAGAGCTCCAACATTCCTGGTTTATGGTGTGCAAAAACATCTTGAGAATATTTTAACCAGAACAAGCACCACAGTGGGGATAAAGCTACTTCTTTTACTTGTCAGAAACTTTGAAAATAAATATACTTTGAAGTAGTTTTGCCCACTCCTCTTGTTCCAACAGACACTTCAGTGGCACATTTTGGTTCACGTAATGTTGCTTACAGAACATGAGCTGGCAGCTTGGTTGTGTCCCACACTGGAGAAACCTTCCCTGAATCTAGCTGGAGCCTCATGGGCAGGTGAGTACAACCACAGCCTGCAGAACCCCTTCATGGGCAGGTGAGTACAACCACAGCCTGCAGAATCCCTTCATGGGCAGGTGAGTACAACCACAGCCTGCAGAATCCCATCATGGGCAGGTGAGTACAACCACAGCCTGCAGAACCCCTTCATGGGCAGGTGAGTACAGCCACAGCCTGCAGAATCCCTTCATGGGCAGGTGAGTACAGCCACAGCCTGCAGAATCCCTTCATGGGCACGTGAGTACAGCCACAGCCTGCAGAATCCCTTCATGGGCAGGTGAGTACAACCACAGCCTGCAGAATCCCATAATGGGCACGTGAGTACAGCCACAGCCTGCAGAACCCCTTCATGGGCAGGTGAGTACAGCCACAGCCTGCAGAATCCCAAAATGGGCACATGAGTACAGCCACAGCCTGCAGAATCCCAGCCAGCTATTCTAGCGTGGTGTCCCTTGGACACTGATTTCTGTGGGATCTGTCACCCCTGGAGAGTGGCAGCTTTGTTCTTGAGCTTTGTCACACAGTTCAGGATGCAGCCCTCGGTGCCAGAAGCTGCTGTGAGGTCTCTCACAGCAGCCAGAGGCAGGGCCGAGCTGCCACTGGCTTTTTTTCCTTGGTGAAATGTTCCAGTTATTGGTCAGAATTGAAACATCCCTGCCCAAGTGATGCTGGGGCTTCTTTTGTCAGGATCTGATGAGCTCACCACTAATTGTTCTGGAACATAAAATCTTATCACAGTATCTCATGACCTATATATCACAGATTAACTGATGATTTGTCAGAACACATCATTTTCCCAAGCAAGAGAGAGACATTCTTCAGGGAATCCACCAACCACAGTGGGAATGGGGGTTAAAATGTGGCCAAGAAATCGTGCATGGAAAGATGCTTATAAAGCAGGAGCACAGGGGAGTAACCATTAGAAACATGATTTTATTTGAAGAGATTAAAGGCTGTGATAAAGTTGGAACTGTTAGGCCAAGGTTATTCAGGTTGTACCTGGCTCTGTGAACAGGAGAAGGGACAGGGAGGATGCCTTGGCCACCTCACCCTAGAGCCTGTCCCACAAGGGCTGAGAGCTTGTTTCTGGCCATAAGGGACATTGCTACTAAAACCTAAATCCTCCAGCCTCCTCCACACCGAGAGCACCCAGCACAGCACCTACAGCAACAGACTTCCCCAGGAACAGGCATTTCTGCCAACACCATCACTGACTGTGGTGCCACTCTACCAAGGACATGCAGCCCCTAGGAGGAAGCAGAAAGCACAAATGAGCTGAGCAGAGTCCATGGGCAGGGAAATGTCCCAGCACGGGGAAAAACCAAGGGAGGACTCACAGGGAAAATATATTTGGTGTAAGCAGAATTCTCTCAAAATAGAAAGGCTTGTGAAGTTTTATATGAAGCATTAGCAGCTCGTTCAAACACACTTCACCACTCCAGTACTCAGCACGATGATAGGGAGTGTTTTTTCCTCATGATTTCTCCCTTGTTGCTGTAATAAATCAAATCCCTGCCAGGCTGCATTCCCCATGCTGGTGAAGCAGCACAACCAAATAGCTCCATTTCTGTAACTTATGGAGCCTTCGTTCTATGTGACTTTTTAGGGAAAGAAAACCCAAACAAACCAAATCAGAAGAGCAGCCCCTTGTCCTCCTCTCCTGGGGTTTTCTTGCTCTCCCCTGCCCTTGTGAAAATTAAAACCGTCCTGAGGAGCAGAGCAGAGCCTGTAGCCACCACTGTCCTTTCTGAGTCCTTTCCTCAGGACATTTCAAACCCCTTCCAACAAGGCTTTAGAGAGAAACAGAAAAAGCAGATTCACATGCTGTGTTGAGCATTCCCAAATTCAGGCACCGCTGGCTTCCTCCAGCTCTCCGTGCTGGTGGAAAAGTTTGGCTGGCTCTGGACATTGGAATATCCTCCAAATCAAAAATCCAGTTTATTGATCAGCACCGTGGGGCAGAAAACAAGGCTGCTCACTGTGCTCCACATATTGCACCAGAATGGATATTTATGCTGAGATGTGAAAAGAAGGAAAGGGCATGGCAAAAGAAGACACTCTAGAACTGAAACCAGTTCACTGCTGGCATGAAAACCAGTGACAAAGCACTGTGGAAAAATACAAACCAGGAGCTGAGGACAGGCTGCAAGCAAATCCTGACACCACCTGCGATCCCTACGGAACTCAGCACTCCGCCAGCTAAATGACATTTGGGAATTAATTACTGGATTCCAAATGACCACGAACAGTTGTCCTGTTTGTAAAGCAATCTGCATTTGGGTAAAGTGCTGATTTGGAACATCAGGCTCTCCTATCTCTAAAAATGCATGGTCCAAGGGAAAACATCCAACAGCTCAGGGTCTCCCAAGCCGAGCATGTTTTTGGGAGATAGGGAAGCAAGCCATGGCATCAACAAATCCTAGGTTAAGCTTCTCTCCTTGTTATTTATTATTTCTATGATGTGGTCCTTCAGCAGCAAGAGCCACACTCCTCTCTCCAATGCCCTTGAGCCCAGGGAGAGCTGCTCCCACTTCCCAGCAGCAGCATTTCCTTAAGCACTGGGTAATGTGGAGAGCAATCTGCAATCCAGGAG
The DNA here is from genome assembly GCA_013400495.1 of Nicator chloris. Classification (NCBI taxonomy): domain Eukaryota; kingdom Metazoa; phylum Chordata; class Aves; order Passeriformes; family Pycnonotidae; genus Nicator; species Nicator chloris. Next base: position 101,548 of record WAAE01019094.1, read on the forward strand.
CAGCACAGTGCTGAGAGGGCCCTGTGGTTTTGGCTGCACTCCACAGCCAGCCAGGAGTTCAGCAGAAGGAGTCCAAAAGTAGGATGAAGCCACAGTTAATCACAAACCTTAGTGCTCCATATCAACTCACACCCTGTCCCATAAACTGAGCTCTGACCTGCAGCTGGAACTGAAAACACAAAATTATCTGTTTCCATTACCTATTCCTCATCATGTCTCTTTAGATGACTTGAAGCTTTTCTCTTTTTTTTTTTTTTTCATTTCAATGTATTTCTGGTATTCTGGTATTAAAAAAAGCACCTCTATGGAAACAGCAAGCAGCAATTTATAAAAATGACTTATGATTCTTAGTGTTTTACTTGACTACTATACTATCAAATCACAATGTGGCATTTAACGAACAGAAGATCTGAGTCAGACAGAAAACCATCCTCACAGGAGCACAAAACAAGGCAAGCATAGATAATGCTGTAGTAGTAGAACTTTGGATATTTTAGGAGAAAAATCTAAGCAAAACCACCCCAGCAAACCGCCAAACAAATCACCTTCCAGCCCTCTCAGGCAGCCCTTTCCACACAAGATAAATATCAGGCAGCTGATGATTCATTAGTCAAGGCAGTCTGTTAAGGGCTAATAGAAATGAAAACAGATTTGAAACTGTCAAAAACACACAAAAGCTTTGACCGTGTAAAAGCCAAATTTCAATGAGAATTCAGGAGACATAATGGGCAGAGAATAATCTCTTTTAGTCAGAAAATATTGATTATTGTCCCAATCAAGGCAGAGTTTAGCACACATTTGAAACTAAAAATCCTACATAAACAAGCAGCAAGTAGGTAAGTGGTTAGGCAAAAGATCCTGCATGCCTAGGTCCTGACCTCGCTCAGCCTTTTTGGATTAAGCAGTAGAAACTGCACTAATTGAAATGTAGAAATTAGGAGCACTTAAGCTCAAAGAGAAGCTGGGTGTCTCCAGCAAACCAATGGCACTGCAAACACTTCTCCCAGTTCACATTCCCATCCATGGTAAAAATCCTTCCCTGGGAGGGTGAGGAGGCCCTGACACAGGGTGCCCAGAGAAGCTGTGGCTGCTCCATCCCTGGAAATATCCAAAGCCAGGTTGGACAGGGCTTGGAGCAACCTGAGATACAGGAGGGTGTCCCTGCCTGCAAAATACATCAAGACATGTAAAAAGACCACCAGATGTCGACTACCAACCTTCAGCTTGACATGATACACCCAATAACCACTGAAACCTTTCTAACCAACCCCTCTGGAAGTCCCAGGTTTTATTTGGCAGCTGGATAAAGCTTCTGCTTGGTCTTGGCTGCCTGTTGGACAAAGATGTTCTACAGAATGAACTGAGTGTTGCAAAACCCAGTACATGATCACTGAAGAGACAGCATGAAAACCACTTCTAAATATACATTTTGGTTGTTACTCAACCCACAACAACTGAGTCGTACAGAGCAAGCAAAGCCCACCTTTCCTCCCCCTTTAGCAACCAGAGAGGCACCAGACACAAATCCAATCAATATTTGGATACGAACTTCCCTACCAAGGTTTGTTTTTCTATAATCACTTTTTCTGCTTGGGCAGCACATGGAGATCTTCTTGTCTCAGGTGCCATGAGGAAAGTGTACACTGGCAGCAGAAGGAATGACAGGTTTGAGGAATAATGGCACTGAAAAAGCAGGGGAGTACAGTGTCCTCAGAACACCGTGCTGATCGTTCGCACGGTAAAAGGAATGTGTTTTCCCACTATTCCTATCACCTTTTTTCCTAAAAATTCTCAGCAACGCTCTCAAGAATTGTATGGAGTAACTGGAGACAAACCCTAGAATAACGCAGCACCACACACAGTCCTGCTCAGGGCCCTTTTTACAGCAAACTGGGACCATTAATTACCAGGGTCGATCTCACTGGTGCTTAGTCCCTATAAACACCAAAGGACTTTCAGAATCTAAAACACTTTTGTGGGCATGAATCCCACCACAACTGTTTGTCAACCTCTTGGTGACAGAGTCTGAACTTGCACGGAAGGGCATCACCCTGGCTTTCACAGCAATACAGGAAAGTCCTGCTTCCCTGCTGAACTGAGAGCCTGCTCTGGTACCAGCAGTAGGAGGGAGGCTGTGGATGCAGGGATGGGAATTGCCACGGGAAGCCAGGCAGGGTTAGATGCAGGTCAAACAGCTATAAGAGGTCTAGGAAAGAAGGCTCAGGAGAGGAGGATATGCTGGGAAAAGCAAGTAAGTAAAAGAAGTTACTAAAAAAAATCTACAACAGGGATACACAGGGCAAGCAAAGCCACCTTTCCATCTCTTTTAGGGGTCAGAGGCACCACATGGAAATCCAATCAATACCTCAAAAGAAACTTCCCTACCAAAATCCCAGGTGGAAGATGAAGGCATGAGAAAAGTGCCTTTTTAAATGGCTGGGACAGCAGGAGGCAGAACTGCCCAGCCTGGGAAGCACTGGATGACCAAGGGAAAAGACACGGGGCTGCCACCGGCTCCTGGGGCTGCCACCGGCTCCTGGGGCTGTCCCCGGCTCCTGGGGCTGCCACCGGCTCCTGGGGCTGTCCCCGGCTCCGCGCGGCACTGGCACCGCGCCCTCCCTCAATTCCCGGCCCCTCCCAGCGCTTCCCGGCCCTGCCAGTGCCAGCCCCTCGCTGCCCTTGTGCCAGCCCCTCGCTGCCCTTGTGCCAGCCCCTCGCTGACCCCCCACCAGCCCCTCGCTGACCCCAGGCCATCCAGCCCCTGCTCGCTCGCTGCCTGATGCAGAGCGGAGCTCCGCTACCCCAGGCAGCTCCTCCCAGCCGCCCCGATCAGGCACTGAAGTACCCCCAGAAAAAGCCTCTCACGTGGTGACAGGCCTAAAACTGAGACCCCCAGAGGTGAGGAAAGGTGTTTCACGTGCTCAGGTGTTGTTCTGAAGGGATAAATATAAGCAAACAAACTAAAAGGGGCTGTTCTGACAGTTCTGCAGGTGCAAAACACTGACCTGAGCCAGGTTTTATTCCCGGGGCTGCGATGGACTCTGTATCACAGGGTATTTGTTGCTAACTCCCGTAAATAATTTTTTAATAAAATGCTGCCTTAATGGAAATGTAATTTTACAGAAGAAAAAGGTGATTTCTTATGAGAAGGCTTCACTGAAGTTTGTTTCTGAAAAAGGTGGAGTCTTTCCCAAAATCAAAGAGAAACTCTGTTCTGGTTTATGGAGCAGGATTCCAATCTTCCCCACCACAGACACACCACAATGAGTTCCCAGCTGTGAAAGGTAAAACAAGATTCATTTATTTGCTTACTCAGGGGATGTCACTGTCTTAAGCCCCTGTGGTAACAGGCTTTTACATCCTCTTGTGATTATGAATGTGAAGTACTTCCCTACAAGGCAAACAAGCTTTAATTCCCAAAAGGGTGACCCTGTTTAGAACTACCCAAAGAATTTCTAAAAACGCCTAAAAATCAAAAAAATCACAAGGCAGGACAACAAGCAAGGCAAAAATCTTCAGTGAGGAGATGTTTCTCCCTACGGTGATGCACTCTCCATCTTTCTGTGCTCCTGACAAGACACTTGTCCCTGCAGAACTTATTCACTTCCATATCCGTGCATCACTTTTCTTAAAAGTGGAAACTTTTTATCTACAATCACTGGGAGTTTTTCTCAGCTTCAGCAGTGTAATTTTCCTCCTCCAAAAAGCCTCACACCAGCTACTGCATCATCTACTTCACGTTAATCATCACAGCGGGTGACAGACTAAGACCATGCACACACTCATTTCTTCATATATCCATCAAGAAAAATGGTATTTTTGCATGTTTTATAGACATGTACACACACAAACACATTATAATAAGAGTGGCTGTTACAAAAATCATGGAAATATCTGTTCACCGTTAAAAAATACGTTTGTTGCTGGTTTTAACAGGAAAATTTCACCTGCACACTTCTCCTGGTGTTCTCTGAGCAGTGAATCAGGAGACATTAGGTACAAATTTTATAGTACCTTCCCAAAAGTGAGCATAAGTGGGGATAAGTGCCACTCACTGCCCATTCACTTCTGCCTTTATTGCAAATTCAAGCTGCACTCCGCACACTCTGGCTGTACGGGTTTTACGAGGGCAAATGCCCACTTTAGGCAGACATTCCTGTGCTAGTGACTCATGTGGCTGTGGTTTATTCCGTGCTGGAAGCGCTGCAATTAGCACCAGCCCTCCCTCCCAGCTCCCAGTGCTTCAGGGGAGGAAGGAGGATCCAAACCCGGGGCTGCTCCAGCTCTCGGATGAGCCTTCCAGCTCCTAAACCAGAACAATGCAGAGGCTCTGCTTTCATCTCTGCACGCTCTCAGTTATTTGCTCTTCACCGCAGGGAACCAGAATTCCACCACAATTTGTTTTCCACTGTCTCAGTTCTCGCCCTGGCTTCTCTCTGGCCAGAAAGTGGCACTCATGTGACCCATCCCCTACCTGTTTGCCAGGATATTGTCTCAGCAGGCATTCCCAATCCCTGAGTCAGGAGCTAAAATAATGTTTAATGTTTTAAGCAAGTGGTTTAGGAGCATAAAGCAAACAGACACTCGGGGAATTTTAACTGCTTTGTGCTTGAGCCTTTGGGGCTTATGGCCTCCAGTTTTTCCACACGACTGGGAGATCAACATTGCTTTTAGGGTTTGTGGTGTTTTTATTAAGGAGAGGGAAGTTCTCACAGATTCCTGTGATTCTGGAAATCAGGTCTATCAAAAGCATTCTCAATTACAGAGAGGCTGTAAAATTTAAAAAGCTGTAAAACTGCATTATCATGAACTGCTTAAGAGAGTATTAAGGAATCTGGAAATGACTTCTTCATCCCAATCTTTCTAAGTGGACATCTAAAGATCAAGTTCCTCTCATCTATAAACACAATTCTTCCAGCACAAATCCCAATCCAGGTGTTTGTCCAACAGGTAGGTCTCAGCTGCCATTAAAGCTGTTTTTCCAAAATAATAGCTGTTTTCAGACAAGATCACCAGGGTTTACTGAAAAATGAGCTAAACCATGAGAAATTCCACCTCAACATGAGAAAGAGCTTCTTTCCATGGAGAGTGGCCAAGCACTGGAACTCTTGGACTTACAGAGAGGGTGTGGGGTCTCCTTCTCCAGAGACACTCCAGACCCACCTGGATGCATTCCTCTGTCACCAGCTCCAGGTGACCCTGCCTTGGCAGGGGGTTGGACTGGGTGATCTCCAGAGGTCCCTTCCAATCCCCTGGGATTCTGGGAATGCATGGAATTGACCACCTCGGAATCCACCACACATTCACCTGCATTCTCTAATGAACTTTTATAAGTAACACATTTCTTCTACACCAACCACTATCCAGCAACTTCGTTTTCTCAGCCTCAATACTGGACTTTTAATTTGTCTTCTTAAGAGCATCATTAGACTTTGCTGAAAGCCATTAAACCAGCACCAGATGACTCGGGATGGAGAACAGCTCCCAAGGACTCATGCTTTGCCTAGTTTACAGAAATATCCAGTTGGATCCCAAAACACATCCCTGAAGGAACCAACACACTCATCTGCACTTGGCCTGGCAGCTTGTGAGCAGCAGCAGCAAGAGAGAACCCAAAGGAAAAGTTAACACACGCATACCAAAAGAACAGGAATTTCTAAATTGACCCAAAAGCAATTCCTCATCCCTGGGAAGTGTCCAAGCCCAGGCTGGACAGGGCTTGGAGCAACCTGGGATAGTGCAAGGTCTCCCTACCCATGAGATGAGCTTTAAACCCTTCCAACCCAAACCATTCCAGGCTTCTAAGCAGCACAGCTTTGGAATAATTCAAATACCCAGTTCGGAAGGATTCCAATATACAGTATTTCCTCTCAACACGGTGCACGGCACTGATGTCAATTTTGCACAGTTGTTGTTCCTCTCTCCCTGAAATAAAGGGATGCTAAAACAAGTGAGGCAACACTTAAGCGGGATTGCACTTCCAGACCAACACTGACACAGGCAGGAAAAAATTCCTCATCCGAAGCCCTACAGGACCCATCCATTCTCCTGAGGACACCACATCATACCATACATACGTCTGCATTGACGTACACTCTATATTATGTTGTTATCTGTGTATTTTACGAGCTGTCCACAACGCCTTATGTAACGGATCCCTGTTTAATATGGAACGGCGTGTCCATCGCCGCGGCAAGCCCGGCCATCGCCCCGGGCGGCGAAAAACACCCACGGGGACAGAGGTGGGGAACGCTCCTAAACCGAGACGTCTGACCACGGCACCGGGGGCTCTGTGCTGCCGGAAAACCATTTTGCGAGGGAGCCGGGCAAGGATAATTCCCTAGGGAACCACCACAGCAGCCCGTCCCGGCATCTTTGGGGCGGCACAGAGTCACCCGCCGGTGCCTCGCCCGCAGCACAGACACCCAGCCCGCGCGTGCGGGTCTGCGCGCCCCCCGCCCCGCTCCGNCGCCGCCACGCCATTGGCTGGGACGCGCCGCCGCCGCCGCGCCATTGGCTGGGACGCGCCGGCCGCGAGCAGCGCTGCGCGCTGGCGCCGCCTCACGGCGCCTCACGGGCTGATGGCGGCGGCCAGCACGGCGGCGGTCACTCGCTTATTTATAGTAAAACTGGTTTACAATAAAACAATACCGTACAGTCTTGAGAAGACGGAGGTGAGATCTCATTAATACATATAAATATCTCCAAAATATGCTGGTGCCAGGCTCCGTGCAGTCGTGTCAGTGACAGGTTGAGGAGCAATGGCCATAAAATAAAACACACGTTCCAGCTCAACGTGAGGAAAAACATCTTTCCATGAGGGTGGCACTGGAACTGCTGCTCAGAGTCATTCCAAACACCTGGACACATTNCGCCGGTGCCTCGCCCGCAGCACAGACACCCAGCCCGCGCGTGCGGGTCTGCGCGCCCCCCGCCCCGCTCCGCTCCCGCGGCACTCACCGCCTCCGAGTCTTCAAACCCATGCAGGTACAAGTTGTCGTACATGGAGAGCCGGTGCGGGGGCCGGTGCGGGGCCGGAGGGCCGGGGAGCGCGGCGGCGGAGCGCGGTGAGGCGGCGGGGCCGAGCTCCCTCAGCGCTGCGGCGGAGCCGCCTCCCCCCCGCCCGCCCCGCTNGAGGTGAGATCTCATTAATACATATAAATATCTCCAAAATATGCTGGTGCCAGGCTCCGTGCAGTCGTGTCAGTGACAGGTTGAGGAGCAATGGCCATAAAATAAAACACACGTTCCAGCTCAACGTGAGGAAAAACATCTTTCCATGAGGGTGGCACTGGAACTGCTGCTCAGAGTCATTCCAAACACCTGGACACATTCCTGTGTCACCTGCTCCAGGTGACCCTGGTTGGACTGGATGGTCAACAGAGGTCCGTTCCAGCCCAATTCCGTGATTTATTTACAATAAAATACAGCCTTTCTTCTTCAAGATTCCAGAGAACAGCGGGTGGTTTCCAAGGAAAATCATCCGTCCACCCCCAACAATATTTGGAAACAATTAAGCCCTGAAGACACTAAGACTAAATACTAAGAATTAACAGAAAATACACAATATCTGCAAACAAGAAAACCAAATCCTAAACACCAAGAATTAGCAGAGCAGAAGTTTGAACCTGATTTACAACTAAATTAAGAAACAAAATCTCTAAACAGGTTTCTCCTGGAGCGCTACAAATTAAACTTCTGGTGTAACACTACATGATTAAAAAGTCAATAAATAATTAAACACTAATGACAGAACTAATTTACAATTTACTTCCTATCCTTATTAAAACAATTAGTTAAAATCTCATCTTCAACAACACTGCGGTTTCACAAATGCTTCCTATTTGTGTTTTCCGTTTGCTTCATCTATTTTTCCTTCCAAAAGCTTCCTTCAGTTCTGCAAAGTTACCACTAATCCCGTGGGAAGTGTCCAACAGACACCTGCAGCAAAGCCAAAGGTGTTATTCTTGTGAATATTCCCATATTCACAGTTTCTTACAAATTCAATTGAAAATTCCCCAAAGTTATGCTAAGTCTCATTCCCAATTTGCTAATTCTCATGGAGGAGGATCTCAGCTTCTAAGATGATCTTTAAAATGTTCATAAAACTCCCAATCCAGGAGATAATTTTTACAGCCTGTTCTACAGAGTTCTTGAAGACCTGTGATGTTCCAGATTGAAAGAAACAATTACGAGAATCGTTGGTCAGCTCAAAATTAAAAAAAAAAAAAGCTGTGAAATCACAAGATGAAGGGGAAAAAAGTGAACTTCACACAGATTTGTAATAAAACAAATTAATTCAGAAGTCAGGGGAATCACTATTTGATTTCCAGTCCGTACATTTCACACTGTCCTTTTAAGACACAGAGGTTATTAAAAATATATATTTAATGACTTAAAAGGCTCCTGAAAGGTGCTATAAAAATACAAATCCCTGTCATACAGAGGAATTCTAAATCAAAGGCTGTTTTGAATATTATGAGGTAATTTATCCAAGAAAAGCACACCGAGGTGAGGGAGGAAGACACCCAGCTCTTTTAAGTTGACTGGGAAGTAATATATACATATATTAAGTAATATATAAAAATATAAATATAATAAATATGCTGAGGAAATGGAGGGCTGAATGGAGCTAAGATTATCCAGCAGGGAATTCCACTGTTCAGGCCACTGGCCAACACTACAGGAATGACCTGCTGCAAACATGGAATGGCTGAAGAGCTGAAATGACCCTTGTTAAAGTCTAACCTATAAAAAATGTCATTTTTTGAATGGCTTCAGTTGCTGCATTATTAAATTTTTTTTAATAGCATTCACTGATGACAATCGGAGCCCACAGCTCCACGTTTCCAAGGGCACAGGAGATTTTGAAGGAGATGTAAACAAAGACCACGAGTCGTCCCAAACTTTTAATGCCCAACAAGTCACGGAGGATGCAAGCCAGACTAAAATATCTTCAGGCTGGAGGTGGGGGAAAGAGAAAGGCTCGGAAGTCAGAACACTCTGAGTATCCACAGCCCTCCAAAACACTTGGCTTCCTCCAAATTCTCTGCTGCCATTAGAGATTATTCACATCCTCTTTATTTGTAATTAGAGTACAAAGGAAATCTCTCGGAGACGTGTATCCATCTCTCCCAAAATATCCATTATTTAGTCACTCCTGAGCTACCCAAATGTGGGAACACTGGGGTTTTTTTTTCCGAGGGCGTTAATACAGAACCAGAGAAAATTTTATTTCCAGCCCAATCTACTGATTCCTCAATCAAATGACAGCACTTGTGTGGTTCTTTGAGGAGCTGGAGCAATGAACTATTTGCATAAACACACTGAAGTGCTGCTGGAATAAATAAATGCGCAGGATCCAGATTGCCAAGGCGAGGGAACGCCTCGGCACCGCACTGCGCCAAGCCGGGATGGGAGTCAGCAACTTCTCCCTTCTCCCCACTTCAACAAAGTCCCCTTCCACCTGGGATTTCACCCGTGGAGCAGCAGCACTGCCTCTTTTCCTGCTGCTGTGCGGGAGCACCAGGATATTAACCCTGAAGCAGCAAAACCCCAACACCAACACAGGCAAGGCCTTTATGGCCTCTCCCTGCTCCCACATCAGGTCCTGGTCTTGGATTCCTGACATTACTTAGGGATAATGAGGCAAAACCTCCCCAGAAGGCAAGGGCACATTAACAAAGAGCATTAGTGGTTGCGTTAAGAGCGGGCTTGGATATGGATCCACTTCTCCCAGCACACGGAGGGCTCCGAAACCCACAGTGTGCATCAGCATCCTCCCCATGAAACACAAACTTGGGGTTTCATCTTCCCCCGCCTGTGTTCCGGGGCCTGCTGAAGAAAATTGCTCTCCCCTATGGAAAGCTGCTCTTGTTGACCTCAGCAGAAGAGCCCAGGGATGGATTTCATTAACAGAAAGGGAAAGGACCGTCAGCAATCTCCAGCAATCCACCTTGCTTCCACCCATGGGAAGGAGGCCAGTTCCTCACTCCCCTAAATTACTTGGCACAGCCCCACTCCTTGCCCCTTCTGCCTCTAAAACAATTTCTCTGCCTCTCTCCCTCCTCCTCTGTTTTATAACAGAGATTAGATAAGGATCTGGTGCAGTGACAGCAGCTTCTGCCTTGGCTGGAGGCACGGCCAGGAGAACCTCCTGAGATCCCCTCTAACCCTGTTTTCCAGCAGAATGGGATGTGTTTGTGGGACTGGGAAGTCCTTGAAGCCACCAGAGGAATAGGGATGTATTTCTGTTTCAAAAGAGAGGAGGATTGTGCCATTTGGGATATATCCTGGCACAGAGGATGCGGTGAATTTTCAGGTTTTATTCAAACGGACTGGGTGGACTGCGTGCTTTAGTCCTTGGAATTTCAAGTAATAAATTAGTCTGGTCTAATTTGACAGTTCTTCTGGAGGAAGCGAGGTGCCACCTATCCTAAAACACATTTATCTGACACTGTTATGTAAAGGCTGCTATAATTAAAGAGTGTGAAGGCTCGGTTGTCACTTCCTCTTGGTTGGAAGCACCTCCAGTGAGAGGTAACTGGGCTACATTTGTAGGTACCCTCTATATTTAACGAGCTGTGAAATGCCTCTTTCCCAGGGTGCTGTGGAGATCTGCAGGGAGCCAAAACCTTCCAAAGGTTTTTCATGGGGAAGAGTGGATGATCCCCAGCTCCTGAGGCAGGCACGGATGTGCTCCAAGGGTTTAACAGCTCCAGCCAGCTCCAGCTGTGGCTCCCACTGCCAAACAGGATGGAGCAGATTAATCCCACATCACCTCAGGAACTGTGCAAGAACAGCCCTGTGTGAGCACGGGGAGCCCTCTGGAAGAGGTGGAGCTTGGAATGAAGGATCTACAGGGATCCACGGGCAGTCACGAGGATATCCCTGGACACTCAGCACAGAGATCTCCCTCCAGCAGCTCCCGCTGCCCACCAGGCTGAGAAGGTCCAAAACATTGAGTCACACCCCAGGCACCACCCCGAAAAGCCAGAGTGGGTTTGTGGCTGGAATTGTGTCACGTTTCCTTGCTGGAAGGGAGATGGGGGGGTTCTGTTTTTAGGGAAGATCCACATTTTTATCAGCCGTGCCAAAAACCATCTGGGCCAAAGGATTGAGCGCTTGTTTTATTGCTTATTTTAAGCTCCTCTGCTTTCCTTATGAATGTTAATCAATCTCCTTAGCTGCCATAAGTGCTGATGCCGAGTTTCTGTGCAACACTTGAGCATTCAACTGTTGGAATGATGGGAAACGCTCTCTAAAAGCCAATTACAAACTTGATGGGAAGCTGCTGCTATTTCAGCCAAGCAGGGAAAGGCACCAGTGCATCCTGGAAAGCCCAGCAATACTGGAACACACCCACCAGGACTGCAGTCATCCCCCTGGGACTGGGAACAGCAACGCTGCAGGGAGAAGGAGCACTGGAAGTGTGCTGGGAATGCCAGGACATCCCATTACTGAAGATCCGACCTCTACAGAGCAATGAACCCAAAGATTTTCCAGGCTCAGAACAGACAAACAGCCCAGAAAGCTCCTGGTCGGTGGCAATTTCCCAGATGCATTTAAATATTTGCAGTTTTATCAGTGAGCACTCAGGAAAAGGTTGCTTGAAATGTATTTTTGATACATTACCATTATCATGTAATAGTTCTTTAGGGAAAACAAAGCCTTGAGTGAGCAAAAAGACAACTCTGCAAGCTAAAATGAAATTCCAGCTACTGTAAAACACAGGATCTCATGGAGATTTTTTTTTCTTTAGCTGAACTAGTAAAACTACACATTTAATTTTGTTTTTAGGTTCAAGGAGTAGGGCAAAGGGTGTCTTTAAAGGAGTCAGACACAGAGCTTTTAAATCTCAGTGCTAAGAAGAATTTGCTGTTCTTGTTAAGAAGTTAAAAGAATAAATAAATAAATAGATGAATAAATAAATAAATGGTTAAATAAATAAATAAAACCTAGGCAGACACAGCTCAACTTCATCCCCAGTTTGCTGCTTCCCCTTGGGATTTTACAGGGATGCCTTGATGAGGCTGCTGATTTTATTGCCTTTTCCCTCAGCTTTATAATCCAATTACCACAGGCTGCAACACAGCACTTGGAATTTCATGGCAGGGGAGGACAGGAAACTCCTCAGTTCCCTGCAGTAGATTTCCATTTCTCCCATCCAGGTGGAGAAACTGATCCAGAAACAACGGATCAATGAAGGAGGAACCACTTGTCCAACCTGATTTCCTGAAATATTTAGTCGAAGTACTCAGGAGCTGAGTTGAGAAGAACAGATATTCATGGCTTTAGCTCTGCATATTTAAGTGAGTTGTGTTCCTTCCTGTAAAGTCTCTGGGAGACCTCTCCTGATGTACCTGATGAAACGATGACTCTGTGATGTTCTCACCATCCGGGAGCAGAACACACAATCTGTGGAAAAATCCTGAAAATGATGACTCCTCATCTTCCTAACAGGCCTGCCCTGGAACACGTGAAAACCCCATTTCTGGATTTCTGATGTTTCTCCGTTGGAGAGGTTCCTTCCCTTCCACTGGCAATTCTCGAAGGAAGCATTGCCAGGAGAAGGACGCAGGGTCTTGCCAGCGAGGTGGGATGGCTCAGAACAGACACCCAGAGGCCAAAAAACGCCCCCTGCTCCTCCCTCTGCACTCCCTGCAGGGACACCTGGAGCCAGGTCTGCTCCAGCAGCCCCGGGGACAGCAGTGACTGGGACAGGACAAGAATTCAGGGGTGCCCGGGCACTGCCATCCTGCCACAGAGCCAGGAGGGAATGTGGCATCAAGGGAGCCACCCCTGTTCTGCTCAGGCTGAGAAACACCTGCAATTCTCACTTCACCCCAACACTCCACGTGCCAGCAGCTCTGCCTGACAGACAGAGGCAGTTAGGACGATTGAAAATACCTTTTACAGAGCCCAGGCAGTTCGGAAGGATTGAAAACACCTCCTGCCTTTGCCTTGCAAAGGAGAGAAAAGCTGTCATTCCAAAACTCCCTGCAGCAGCAGAGCCCATCCTGGTGCTACAGATCTGAAAGGCCACGTGTAGCTCATGGAATCCCCAAATTCCCAAATCCCAGAATCCCAGAATGGTTTGGGTGGGAAGGGACCTTACAGCTCCTCTCATTCCACCCCTGCCATGGGCACAGACACCTTGCACAGACCAGGGTGCTCCAAGCCCCAGAAACTCAATTAAATCAGGTAATTTCTGATGCTCTGAACACTTATAAAACGCTAATTTTATAATTATAAAATTTATATAATTTATAATATTTTAAATGTTTTCCCCTCTGACTCTTCCATGCAGGTTCAGACCTGCATTTTCCCTCATCTCTCCAACCCTGCATTAAAAAAAGAACAGAATCATTGGTTTATTCTAGTCTTTTACAACATCCCTACAGAGATTACTTTAAAACTCCCAAACTCTAAATGAACTGCTGAAAGTTCTGTCCTAGATCTAAAACTGCCTATGAGACAGGAAGCAAAAATTAGGAATAAATAGGAAAGCATCAATATTCAGTGTCTAATATTTTCTGTGGCCCCCCAAAAGTTGGGGGACTTTTATTTCCATTATATTTCAAGTGAGAATTGGCGTTCACTTGAGAGCAAAAAATGGAAAAATTCAGCCTGAGCAGCTCAGGCTGACAGAGTTACAAGCAGAAAACAGAATATTCTAATTGGGAGCATGGAGAATAATAACTAATGGCAGCTCTGCCATCCCTGCCTATAATCATGATGAGCAATAGAGGAGCAGATGAGAACCTCATGTTCTCAGCATTTAATTCAGCCTTCAGATGAGGGAGCACGGAATTAAAAGGTGCTAGAACTCAAAATTCATAAAAGGATGTATTTATCCCAAATGGAGAAAGAGCTCAGGCTCTGCTGGAATGATGAACTTGGAAGCTTATCCTTAAAAAAAGATTGAATGTGAATTGGAGTATTACACCTGCTGTAGCTCTACATGTTGTGCTTAGCAAAATTTAGGGATCAAGGTAAAGCTTTGACTTCAGCCTCGATCCCTTGGCAGGAACAGGTTTAGGAAGGGACCTAAAGTGGACTTTTTTTTTCCTATATGTGTTTTCCACTGCATTTTATTCTCCAAAAACATCTGCTGTGATGGGCAGAGTAGCAGCTTGAACACACAATACTTCACTGAATTCTGGTAGTTACCACTTTGTCCAACACCCTGTGCAGCCAAAGGAAACCCCAACTTTCTGGGCTAGGCTAGAAACTTAAAAGCAGAATTTTCAGTTACATTGATGTAGTGATGAAAAACTGGGTTTGTTCCAGCTCAGACTAGAAATAAAATGGCTCATTATTGCAATTAAACATTATATGAATGTAAAACACATCAAATGTCTTAGCAGGGAATATTGCTGCCACCTCTTGGTTCAGCAGGATGAAAATAGCAGGGTAAGATGAACCAGGGAGCTGCAGGTGGAGCTCTCCTGGATGTTTTCTCCAGTCAGGAACCAGGCTCTTGGAAACCTGTGGGTTTAGGATGGCTTTCCAAAGGCAGCTGGGAATGGGATACTCTGAACTAACTTCTGTTGATCTTGAGTGAAGGAAAAATGCCTGGACATGGAGGGAATTTGGAGGGGGAAAGCGCCATAATTTGACTTTACTGTTCAAACTCTCCTTGGAGCTGCATCAATGGGCACAACAAAGGTGACTGAAGGTCAAGTTCCCAACAAATGGAAATCCACCCAGGCAGCACCAGTGTCCCTTTCTCCCCAGCCCTGTCCCACTGTGACTGTTTTTACCTGGCCATCAGGGACCAGGATGTGAACAGGCTCCAGGGCTCCTCGTGGCCAAGGAACACCCCACCCAAAACCTTCCCTGTCTTGCACCCAGCAAAGCCCACTGGTCTTACTTCAGACTGAGTTTCTTGGAAAACTGTTCCAGTGGAAGATTCAGAGCCTTTGGTTCTGCTCCTTTCCACCAGCTGCTGTCAGATTTTGTGTAGCACAGGTGACAAGGAGGGACCCCCACCCCACCCCACCCCACCCCGCTGTTTCACCCCCTTCCCAAGGATCCAGAACCTCTCCCTGATGCCTTCAGTTGAACTTTGCTGTGTTCAGGCTCTGTGTGCCCAGGGTGCAGCTCTGAGCTCACACTCAGCTCTGGGCTCACACCCAGGGTCACTCAGCTCTGAGCTCACACTCAGGGTCACTCAGCTCTGAGCTCACACCCAGGGTCACTCAGCTCTGGGCTCACACTCAGCTCTGGGCTCACACTCAGGGTCACTCAGCTCTGAGCTCACACTCAGGGTCACTCAGCTCTGGGCTCACACCCAGGGTCACTCAGCTCTGGGCTCACACTCAGGGTCACTCAGCTCTCTCCAGGGACACAAAACAAATCCTTCTCCTGCTGGCCACCAAGGACAACGTTCCAAGTGTTCAGCCCAAGGCACAAACAAGGCTGGGCTGGAGGGAGGAACAAGGATGGGACTTCATCACCTGGAGCTGCAATTGGACAATTCAACCCCAATGTGCAAATGGACCAACACTTATCAAAGTGTGAGGCCTCGAGACTGTTTGTCCATTTTGGGTCCACTTTGTGTCCATTTTGTGTCCATTTTGGGTCCATTTTGTGTCCATTTTGTGTCCATTTTGGGTCCATTTTGTGCCCATTTTGTGTCCATTTTGTGACCATTTTGTGTCCATTTTGTGACCAGTTTGTGGCCCTTTTGTGACCATTTTATGACCATTTTGTGACCATTTTGGGTCCATTTTGTGACCATTTTGGGTCCATTTTGTGGCCATTTTGTGACCATTGTGTGTCCATTTTATGACCATTTTGTGACCATTTTGTGCCCATTTTGTGTCCACTCTGGGTGTAGCCCTGGCCAGGCTCTTGTCCTGCCCAAGGTGTACCCTAAAGGCCTTTCAATAAAAATCTCCTTTATTCTCTGGCTCTGCCCAGTCTGTTCCAGCTCAGCCTTCCCAAGGCATCATCCCCAACACCAGCTGAGCTCCTTTTGCTTCCCTGGCTCCCATCCCAGGGAATGGGGTTCCAGGCAGGGGATCCAGCCTGGATGGGGGTGGGATGGAAGGAGGGCGCTGCAGGTGGGAAGTCACAGGGAAGGCTGCAGCTCTTATCCCAACCCCAAACCACACACAGAGTCACTAAAAACTCACAGGGAAACTGCAATTTGACAGCCATAAGGGGAATGTGCTACAACAAAAGGAAATGGGGAAAGCCCACTGTGAAAAATCCACAAACAGCCCCGATCCTGCCTGATGGGAAGGTGTGGAAGGGCCAAATGCTCTCACTCAGAGGTGAAGTGACCCCCACGAGGGCTGGATGCTCCTCCAAGCTGGACTCACACACTCCCAGAGCCCGGGGATTTAACCCCAGTTCAGCCCAGCAGCTTTACAGACTTAGTCATGGGGGGAAAAATAAAAATAAACGAGTTTTTATTAGATGTCTTCAATCCTTTTCATAGTAACAGGAAGCAGGCATTAAGGATTTAACAGGTTCTTTTGTCCCTGGACTCATTCCTGCCCACACACTTGCGGGATGGAGAGCCCTGAATTCCTCCTCAGGCAGATAATTTGGGTTTATTCATCTCCTGCAGAGCCCACCTAAACCTTGGGGGTGGTGGGTGGGTGGGAAGGGCAGAGGTGACAAAGGAACGGAGCTGAGTTATGCTCAGAACTGGGAATATCCAGCTCTAAAGGTGAAGCTTGACAGGGCTGATACATCCAGGAAAACATTTTCTTAAAATACCAAATGTCTCTAGTCGAAACCAGACTCTGAAATGCCTTTATCTTAAATGAGCAGGTATGGAGGGGTAATGAGAATATTCCTTCTACTGCAGACAATTCCTCCTCTCCCTGCTGGGCACTGACAGACAATAGCTCCAAAATTCCTTCCCGACATCCATAATGCAGATTAAACTTCAGCTTTAGGAATCAGAGGAGCCATTTCCAGATAAAGCTGTTGTGTTGCAGGACTCACAGGAATGGTTTGCTCACCACAAAAAACCCCCCAGCAAATAACCCAAAAGGAATGTCTGATTCCAGAACCCTCCTCACAGGTAATTTACAGTAATTTCCAGCGAGGCCAATCAATTCATAAATCCCCAAAATACATTTACTGAATGGAATAAGCACGTTATGGCCATTTGGGGCACAGGAGTGCTTCACACACAGTGTCATTTCCTTATTCCAAACGAGCTGGTTGAAGTCCAACACCTGAAAGAAGTGCCAATTAATGGAGGTGCATTAATTAGCAGCTCTGGAGACCTGGACTCTGATTTCCAGCACTCCTGAAGAGACACGTGGGCAAGACAAACAGGCTGGTGAGCCCAGGCTGGATTTGAGCCAGGAACCCGAGAAATTAACCCAAAAAATGACAAGCTGTGGTCTGGGTGAGAACACGAAATTTCCACCTTGCCTCTGCTCTGACAAAGCACCACAGATGACACCAAATCAAGTGCCAGGAGGAGGAAATGGCACCACACAAGGTGGGGAAATCAGTCCTGGGCTCCCCTGTGTCCTGCACTGAGCCAGTCCAAGGGAGGAAAGGATTCCAAGAATGTGAGTCTTATTTTGGCCTCCTGGGCTGCTGCTAGTTTTCTTGAGGCCTGTTAAAAATGTAAGTTTTTCTCAAAACATATCCTGAGAAAACTGAGAAGAAAACATGTCAATAAACCTACCCCTAGAACTTGTTTGCATAGAAGTGCTGTTTCTAATTAACCAGTCACAGTGATGAGGTAGTAAACAATGGACCAATCGTGTCCAGCTGCATGAAAATCTATAAAAAAGTTTGTTTATTAATAAAGTGAGAGTTCTTCAGCCTTTGGAAAAGTTAAATCTGTGTAGTTTGTCAACGCAGCAACAACAACACAAGAATCTCTTCCGACAGGAGCTCCACGTGGTTTGGTTAAGTGGGGAAGCAGAGGCAGAGCAGCTTCCACATTGGTGTTTGGGGCAGAGGGAAATCCCTCCCTGAGCTCAGCTTCCAGCTCTGCATGGAGTCTTGGAGACGTGATAAAAAGGGAATTATCCATACAGGTGGTGTTTCACAGCTGCATTTCAACCTCCCTGAGCATTCCCAGGAAAGCTGGGGACTCCCCATCCTTGGAACTGTCCAGGTTGGACAGGGTGCTCCAAGCCCCGGGGAGGGGAGGGGATGGGATGGGATGGGAGGGGGTGGGGTGGGGTTAGTTGGGTGGGATGGGGGGGGGGGGGGGGGCCCAGGCCCGGGGGGGGGGGGGGGGCCCAGGCCCGGGGGGGGGGGGGGGGCCCAGGCCCGGGGGGGGGGGGGGGGCCCAGGCCCGGGGGGGGGGGGGGGGCCCAGGCCCGGGGGGGGGGGGGGGGCAGGGGATGGGATGGGATGGGATCCATGGCATGGGATGGGATTAATTGGATGGGATCCATGGCATGGGATGGGTTTTGAGGTCCTTTCCAACCCGCACGGTTCTGGGATTCTGGGTTTTCAGGCACTGGGATTGTTGGGGGGTGTGTGCAGGGCCAGCAGGCAGATCAGTGATCCTGTGGCTCCCTTCCCACTGGGATGTTCTGTGATTCCCTGCCTGCCTCTCCACCAGCAGCTCTCCTGCCTCAGCCCACCCCAGCTCTGCACGGGCCAGGGCTCACGGTCTCCATCGGAGATGGTTGGGCAGCTGGACTGGACAATCCCAGAGCTCTTCTCCAAACTTCTGTGATCCCATGGAGCAGGGAGGCACTATCAGGACTCCCTTCCTCTGCAGCTCCCCCCAAATGACTCAGAGCACAAAGCTCATATTTATACACCAGTGATGTGCAAAATCTGCACAGGATGAGAAAGTCTTGCAGCTTCAGCACGAGGGTAACACTGAATGCTTTCCTCAACATTTCCATTTCTGGAGACAGAGGAACATCAGAAATCCATCAGCCCCAGCTTTAATTGGGAAGCCTCTCCAGCACAACTGGGGAAAACAAAATTCTCCTTGATTTCAATAAAATCACAGCTACAAAAACACTTCAAAATGAATATACACAGAGAGAAAGTGGCTCCAAACCAGCTGGTTTGGGAAGAACGGAAGTCAGCTTTTACTCCTGAGAGTTGGAACATGTCCAGGGAAGGGAAGGGAGCTGGGAAGGGGCTGGAGAATTCCTGAGGGAGCTGGGAAGGGGCTGGAGAATTCCTGAGGGAGCTGGGAAAGGGGCTGGAGAATTCCTGAGGGAGCTGGGAAGGGCCTGGAGAATTCCTGAGGGAACTGGGAAGGGGCTGGAGAATTCCTGAGGGAACTGGGAAGGGGCTGGAGAATTCCTGAGGGAGCTGGGAAAGGGCTGGAGAATTCCTGAGGGAGCTGGGAAAGGGATGGAGAATTCCTGAGGGAGCTGGGAAAGGGGCTGGAGAATTCCTGAGGGAGCTGGGAAAGGGACTGGAGAATTCCTGAGGGAGCTGGGAAAGGGATGGAGAATTCCTGAGGGAGCTGGGAAGGGGATGGAGAATTCCTGAGGGAGCTGGGAAGGGGCTGGAGAATTCCTGAGGGAGCTGGGAAAGGGCTGGAGAATTCCTGAGGGAGCTGGGAAGGGGCTCAGCCTGGAGAAAAGGAGGATGCAGAGGGATCTTTTCCCTCTCGGGAATTCCCTGCCAGGAGGGGACAGCCGGGGGGATTTGGGATCTGCTGCCAGGGAACAGGGACAGGAGGAGAGGGAACGGCCTCAGGCTGGGCCAGGGGAGCTCAGGGTGGACATTGGGACAATTCCATCAGGAAAAGGTGCTCAGGTGGAGTCCCCATCCCTGCAGGGATGTCCCAGCCCTGTGGAGGTGGCACTGGGGACACAGGGCAGTGCTGGGAATGGTTGGACTCAATCACCTCAGAGAACTTTTCCAACCCTGATGATTCCAGGGTAACATTCAACTCCTGAATTCCTGGAGTCCTCACACCCTCCCAGTTCCCACCTGCACGAGATCCTCTCACCCCAGTGGGTCCCACAGCCCCAGTGTCCCCAAACTGCAGCTGCAGCACGGCACTGATGGCTCTGCCTTCAAGAAACACCTACAAACAGCCTGCCTTTCCCACCTGGGAGTTCTGCCTGCCACAGCCACTTGTCCCCCCTCACTAATTGCTGCTAGAAAAGTCCAATTTCTGCAGCACAGTTCTGCAAAGCAGAAGGTTGGGGATCCCAGGAGAGACACTCGGAGCCAGAGCATCTCCTTCCTCTCCTGGGAGGATTCCCACTGTTCCACCAGCGCTGCCATTAACCAGGGAAAAGTCTCCATTTGGAGGATTTCTTTCCCCAAAATCCCCAGCATGAAGCAGTTCCTCGGGGCTGAAGCCCTGGATTTCTCCTGGCCTTGGACTGCTGTTTTCCAGGCGCGTTTCCATGGCAATCGGCAGAACCCGGAATAAATTTGTTTTGTTCTAATTGCTGCACAATCCTGGGCAATGGGAATAAATAAATATTCTCTTACTATTTCTCCCAGCTCGACCCAGGAGCTGGAGCTTTCCTGAAGCTCCTGATTTAGTGAAGAAACCCCCAAATCACCAAATCTGAGGAATTTCAGCAATCAGGATTATTTCGGAGAACCAAACCTGAGCCCTGCCAGCGTGTGGGAGTGTTTATTCGTGTCTCCATGACTCAGAATTGTTCCATCTTTAGAGCTTTTCCCAGATTTTCCCCGTGCTCCACGGCGTGGGGGTAGAGAGCAGAGATTTGACATCAGCAGAACCTTTTTAGGGCTCTGAGAAGACAAACCAAAGGCTGAGCCAGCTCTGAGATTCCCCCCAGCATTCCCAGTCCAACCAGTCCAGGAAAAGCAGAGTAGACAGCCCCACCCCACATTCCCAGGAGGTTCAGGCTGCTTAGAAATCATAAATTCATTTTTTGGATTTAATCATTCATCTGTAAAGTCATCATAGAGAAGACTTGGGGTGACCTTTTCCTCTGCTGGTTTTCACCTGCAAGTTTGCCAGCAAACCTGGATTTAAAAAACAACAACAAAAAAAGATGGAATCTAGAAAGATAAATAATAAAAAATAGAATAGGATATAGAATTGTAAGTATAAAATATTATGGAGTGGAGAGCTGGACATGGAAGAATGTTTTTGGGGGAAAGTTGTGATTGAGACACAGCCACGTGCTCTTCTTGCAGCTGCCAGGGAGGCAGGAGGGCAGTGGCCTCTCCCCAGGGAAATCCTAAGGCAGGATGGGGAAATAACTTCATTTTCCCTATTAGAGACCTTTCCCTGGGGAACATCAAGGGCTGGGCCAGCCAGCTGGGAACTCTGCCCCTCCTGAGAGCTCTTTTCAGAAGATTTCTCTGGTTTCTGGTGCCAGAGCAGCACAAACGGGGTCATTGCACTGGCAAATCTGGCTGCCTTTGCCAGGTGTTTTTTTAAAGTTTAATCTGGAAGAAAATCCAAGATCGTATGGTTGAAAAGCCCCAATTTTGAATTTACAACACCCCAAATCTCAGCAGCGCCACCATGCACCCCACCACAATGCCCACTGGGAATTTGTATTTATTTGTGGGCTGACAACATGGAATTTGCTTCCTTGGGAAAAAAAAAAGTGCTGGAATTCCCATCCTCTACACTAAGGAGAAAATATTTTAATGAAACTTTATCATCAACCAACAACTCTGTGAGGAGATGAGAGAAATCAATGAGCATTCTGTGTCAATCCCAATAAAACAACAGTGGCTTGTGGGGTAAACAGAAGAACAAAAAAGAGAATCATGGAATGAGAAAATCATGGAATATTTTGGGCTGGAAGGGAGCTTAAAGCCCACCCCAGTCCCCCCCCTGCCATGGCAGGGACACCTTCACTATCCCAGATTTCTCCAAGCCCTGTCCAGCCTGGCCTTGGGCACTGCCAGGGATCCAGGGGCAGCCACAGCTGCTCTGGGAATTCCAGCCCAGCCAGGAATTCCTTCCCCAGATCCCACCCAGCCCTGCCTAACAGAAAGTGTCAATGAGAGAAATGCAAAAAACCCACCCAACCAACCAAAAAAATAAACCCCAACAGAACAAATGCAACCCAAAACCCCAAGCTGTCCCCGGTGTTGATAAGTCCCAAGTTATTGCTGAGTGCTGGGGAGCTCCAGAGCCTGGCTTGGCAAAGGCTGAAGTGTTTCCTGTGGGAAGCACTAAAGGTAAAATGGATTTTTAGGAGCTGAAAAACCAGGCTTTAGAGATAGAAGAAACTGAGAATTTGGGATTTGCTGCAGCTGCAAAGCTTGAAACTGGACAAGACACAGCAGTATGGTAATCAAGGCCATGGAAACAACAGGCTGAGCTCCTAGGTTTGGCCTGAATAAATCTTAACAGAAGTTTAATCTTTCTTTCTGCAGAAACCCACGCCTGGCAGGAGAGTGGAAGGTGTTAGGTTAATAAGGGAGCTGTGTGTGGTTAACAGAGGAGCACAGGAGCAGCACAGTCTGCAGCAGGTGTACCTGTGCCAGGACTGCTGGGCTAAAACAGCTGCCTGGCAGCTTCAGCAAGAACCTGTTGGCTACAAACTTCTCAAGATGCTCTGAAACAAAGGGAAGACTCGAGCTGCTGCCATGTGTCAGCTTTTTCAGCCCCTGCAGTGAGGCTGATGCTGTCCCAAAGCTGGAGGAATGCTGTCCCAGCACTCCTGTCCTGTTCCTGCAAACCCCAACACATTTCCCACATGGAAATGAGCACACGGCTCTGCAGGGGCAGTCCCTGAGGATGGCACAGGGGGTTTTTATTTATTTTGTGCTTTTTGCAGCCACAAAGAGCTGCCAACGCTGCCTGGAAAGGAGGATTGACACCCCCCCGTTGTGGGCTGATGGCACGGGAAATATTTCCTTTGGGAAGTTGGTCAGCGCTGTGTAATTCAGTTTTCCCTTGGCCTCGTGTGTGCTGCCAGCTCCACACCTGCACTGGAAGTGGCTCCAACATCTCAGGGACCTGGAGCTGCTGGAGAGAGCCCAGAGGGGGCCCTGGAGCTGCTGCAGGGCTGGAGCCCCTCTGGAGCCAGGCTGGGAGAGCTGGGAATGTTCCCCTGGAGAAGGGAAGGCTCCAGGCAGAGCTGGGAATGTTCCCCTGCAGAAGGGAAGGCTCCAGGCAGAGCTGGGAATGTTCCCCTGGAGAAGGGAAGGCTCCAGGCAGAGCTGGGAATGTTCCCCTGGACAAGGGAAGGCTCCAGGCAGAGCTGGGAATGTTCCCCTGGAGAAGGGAAGGCTCCAGGCAGAGCTGGGAATGTTCCCCTGGAGAAGGGAAGGCTCCAGGGAGAGCTCAGAGCCCCTGGCAGGGCCCAAAGGGGCTCCAGGAGAGCTGCAGAGGGACTGGGGACAAGGCCTGCAGGGACAGGACACAGGGAATGGCTCCCACTGCCAGAGGGCAGGGATGGGTGGGATGTGGGGAAGGAATTCCTGGCTGGGCTGGAATTCCCAGAGCAGCTGTGGCTGCCCCTGGATCCCTGGAAGTGTTCCAGGCCAGGTTGGAGCAGCCTGGGATGGTGGGAGGTGTCCCTGCCCATGGAATGGGTGGAATGGGATGAGCTTTCTGGTCCCTCCCAACCCAAACTATCCCGGGATTCTACGAATTCACATTTAAGGCAAGAGAGGGCATCGTGTTTTTCTTAGCTGGGCTAAAAAATCAGGAATTCCTGGAAGCAGCATTCCTTGGACCTCCAAGTCATCTCTGCTGGGATAACCCAGGCTTCTTACAGACATCCAGCACTGCAGATTATTCCCCCAAAATCAGCAGGAGCAACACTGGGAATCAGTCACGTGTTTGTGGCATTTGTACCTGAGCTTTGTGCTCAGGACTTCGAAAAAGATAAAAATAGAATTATAAAAATTGCAATTTTTTTAATTAAAACCCCACATTTATATTATGAGAAGGACGTCAAGCGGTGAGGGCTCGAGGCTGAAGATCGGGATGTTCCAGCCAGCCTCAATCCAACATCCCCATCCTGTGGCTTGGACCAGAACTGCAGAGTTTCACCCCAGAAACTCCGCTCCGGCTCCGCACAGCTCCGTGTGCACACCGGGCACGGAATCTCCCTTCCGAACGGCTTTCCTGCCTGGAATTCTCTGGGAAAAGGCTTTTCCTGTGGATCCGAGCTTGTGAAGGAATGGGAATTGTGTGTTTGACAGCCATCAAACGCCTTGTAGCAAATCAAGAGGATCTTCATCCTAACCCTGCAGACTCCCAAAACACCTCTCAAAACGGGGCTCACATCAGCCAGGATTTGCCAGCCTGAAGCAAAAACAAGGAATAAGGAAGAACCTTGTGAGAAGGGGCTTTCAGAAGGTAATTAGTGACTTTCTGTGTAAGTGAATACACGTCCCAGTGGTCTGAAGTTCTTGTAAACACTGTTCCTGTTTTTTCGAGGAGCAGATATTTCATTCCCATGACATTCAGCGTTGTCTGTTCTTACAAAAGGCCTCAATTGATGGCATGAGGGTGGAAGGACTCACAGCAAAAAGCAAGAGAGCACCAACACAAACAAACTGCAGCAATCTGCTGTTGATAGCACCCAGCCCAACCTCTGGGGTCCACGAGAGAAAAACAACAACAACCACCAAAGCCAGCACTTCTGGAGCCTAAACCAGAGCCTGAGGGTTTAGACAACAGCTCAAGTGTTTGTACTTGAATTCTGCATCAAGTCTGAGTGGCTGAGGGAGGGGAAACAACCACAGAAGGGTCGGGAAGGATCCAAACCAGGGGCAGGATCCAAACCAGGGGCAGGATCCAAACCAGGGGCAGGATCCAAACCAGGGGCAGGATCCAAACCAGGGGCAGGATCCAAACCAGCCCCAGGATCCAAACCAGCTCCAGGATCCAAACCAGGGGCAGGATCCAAACCAGGAGCAGGATCCAAACCAGCTCCAGGATCCAAACCAGGAGCATCCCCCCATGGTTGTGCTCCCACAGCCCAAATGGTCCCAGCCCCCATTCCAGGGAAGACACAGGAATTATTTTGGTCCAAACTTTATATATATACTTTTATATATTTATATATATTTGGGAAGATTATTATTACTTCTGGATACCTGCTGGAAACACAGGGACATTTGTGTCTGTTCTCCTGCATGTGGGGACAATTGCTGCAGAGGGGCTGGGGACAAGGCCTGCAGGGACAGGACACAGGGAATGGCTCCCAGTGCCAGAGGGCAGGGATGGGTGGGATCTGGGGAAGGAATTCCTGGCTGGGCTGGAATTCCCAGAGCAGCTGTGGCTGCCCCTGGATCCCTGGAAGTGTC
>WAAE01019094.1:134759-160510 GCA_013400495.1 Nicator chloris
TATTTTATATTTATATGCTTTTATATGTGTATATTTACATGTTTGTAAAGGAATTTTTTAGTTCTTGCCTATTAAATCTTGAAGGGAGACATCGAGAGCATTGTGCATTCACACCCTATATATATTTACATTTATATTTACGTTTATTTTTATATTTATTCCCTTTCAATCCCTGTATTTCCATGTCTGTGAAGGTATTTTTTCCTCCTCACCTCTCGAACATCCCCCATTCACGTCCTGCTCCCATTCTGCTGCTCTAACCACGGGAATGCCTCGTTGGAATAACACTGCTCGACTGAAGAGAATTAATTTTATAGGTCAGGCTCCACAAAGACACGTAAACAAACACCCACAGCCGGTGCAGACACACAGATGACTCCCAAATCCCCCAAATTTGGGGTGAGGAGCAGCCAAATCCTATTTTTTCTCCATCCCCACGTCGCTCCCTATTAATATCTGACTTTTCCTGGGTGACTCGCGGCTATTTCGGAAGCCAGCCCTTGTTGCCATGGAGACAATAAGCCGGCCAGCACATCTGCTGGGGGCCAGGACAGAGGCTTTGGAAGGGACAATTCCAAAGGTTCTGACTTCCCTGCATCCACCAAACCCACGGAGCACATCCCATTATTCCCATGTTTCCAGGAGCCACTGCTGTGCTCCAACCCCAGCGTGTGGGGACATGGATGGTGTCCCAATCCCATGGGAATTGCACCATTGTGGACATCTCAGCATGGACATCACCCCTGGAACTGCTTGGAGGGACCAGGACAGAGGCTTTGGAAGGGACAATTCCAAAGGTTCTGACTTCCCTGCATCCACCAAACCCACGGAGCACATCCCGTTATTCCTGTGTTTCCAGGAGCCACTGCTGTGCTCCAACCCCAGCGTGTGGGGACATGGATGGTGTCCCAATCCCATGGGAATTGCACCATTGTGGACATCTCAGCATGGACATCACCCCTGGAACTGCTTGGAGGGACCAGGACAGAGGCTTTGGAAGGGACAATTCCAAAGGTTCTGACTTCCCTGCATCCACCAAACCCACGGAGCACATCCCGTTATTCCTGTGTTTCCAGGAGCTGCCACTGTGCTCCAAGCCCAGCGTGCTGGGGACATGGATGGTGTCCCAATCCCATGGGAATTGCACCATTGTGGACATCTCAGCATGGACATCACCCCTGGAACTGCTTGGAGAGGACAGGACAGAGGCTTTGGAAGGGACAATTCCAAAGGCTCCGACTTCCCTGCATCCACCAAACCCACGGAGCACATCCCGTTAATCCCGTGCTGACTCCCGCGTTTCCAGGAGCTGCCACTGTGCTCCAACCCCAGCGTGTGGGGACATGGATGGTGTCCCAATCCCATGGGAATTGCACCATTGTGGACATCTCAGCATGGACATCACCCCTGGAACTGCTTGGAGAGGACAGGACAGAGGCTTTGGAAGGGACAATTCCAAAGGCTCTGACTTTCCTGCACCCACAGAGCACATGCCATTATTCCCGTGTTTCCGACGTTCCAGGAGCTGCCTTTGTGCTCCAACCCCAGTGTGTGGGGACATGGATGGTGTCCCAATCCCATGGGAACTGCACCATCCTGGAGGCCTCAGCACGGACTTCACCCCTGGAACCGCTCGGAGGTTGTGGAGGCTCCAAACCCAGCCAAAACAAAAAACCAGCTGGGGGATTTTCCTTGGAAAAACACAGCCGGGATCGGGATTTGCTTGCAAACACACCGCAGACAAAAATCGCTCTCTGACAGAGCTCCGAGTGAGAACTTAATTGGGGATTCAATTAGAACATTAAGAAACATTCAATTAAGCCTCCTGGTGGCACAGAGATTCCCAGCCACGCGGATTTCCAGAGGAAAAACGGGAATGTGCAGAAGGCTGCCGGCTTCGGCAGGGCCGTGGTGATGACAGAACTGAGGAGAGAAGCCAATTTTCCCACTCCTTGTTTTATAATTAAAAGAAAAAAAAGAATCCATTTCATTTCCTTTTACTGGTATTTCAGCCTTGTGAAGGTTCATGGAGTCATGGAATATCCTGAGTGGGAAGGGACCCACAGGATGATGGATCCAGCTCCTGGCCCTGCACAGACACCCCAAAATCCCACCCTGGGCATCCCTGGCAGTGCTGCCCAAACACTCCTGGAGCTCTGGGAATGTGCCCATTCCCTGGGGAGCCTGGGCAGTGCCAGCACCCTCTGGGGGAAGAGCCTTGCCCTGAAATCCATCCTGAGCCTGCCCTGGCCCAGCTCCACAAAGGACATGCTCCAAGTCCATCAGTTTCCTTCCAGGAACCTCTGGGAAAGCTTCCACCCGTGCATCCCATCGCTCTGACCTTCTCCACACGGGCAGCACCCTGCAGGAACGGATGGACAGATGTCCTCTGGGTGTCCTGGAACCCTTGGGCTCACCTGGAGCTGCCCAGGATTTTTCTCAGGATTTCCCCACCAAGGTCGCTGCAGACATTCCAAAAGCCCAGCTCTGCCCCTTGGGGGAATGGTTTCTCCCCAGCTGCCAGGGGACAATTCCATGGAAGCTGCCCAATCCATCCCAGGGAATTCCTGCCATGGATTGTCCCAGAGCAGCTCTGTCCCCGGGGATGGCCCCATCCTTGCCCTGCAGGGAGCAAACCATCCTCAGAAATCCCCTGGGATTAACCTCAGGCCATGGCAAACCAAGAGGAGCAGGTGTCCCTGGCCAGGGGGGACACTGGGGATGGAGCAGCCTGGGACATGGGAGGTGTCATTCCCAGAGGTTCCTGGAAGGAAACTTGGAGCGTGTCCTTTGTGGAGCTGGGCCAGGGCAGGCTCAGGATGGATTTCAGGGAAGGTTCTGCCCCCAGAGGGTGCTGGCACTGCCCAGGCTCCCCAGGGAATGGGCACGGCCCCAAGAGCTCCCTGGGACAGCACTGCCAGGGATGCCCAGGGTGGGATTTTGGGGTGTCTGTGCAGAGCCAGGAGCCGGATCCTGAGTTGGAATGGGATGAGATTTCGGTCCCTTACAACCCAAACCATTCCAGGACTCCGTGATCCTGCGGCATCAGCAGGAAACCCTGCTTCCCCCCAAAGCTGCAAGGCCCTTTTGCAAAGCTTTTGTCAACTCTGTGGTGCTGAATGCAGGAGAAAACCCCAAACCTGAGGGAAAGTCAAGCCAGACACCCTGGGAACATTCATTTCACTTAAGCCTTAATTCCCCTCCTTGACTCAACCTAAATATTTGGATTTACAAAGCCAAATCTTGACTTGTACAAACTAAATCCACTGTTCCTTCCTCAGAGGGCACAACCTGAGAGCTGCCAGTGCTGGCTGAGCTGAGCACCCTGATTTCAGCAGGGATGAGGCACCTCCATGCCAGGGCTGCTGTTCTGGGGAGAGAGGGCTCAGCCTTTTATTCACCTGTCAAATGCTTCAACAGCTCCTGAGTGCTGCACAGAGGGAAATAAGAGCCCAGCCTAAGGAATAATCACATCCCATGACAGTAAGCTGTATTTTAGAAATTAATGACTCATGGCAGGATTGAGCTCATCCTGCTAAATTACTGAACCTCTGCTCTGCTCCTCTGCAGACACGTTTTTTATCCATTTAATCAGCGCTGGATTTTGAGGAATGCCTGGATCACTGCAGGTTCCCACTGGAATGGACCCTGCTCCCAGCAGCATCTGCCTCCAGTAGAGACCAGAAGCCCCAGGTGGTGCCCTGAGGAAAAGGATTTTGAGACCAAAAAATGCAGAATTCTGGGAAGAATTCAGATGCACCCTGAAAAGTTCAGCAAGAAATGGTCACTGACGAGCAGAGCCCGACGGAAACCAGGCCACCAAACTCTTTCCAAAGATTCTAAATTCTTTTGTCACAATGTCCTCAACATTTAAAGTGCTGTTCCAGCCTGAGAGCTGCTCTGATAACAGAAAATGCTGCTCTTCTCTCCCTCTCAATATTACCCAGGAAAAATGATATTTAGAAAGGGGAGGCACAAGCACTGCCAGAGATGCAGCACCAGGTGTAACTAAGTCTCAAAAAGAAATTGGCTTTAACCTCAACTATCTCTAAAGAAGCAGCAAAAAAAAATTTCCAGAAATAAACTGCACGTCTAAATATAGTTTTGTGTGAAGTTAAATGTCCTTGGACTGCTCAGGGACACTCAGTGGCTTCACTTGGAGTCTCTGGCACAAGCTGGGAAGGATTTCCACTGATGCCCATGAATGTTTCAAGGAGAATTTATTACAAGGCCCTGCTGGTACCAAAAAATCCTCTGAAATCATTGAGTTCAACTGGCCCCAGCACTGCCAAGGCCACCACTGACCCCTGTCCCCAAATGCCACATCCACAGGGCTTTAATCCCTCCAGGGATGGGGAATACAGTGCCATGGGCAGCTGTGCCAGGGCTGGAAAACCCTTTCCAGGAAGGGATTGTCCCAATGTCCACCCTGAGGCTGTCCCCTCTCCTCCTGTCCCTGTTCCCTGGCAGCAGATCCCAAATCCCCCCGGCTGTCCCCTCCTGGCAGGGAATTCCAGAGAGGGAAATGATCCCTCTGCATCCTCCTTTTCTCCAGGCTGAGCCCCTTTCCCAGCTCCCTCAGGAATTCTCCAGCCCCTTTCCCAGCTCCCTCAGGAATTCTCCAGCCCTTTCCCAGCTCCCTCAGGAATTCTCCAGTCCCTTCCCAGCTCCCTCAGGAATTCTCCAGCCCCTTCCCAGCTCCCTCAGCCACTCCTGGGGCTCCAGACCCTGAGGTGTGAGGGAGAACATTCCAAAGGGAAACCCTGCAGCAGGAGGTGTTTCAATGTCACCTGCACAAGGGCTGCAGTTGGGTCAACAAAAAGCAAAACGTGTAAATATTCCTCTGGGAGACACCTGGAGGGGAGGAGAAGGAGAAAAAGGAGGAGGAGGAGAAGGAGAAAAATGAGGAGAAGAAAGGGAAGCTGAACTTCCAGCCCAGCATCCCAAGAAGTGCTGGATGCTCTGACACAACCTCTGGGTGCTTGTTGCTGTTCTGCACAGGTCACAGCTTCTGTCAGTGAAATAAATCTCACTAGAACTCGCAGGGAACAAATTGATACTGCCAGAATTCAAGGGGAAAACACCAAATCCTGTGCAGCCACAGGTCACAAGGGCTGGGAACACAAAACCCCCAGAAAACACAAGGAGGAGTTCTGGTGCCAGCCTTGTGTTGAATCACAAGCACATGTTTCCAGCTGCCCTAATTAGTGTCTTATAATTGACTCCTGTCCCTTAAGGAGGTTCTTGGCTCTAATTGAGCAGCACCTGCCACGTCAGAGGAACAGTTTTGTGCACCCATTCCTTGCTCCAAGGCCACACTGAGCCCTTCAGTGCCAGCTTTGCTGCCAGCCTTGGCTGTGCCCCTGGACTCGGGGCCCATCCACCAGCTGGGAATGTCCTGCACCAGGAGTCCCTCCAGGACTGCAGTGATCCCATCCCTCTGGGGGTTTTAAACATCATCCCACTGCCTTCCAGCACACCCCTGCGTGCTCCTGGGAGGACAGGACTCCACCTGTGCCCTCCAGTGCAACATTTCCCCCAGCAAAGAGGGCACTGCCAGCTTCCCACGCGGAGAGCTGGAGCTGGGAGCTCTGTCCTTGTGGACACACACCCAGCACTCAGCACCACAGACCCGCCCTGCTTCCCACCACAAAAAAAAATGCAAATCCAGAAGCTCCTCCAAACGTTATTCCCTTACTAAATTAGATTGAGCAATGGAGCGAACCCAAAAATTAAATGCAACATAATGAAAAGTCGAGTAATGAGTTCAAATCCCAGGGAGCTGCGTCTCTCCTGGCACAGAGGGATCCAAGGATATCATTTCCATAGGTATTGTGGGCTTGGGCAAGAGGCTGGTGCTCAGGTTGCATGTATACAAGATCCAGAAAAGATTTAAACTCCTCTGGGACACTGATTCCAAATCTCACTGCCAGAATTGCTGTTTGTTTTTAAATCAGACCTACAAGCAGCACAGTGGTACCTGGAGCTAATCCCTGCTGCTGGGACTTTCTGTTCCGTTTCTGCTCGTAGAGCCTGATTGTTCTGAGGGAAAACTTCCCTGTGGGAGGCTGAAGGACAGGAAAAACATCCCATCACCTGATTTTCCTATTCTTAATTGGAAGTGTCCATCCAGTGTGTAAAGCAAGACTTCAGGGGGGTCAGGAGCGAAGTGAGTGCCCCCAAACCAGACAGACAGACAGACAGACAGACAGACAGAGGCCTGGCTTCCAAAATTCCAGGTCATGTCCTGTTCCCTTGGACAGCAGGTGATGCCAAGGACCCTCTGCCCAAACCACAGACCCTGAATTCCCATGCAGCACAAATCCACCTCTGGAAGCCACAGCCCTGAGAGCTCCTCCAGGACATCTCCCAGGAGCAGCCACGGCCACCAGCAGCATCTCCTCGGCTGCCACAACCCTCCAGCATAACCCCAAACTGCCTTTCTGCTCATTTCTCCTCGTTTCAACTCCCATCTCCACGGCTCAGATCACACTGAACGTCAGATCCTCGCCGAGACTCTCACATGTCACTCTGGAAACGGGGACTGCCAGCCCGACACGGCTGCTCCGGGCTGGAGCCGTGACAAGGACGTGGCACCAGCAAAATGAAACTTCCCCGGGTTATTCCCCGGGTTATCTCCATCCCTTTCTGACAGGGAAGAGCCTCTGTGTCCTCAGCACAACACGCTGCCGTGCATGGCAAGCGTCCCTGGATCCGGCAAGGGCCCAGTTCTGCTTTCCCTGAGCTTCCTTAAATTCCTGCTCAAGTCACTGAGGAATCTGGGATGCAGGTTCGTGCTCTGGGGAATGTGCCACGTGCTGTACTTGGAAATGAAATTGATATTTCCTGCAAACTGCGTTTGGTAGGTGAGGGTGATGCTTCAGGGGGACTCGGGATGTCAGTCTGTGTCTGAGCGAGGGACAGCTGGCAGGCAGGAGTGGGAGACTGGGAGCAGAGATGGAAAAGGGGTGACAGGGAAGGAAAAGGGGAATGTTAACAGCAGGTTCCGTGCTGGTGGCTACCCGGGCTCCTCACTGCACGGGGCTGCTGTGGAATCAGCTCTGAGCAGCCCCAGCCTCAGCTGCCGATGCTCTCGACACATTTAAAACCATTTTTTCCCCCAGAAATCCTAAAGGCAAGAGATCACTGCCACCTCGGCTCCCATTCCCTAAGCCAAGCGCATCTCCCGGTGTCACAGGGAACAACCGGGCAGCGCCCAGCGGGTCAGTGCCAGCCGGGAGCCCGAGGCGAGGGCAATCCCCGCGTTTCCGCGGCTGAACGCGGCCGCAGCCGGGCTTTGGGGCCGCTGCCGGGGCTGGCGGCTGCAGGCGCAGCCCCGAACTCCCGCGGGCTTCGCAACTCGAGCGCTGCCCGCAGCCGGACCCGGAGCGGAGCATCCCCGGGCAGCCGGAGCGGAGCATCCCCGGCAGCGGCACCGCCGCGCTCGGCACGGGGGTCCCGCCCCGCCGGGACCGATCCCCCCCAGCCCCCCGGGGCCGAGCCCCGGCCGCTGACCTGCCGCAGGATGAAGCTGGTGGAGGTGGTGCTGCCGTCCGAGCGCTTCAGGCGGCTGCGGCGCGTCGCGGTGCCCCTGGTCACCTGCCCGGGGGACAAAGCGTCAAGGTGGTGTCACCGCCCCGGCCCCGGCCCCGCCGCCGCCCCCGGCCCCGCACGCACCGCGGCCATGGCTCCCCGGCTCCCCCGGCGCCGCTCCGGGTCCCGGCGCTCCCGGGCCGCTCTCCGGGCGCAGCGGAGCCGCCGGGGCGGAGCGCCGGGCACGGGCGGAGAGCGGGGCCGGCCCCGGGGCGGGGCTGCCACGGCAAAACCCCCGGAGCCCGGCCCCGTTCCAGCCGGGAGGAGAGAGATAAGAGCACGGCTGGGCTGGGGGCAGGCTGGGAGAGAGAGCTGGGAATGGTCCCCTGGAGAAGGGAAGGCTCCAGGCAGAGCTGGGAATGTTCCCCTGGAGAAGGGAAGGCTCCAGGAGAGCTCAGAGCCCTTGGCAGGGCCCAAAGGGGCTCCAGGAGAGCTGCAGAGGGACTGGGGACAAGGCCTGCAGGGACAGGACACAGGGAATGGCTCCCACTGCCAGAGGGCAGGGCTGGGTGGGATGTGGGGAAGGAATTCCTGGCTGGGCTGGAATTCCCAGAGCAGCTGTGGCTGCCCCTGGATCCCTGGAATGTCCCAGGCCAGGTTGGACAGGGCTTGGAGCAGCCTGGGACAGTGAAAGGTGTCTCTGCTCATGGCAGGGGTGATTGGGATGGTATTTAATGTCCCTTCCGTGGGGGGGATGCCCTGGGCAAGCAGCAGCCTCTGAGCCCCCCTGGACCCCCGAGCCCCAGCTAGCACAACCCCGAAGCCCAGGGCCCTGCCCAGCCCTCCCCACATCCATCAGCACCGGCTGGCACCAACTTCCAGCCAAGGACAGAGCTTCCATTCCCAGGGCACGGAGGAAAAAAAATCAGATGATGTCTTGGAAGCGAAGATCTGAGGAAGATCTGGAAGCGGGACCTGGATTTCCTGCTTCCCACTGCTGAGCTTCACCTACAGGCACATCACACCTCCCACTGGCATGAGCAAGAGTTCCATCCCACTGGAATGTGCACGTCTCGGGGTGAGCTCACTCACGCTCTGAGCACACCCAGCCAGCTCTGCTGAGGGTCCAACCCAGCCAGCGTCGTCCTGCCTCGCTCCAGACACCAAATCCTTTAATTCCT
Organism: Nicator chloris; assembly: GCA_013400495.1. Taxonomy (NCBI): domain Eukaryota; kingdom Metazoa; phylum Chordata; class Aves; order Passeriformes; family Pycnonotidae; genus Nicator; species Nicator chloris. The sequence goes on from WAAE01019094.1 coordinate 143,474, forward strand.
GGGCTGCAAGGAGCAGCCTGGCTTCTCTGTCCAAGGTGAATGTGGGTCACCAAGGCTGTAGTCTGAATTCGATTATTTTTGCAGTCAGTTTCATCACTACACTGGTCCTAGGAAGGCACTGCTGTTGAATTGTGAATCGTGGGGGGGCTGATTTCCCAGGGCAAGATTCTCTCCAGAGACCCGATGCATCAGGCTGGGATTCAGAAGGAAAAACAAGCCAGCATTTCCCAATAATCCAGGATAGAATTGGGCTTTTTAAAGTGACCCCAAATCAACCCACTGTGGTCAGAAGCTCCAAAGGGCTGTAAAAAAAGTGATGAAAACAAGTGACTGATGTGTCAAGGACAGCTTTTGGGGCTCCTTGCAGGCGTTTTTGGTGTCCATACACAGCTTTAGCAGCAGGGTTAAAGCCCAGGGTTTTACCCTGATTTCTGGGGATGAGCCAGAATGCTGAGGCATTTTTGGTGTCCATACACAGCTCTAGCAGCAGGGTTAAAGCCCAGGGATTCACCCTGAGTTCTCAGGATGAGCCACAATTCTCAGCCACGATCACCCGGCTCAGCTCTTGCCTCTTTGACCAGGGAATTCTCCTGGGTGTGTTTGTTAACAAATGTTACTCATTCCACAGACACCTCTCAGTGCAAGCAGGGGCTGGGCCTGGGAGTTCTTAGAAAAGATGCTCAGATTAAAAATAAGGGAAGATGATCATCTTCATCCCAGGAAATAATCCCTGAGAGAGGCCACAGCATCGAGGGACAGAGTCCCACAAGCCCAGGGCCATCCCCCACCAAAGCCTCCAGCACAAAGAACACACAACATCACTTGGAAGGTTTCAATAATCTGATTTTTAACATTATTTCTGGAGCCAATTGGAGAGACAAAGCGTGGGTGACATCAGGTGACAGAGCACAACCCCTCAGACCACTCTGGGGTGACAAATTGAACAGACACAACAGGTCCCCAGCTCACACCAAAGGAAATGGATCTCACAGTGAGATTTAACACCCAGGAAACAAATAGATCACATGGAAAGTCTCATTAGAAAGTCGCCCAGGTTCCTATGTTAAGGGTTTATGTGAAAAAAGCAGGAGTTCTCCACCCTGAATTCCTGATAGAAAACAGCAGGTAGAAACCTAAGGTAGAAATCTGGAGTTAGAGAAATCCTTTGGCAGCATGTTCAGTTACAATCAGGCCTTAAAAATAAATATGATCATGTCTACAAGTATGAAGAGAAACACCAACCCCCTCTAAATACACTGCCTTAATAATAATTAAATTATTTTACACTATCTACAAGTTGCATATCACGGAGTTAGGAGTAGAAGAGGTGACAGAAGGACAAATCCTGCTTTTATAAAACTTCAGGCATGTGTGGAGCTGTGTAGAAAATCTCAGACAAGTGAGTATATACATTATTTATACTTAACAATTAACATCATCAGAGCACATCTGGCTGGCTCAATTGAGATTTCTCTTGGCCCAAAGCTCAGAATCCAAAAAACCACCAATTTAAATTTCCTAACAAACGTGGAGAATTCGTAGCAACGAGAGCAAGGTTTAGTTCGACCCCAAACCAACTTGGAGCGAAGTAAACTCTGACAAATAAAAGCTCCAAACAACAAGAATTTGGAACAGCAGCATTGAAATAAAATCATTTCCTCAAAAGACACAAGGAACAAGTTATCAAAATACTTCAATATTGCCACATGTGTTATTTGTACTGAGCTACTTCCAGGGGAAGGATCAAGACAAATTAAAGTCATGTCCAAAGGAAAGACAAAATCCTCCTTGCAATTGCACACATTCAAAGAAAAAGTGATTTAAAGAGCAGGTGCTGAACACTTATTTGCATGAGGCTGCAAATATAAGGTCAAGGTAGCAAATAATTAAATAGAAGGGAAAATAAATGGAGGAGGTGCTGAGTGAAGGGTGGGTTTTGTCACTCAGCAGCCTGGGAGTTCCAATCTGGGATGAAATTTGTACATCAAAAATGCTTATTCAGACATCTGGGAGCCTCCTGCATTTAATTGAGCTGTTTTTATCAGTAATTTGCTTCCATTATTTCCCCAAACCAAGGATTATCACTCACCAGAGGTGGTTAAAAGCAGGATAAATGTGACCATGCTCCAGTGAGGAGGTAAATAGGAGGATGAAGTGATTTTTTTTTTCAGCAGTTGAAACAAGAAAAAGAAAGAAATCCCACTTTCCCAAAGGATAATCCAGCTCATCTGCTCCCTTGGACAAACCCCACCCTTTAAAAAGTGCATCAGGGAAGAAATTCTTGGATTTCTTTTCCCACCAAGTGCCACAGGTGCCCAGCTCCGAGGCAATCCCTGCTCCAGGGACGTGGCTCTGGGTTTCCATGTGCACAGGAGCCCAATCCCACCCAGCAGCACATGGGAGGTGCTCACACCCCCCTTTCCAAGTGGTGGAGGAGTTCCTCTGGGGTCAGGGCTGGTTTGGACACGGACACAGTGGCACTGGGAGGAAATCCAAGCGAGGCAGAACCCCCTGGTCCCATCGAGACGATTCCTGCTCCACTCAGCTCCCCCTTGCAAAGGGAACAGATCCTCAAAGTCTTCAGCAGCTTCAAACCTTCCCCAGCCCCCTCCTTTCCCACAAGGAATTGCAAAGCTCCTTCACTTCATCCATCCAGAAAGGAAAACTGGGAAGAGATTCTGTGCAAGTTCCTGGCTCAGCACCTGGGATCCACGGAGTGCCCACACAGGCAGCTGGGAGCACACCCTGCTCTTCCCCAGGAGCCTCGTGCTGGCACTGCCACCTCTGCCAAGACACCAGGGGAATTCAAGGAAAACTCGGTTTTCCTCAAGAAAAACACAGCAGTTCTCTGTGTTTTCTGAAATATAGAGGCAGCACTGTTAAAACCCTCCTCTTCTCCTATTTCCACAGGGATGTGATCCTGAGTGGCAGAGTTTCCTCTTCCAGCTGGAGCCAGGGATCCCTCGGATTCCGCGGCGCGGCCTTGGGGAAGGGGAAGTGCAGAGATTCCCTAAAGCCACTGGGACACAAGGATTACAGAAGACACCAGAGGAGGCAAAGCAACAGCACCTCAGCATCCTCAAGCTTCCAGAAACACATTGAAAAGAGAATTATTTTGGGACAAGCTTTCAAAGATTCACAAGTGGCGTTTCCTGAAAGCGCAGGGAAAAAGGGAAAAAAAAAAAAAAAAAGGGACTCGGAGGAATGGGGAATTATTTTAAACCATCCCCTAATCTAGTTCAGGATGCAAAAATGCAAATCACCGTCAGAGCTGGTGCCTATTTTTACTCTGCATCACCCTAACGCAGCGAGTTGGGTTATTGGAGAGGAAAATGGACTTGGATATCCACGGCAGGGACTCCCAAGGATGGCTGGGTCGGAATTCCTCCACTCTGGCTGCTTAAAGCAGAGGCTGCTGACGGAAATTTGTTTGCTGCTGGAGCAGGGAATGAGCTGGAAGTGCCACGGGATAGCCTGGTCCTTGGTTGCTCTGGAATGCTGCCATGTCCACGGCCAGGCCCATCTGGTGCTGGGGGAAGGCGGCGGTGCCGGTGACGCTCGGGAAGGGCTGCGGCAGCGCGGGCTCGGGGCTGCGGGGACACAACACCAACCACGCTCACAGGGGCAGCTCAGGGCCAGCTCTGTGCCCAGCACATCCACCCACGGCATCAATGGCCGCTCCCAAAACAAGCTGGGAGCTTCCAAAACACCTACATTTGAAAATAATGTGACCAAAATGGTCGTTTTTGAAGGTATTTCGTGTTTTGCCGGCTCCAAAAGTACCGTTTTTTACACGCACGCTCTCAACTTCAATCAGCTCTGGCCTGGCAGTTTCCCCCGTTAGTCCTCCATGTTAATAAACAGGGTTTCCCAGGAATTCCATCCTTTTCATGCCTCTACTGTGGCAGTTTTTTATGGTTTTTGCAGGAAAAATGTTTTCACCCTCAAAATTCTTCCAGCAGCTCAATAATTCTACTACGTAACTTTTACTCTTTCTTTTTGACTTACTCCTCCTCCTCTTTGACTTACTCCTCCTTCTTTTTGACTTACTCCTCCTCCTTTTTCACTTACTTACTCCTCCTTTTTCACTTCCTCCTCCTTTTTCACTTACACACTCCTCCTTTTTCACTTACTCTTTAACTTACTCCTACTATTTAATTTTTCATCTTTGGTGGTGGGTGCTTAAAGCCGAGGTCAGAGGTTCCTTTTCAACCTTCCTGGGCAACCTCCTCGTGCAGGATCAATTTTATCCAGAATAATGCTCTCAGTGCTCCCTGGTTTAGTAAAATGGGTGTTTTCCTCTCAAAATGATGTGTCACTAAATGCAAATGCCACGAGAACACGCCAAGTGGCAAAATTCCCCCCCCGGAAGAAGAATTTGCTGGATCCATACCTTAAATAAGCAGCTGGAGGTGGCTGAGTGGCTGCAGAGTTGATGCTCTGAGGCAGAGACCTCACCTGGCTCACCTGCTCGGGGGCCAGGCTGTATCCTGGGGACATGGACACTCCCTGGATCATGTAATTCCCACTGGGAGGCTGCACAGGGTACGACTGCAAATCAAATCAAAGCCAGGAGATTTGGTGCTTAGCACACTTTGGAATGAACCCACCAGAACATTCTAAAGCCAGGAGCAAAACCTGCAGTTCCTTCCTGTTCTGGTTTAAATAATGCAAGATTCCCTCCCAATTCAGGTGGCACAGGCTGGAGCTCCTGGTGAGATCTGGATTTGGGATAAACAGGTTTGTCCCAAATAAAGCCCAGCATTATCCTGCATTTCTCTGCACCAATCTTGGGAGGAAACAGCAAACTCCAGTTGCCTTTTGGCTTAAATTACTCTGTAACCTCCAAATATAATGAATTTTCCGTCGCTGCCGGGAGTTAAGGACACGGAATTACTTTTAACTGACATATTTTCAGATCTAGCAGTTGCTATGGCAACTATTCTTTTCCCACGGAACAATTAACATGAAAGTAAAATTCACTTCAATTAAAAGCCTCATTCTGTGCTTTTTGAAAATCTCTCCTTCCCCTCCATGTTTATTCCTTATGCCATCACTGGGGACAGTGTGAAACAGTTTGGAGCACAAACACGAGGTGTTTAGAACTGATACAAAATGTTCATTTTTTTTTAAGGGCAAAAGGAGCTAAAAGCAGAGTGTTTCTATATTTAGCAAAAAAAAAAGTACACTTGGGATTAATACACTGATATTCCAGTTCCCTCCCATCCCCACTATTAGATAAGGGAACATTTTACTTGGAGATTGACATGACTCACAGCAAGAACATCCACCAAGCTGCTGCAACACCCAATTCCAACTGCAAGAAATGAATTATGGAAGGGATCTTTTTGGAATTTTCAACAGTGGCCAAGCAAAACCTTCTGTTCTAGTGCATAAATCCCAATCCCTTGCAAAGGCAATGTCAGATTGCTCGTGGGCTCCCTGCAGTTTTTGCTGTGATTTTTTCGAAAACAGGGAGCAGTAGCAGGGAATTTCCAGATTCCAGGGCATTTCCAGACTCCAGGGATACTGACCTGCACAGAGACTCCAGAGGAGGTGGGTGGGAATTGTGCAGGGTGCTGGAGTTTGGAGTAGGCTGAGTACATGGGGCTCTCATTCATCAGTTTGTTGTAGAGCTCCAGAGCTTCCAGAACCTTCACGTTCAGTTCGGATAACTCGGAATGTTTCCTGTTCCAAAACAAAGGGAGAGGGCACTGAGCTGCTCTGACATCCTCCATGGGCAGCAAAGAACAGTGCTGCATTCAATATGCAAGGAAAAGAAGCCCCTAAATTGTAAAAGGTCAATTTTTGACCCATTTATATTGAAAAATTGCTGTTGTGTGACTGGAAGGAAAATCCAAGAGCTGCACAACCATTGCTGGCACCTTTTCACCCTCAAATATCCCCAGGAGTCACAGAATCATGGAATGGTTTGGGTGGGGAGGGACCTTCCTTAAAAGATCCAATTCCAACCTTCTGCCATGGACACCTCCCATCATCCCAGGCTGCTCCAGCTTGGCCTGGGACACGGCCAGGGATCCAGGGGCAGCCACAGCTGCTCTGGGCATTCCAGCCCAGGCAGGAATTCCTTCCCCAGAGCCCACCCAGCCCTGCCCTCTGGCAGTGGGAGCCATTCCCTGTGTCCTGTCCCTCCAGGCCTTGTCCCCTCTCCATCTTCCTGATCAGCTCCTTCAGGTCCTGGGCAGGCAAAGCTGAGCAGGGAGAGGTGAGGATACCACGGAATAATCACCAACAGACTGAAAATTCCAACCTCTGGACAGGCTGGGGAAGGCTGCAGTCACAAAATGCCAAAGTCAAAAAGCATCCATGACCCCTGCAGTGAATTTTGGGAGAGCAGCACTCAAATCTCAGTGAGCACACTCAGAATTTGATATTTCAGCATTAAAAAAGAAAGGTAAAGTTGTTAAATTTTTCTTGCTAGGTTTTCTAGCCTACGAGATGAAAGTACCAAAAACAAAAAAGATCAAAACTGCCCATGTTGATGGAAATCAGGGAGGAAATTGTGCTCACCTATCTATCTCTTCTAGTTTTTCATCTATCATTGGACCCATCTGCTGGCAGATATCTGTGAAGACAAAGTGTTGAGACAGTTGATGTCTTGCACAATTAAATGTTTAAATGCAGCCAAAAATATTTTATCCAACTACAGTAAAATTAATTGCTTATTTATTTCAGGGTTGGGATTGGTAGATGGATCTTGCAAAGCTCAGGCATTTTACAGAGCTGGGAGTTATGCAAATGACTCTGCTAAACGTGGAGCTGGCTTGGAACTATTAAAAAAATTCAAATTATCCCCAGAGCCCCACACTCCCACGGTGAAATAAGTGTTCTCCAGCACTGTTAGTACAGAGCACAGCTCCCCTAAGCTTAAAATAAACACAAAGAACTCCCAGCTCAATCCACAAAAGGTAATTGTGAGAAGAAGTCATAAGAAAAGAGCTCATTTAGTGCTGCAAGTACCTTCTGAGTCGAGCAGATCTGGAGCATCAAGCTTTAAATCCGTGGGATCTATGCTCTGGAGCACCTGCAGTGTTTTATCCATCTTATCCTGGAAGGGGAAGCCAAGATGAAGAACTTTGATTCCTCAGCCATGCCAAGATTGGTTTAATATTGAAATAAAAAGTTCTTTAGAGACAAAGAATCATCTGCCAACATTCAGCACCAAAAAAATGTAAAAGCCCAGCAATATTTCCTTTTCAAGTGGCTCCATACCTCATCAATATAAACTGGCTCAGGTTCTGCTTTCTTCATTTCTTCTGCAGTGTCCTCAGGAACAGAGATTTTATCCACAGCTGCTGAAAGAACAGAGATGAGTTTCTCTTCTCTCTGTTGCTGTGATAACTTCAAACAAACATTTGCTCCTTGTTATTTTTTCTGTGTGAAGAGACACTGTGTGACATTTGAAATGGCAATTTGCTGGATTTGTAAATATGTTGCTGACAAGGAATTATGGTGAATCGAACCAAATTTCTGTCACAGAAAATGGTAATAACTTCAAAGAGAAACAGAGGCAGAAATTAAAGTCAGTTATGGAGGGATCAATCTGTGCTTGATTGTTTGAAACAAGGGCAGGATGTCTCTCAACTCTTTCCTGGGGCTGATAGAGGAAATTATTTCGCTGCTGGGCTAATTAGGATTGCAGCACAAAGCTGCCTCTGTGAAATAATCCATCATTTCAGCCTTTGTGAAATAATCCAGCCATCCTTTCAGCAGGTAACTCACCTGCCTCGGGCTCCACAGTCAAGTCAGAGGTGACAAAATTGGATGGGAACAGCCCCACTCCTCTGTGGTTCTCCCCTTTCCACCAATTGGCATCACTGGGGAAATAAAGAAGGATTACAGAACTCTGGGGTGAACAGAGCCAGGGACATCTTTGGGGTTTTTACTGAAAACCTGAGGTTCACAGACATATTTGGTGGGGTTTTTTTACCAAAACCCTGTGATAGCTAAAAGAGACCATTTGCAGGGATTAGCACAAAGCCAAACAGGAGCTGGGGCAGAGAGGAGGGAGGAAGAGGAATCAGGGGATCACTGAAAATGGACCACAAGTCATCAATTCTTTACATTGATTACTTGCCAGCCCTTTAAAGCTGTATATATCCCTACAGGTGTTAACAACAATCATTAGTTTAGCTATTTTTAATTAGCTGCCTTCTTGGCCAATGTGACTCTGGATAGCCAGAGGTTTAACAACTGCTGGAAGCAGATGGAATGTGATGCCAAAGCATTTTATGTCATTATGTCAGACAAGCAATTAAGATTTATCTTCAAAACTACAAACTGGATGAAATACTCGAGGTTCTCCCTGCACCAGAAATGATTTGAGGTCAGAAACTAGGATTTTGGAAAGATAAAAGGAAGAGAAAGGGATGTGAGGGAAGGCAGAGTGACAATTACATTTCTATGGCAGGGGGGAAAGCATCAGAGGGAAAATGTGCTACCCTGAGAAAAGAACAGGGGTGGAACAAAGGCAGCTCCACCTGAGTGTATTGTACCTGTCATCCAAAACAAAAATAATTTCTCCACTTTTAAAGGTGAGCTCATTGTCCTCGACAGCTTCAAAGTCATAGAGAGCTCGCACCTTCCTCAGGCCCTGGGGGTTCTGTGGTGTTTCTGCAGGTGGGTACAAGGGTTTGGTCTCCATGTGCTGCTGCTTCTGCTCTTGCAAAGACAACTCGATAGCTGCAGGTGGGGCAGAGAGGAAAAGAACACGTTTGGGGGGTTTATCCCTGGAGACAAAGCAGTTTGATTGCTTGATTTAACAAAAAGAGGATTTCTTGCTTTATTTAAACATTTCAACAAGAAGCTTCTTGCTTCTCTAGTGTTGGAAGTTAAGGTTGAAAGTGGTGTGTGATGGGGAGGAACCCCAAATCCTCATGGGTGAGGGAAACACCTGGAATGCCACAACCCCCAAGCTGCTGTGCCCTTGATTTCAATTCTGTGCAGCAGGAAAGAGCCCAAATTCCCATCTCTCTGTTTTTTAACAGAACTTCTGGAGTCTAACCCAAGGCTGAGACAGCAGCTCACCTTTAGCTATATCCTCATCTTCTTTGGACTTACTGGAGGAGGAGCCATTCTTAGCAGCATTGGTGGAAGCCTGCAAAGGTGGGAACAACAGAGACACAAATGAAAGTGAAATCTCCATAATTATGTATTTTAAAATATTAGCACCGAGTTGTTCCTGATCAGGTGGATTATGGAATCCAGGTGATCTCCTGGAAATAAAAACCACCACTCTTCAGGGTTTTTTTTTCTGTGTTCAGCAGCAGAAAAAAAGTAAAATAAATAATGAGATTTAATTGAAATAACTGATTTTATTGAAATAATTATGTGAGTCCTATTTATTACAGTGAGACTACTCACTGAAATGACTCTTTCCACCTTTATCCTTCACTCCTGCCTTCAAGAGAGAAGATGCTCCAGTTGGGAGCTGCTGATTACATCCTACAATTCTCCCCAGGAGCACAGTGAAATCATTCCTGGAGTTTTCCTTCCCACCAGGAGCTGGAATTGGGTGCCAGTGCTCAACTCTTCCATGTTTCTGCCATATGTTTTACACATAGATCAGATTTAGAAGTGAAAACATCTTTGTGGAGGAAGGAGGGGTTGTAAAAGTTAAAAACTCACAGTGTTTGTAGAAGTTAAAAAAACTCTCCGTGTTCCATGTAGAGGAAAGTAAACTTTGTGTAAGGAAATTGTACCAGAAATTATAATTTTAATTTTCAGGATGCAATAACATAGAAATATTTAGAAGTATCAATAATAAAAGTCAGCAAAAAACCACCTGGCATCATATCTGCTGTTAGATTGGGCACAACAAAGCACCAAAGTGAAAAATAAACCACTCCAAGTGCAGGACAACTCCTGACATGGACAGGAAATGGGACAAACAGGAGAAGGGGATTTGGGAAAGGAAAGCAGAGCATGGGATCCATCACTAGCCCAAAGCAGCTCCTACCTGGGATCCTGCTGCAGGAAAAGTGACCCCCTCTTCCTTCAGGGATTTGATGGTTGCAGATATTAAGCTACATTGTGGGTCTTTCTGGAATTCTTCTGACCACTCTACCATGAGAGATTTTAGCTTTTCACACACTTTTGGGTGAGCCTGGAAGACAAAATTGGATCAAAAGGGATGTTTGAGCCTCAAAATGGACAGGAAGAGTTCTTACCAGAATTATCACCAAACCCATTTTACTATGAATATCCTTAATTATTAATAATTGTGTAGATTGAGAAGATTTAGGGAGCGGAGTGTAGAATATCTGGCCTTTTCTACCCTGCTCTGATATTCCAGAGATCATGCTGAGCTCCTGGAGCACTAATTCTGGAGAAATTCAGGCTGCCTACCACACTTAGCCCAACTTTCTGCCTCTCTGCATTACTCACCCTCCATTTAACCTCAATTTTCTCTTCTTTCCTTCTCAGGTGAGTTGTTTTCCACTTCCCAACCACAGAAATTGCTCTGATTTAAGCCACTGTCTTTCCCTGCAAGAAATCCTACAAGGAATCTTTGCCTACAATCCACCTTTTCTGGCCTCTGCAGTTTCTCCTCAGATGCCAGGACAGGTTTGTCCCAGCTGAGAGAGCCTCACAAAAACCTGATCTGTGTTCCCTTGAATCAGCTTCTCCCACAGAAAGGGATTATCCCTAGGGATGATCCATAGGGACAGCTTCTCTTCCCAAACTGGGAGCTGAGCTGCAGGGACAGCCAGGGAAAGGAAGAGAATTTGCTTGGAGTGGGGCAAACCAAGATCCATTCATGCTCTGCCTGGGATTCCTGTGGCTCCCACGTTCTTCCCCAGGTGCTGGCACTGGGACAAGATTCCCAATGCAGGGAATCAGCTCACACTCAGGGCTGTGAGGTGAGCATGGCCTGACCAGGGAGAACACTGCCAAGTTTGGGCTCCAACCTGCACTTCATGTGAACACAACGTTTGCTGGGCTCAGGAGCAGCACAAAGACATTTGTCACACGTGGCTGAACTCATTTTCTCTGGGAGAAGAGGAGAAAAGCACAATTTTACTCAGGATTCCTCCAGGTGGGCCAGGCCTGGGGGTACAGGGTCAGTATTTCCTAAGAACACATCAGTGGTGCTCCAGAGCCCATCCCTGGGTGGGAGTCCAGGATCCCTGCACACCCCTGGGTGGGGTTCTGGGTGGGATTCCAGGATCCCTGCACACCCCTGGGTGGGATTCCAGGATCCCTGCACACCCCTGGGTGGGATTCTGGGTGGGATTCCAGGATTCCTGCACACCCCTGGGTGGGATTCCAGGATCCCTGCACAGCCCTGGGTGGGATTCCAGGATCCCTGCACACCCCTGGGTGCTGAAGGTCAGTGCTGAGCTCCAGGATTCCTGGCTAATGGGAACAAAGGGAGCACTTGGAGACCTATTTTTCCCCAGAAAGCCAGAAACACAAGAGCTGTGAACTCATTTTGCTTCCCAGCAATTTTATTACTTTCCTTAATTGCTTTGCTCAGCCTCTGATGACTGCAGGGCTCCCATGGATCTGAAAACTCCTTTTTAACCCATTAACCAGTTTTTGTCTCCAACTGGAGCAGTAATTAGGGAAAAGCTCTTTCTGTTTATTCAGTTCCTCACATCCAGATTTCTATCCCAGCAGCTGCTTGACCCCAACCATTCCAGTCTCCTTTTCTTGGTGATTTTCTCACTCAGCATTCCCAGAACCTCTAAAAACTAAGAAGGATTGTCTGTAACTTTATCCTTTTCCTTGTGAAAATGTCATTTCACTTCCTCATCATTTTCCCTTTCACTTCAGCTCAGGAATTTCCTTCAAGCCTAATAAAAACTCTCTTCAAGAAAAGCTGCACTTACCATGATCAAATTAATGGAGCTTAGGAACACAGATTTTAATTAAAATTGTTCCTGTAATTTTGTAAAAATTCACAGGATTATCAGCTGTCAGTTCTTTAACAGATGATTTTTTCACAGTCAAAATGACACAAATTCCAGTGAAAACACAGCACCCAAACTAGAAAATGTGCATTTTAACTTGGAGAAGTTACCCAAAGAATCCTCCCCCAGGACTGAAGGTTCTAAAACAATTACCTTGTTTATTAGAGCTCGAGCTTCAGTGGCAAAATCCCGGGAACACACTTCCAAGTGGAAGATTTTCCCACAGTTGGAGACACAGGCTCCTAAAAGCTGACAGCAGAAAGACAATTGGGAAAGTGCAGGGGGAAAATAAAGTGCAAATTCAAAAAAAAAAAAGAGTGTAAATAATCCAAACTGAAAGGTAAATTCAGCATGGATATTGATTTACTGAGAGTAATCGAGATATTGATTGATTGATCAGTAAATATTTAATTGCTGCACTCCATGAGGTTTTTAGGGGGGAATTTGGGAATTTACTCACTGTGAGAGCTTGCAAAGCCACGTGGGGAACTTTGTGATTCATTCTCTTCATGATGGCTTTAAGGCAATCCTTGGCTCTGCAAAGGAACAAGGAAATGAGGGATAAATGGGAGTGACAGGAGCTGTGCAAGGAACGAGCCCAAACCCCCACCAGAACTGAACTTATTGAGCAAAATGTTACCAAACCTGAGCCTATTGAGCAAAAATGTCACCAAACCTGAGCTTAATGAACAAAAATGTCACCAAATCTGAACCTACTGAACGAAAGTCACCAAACCTGAGCCTACTGAACAAAAATGTCACCAAACCTGAGCGTAATGAACAAGAATGTCACCAAACCTGAGCTTAATGAACAAAAGTGTCACCAGACCTGAGCTTAATGAACAAAAATGTCACCAAATCTGAACCTACTGAACGAAAGTCACCGAACCTGAGCCTACTGAACAAAAATGTCACCAAACCTGAGCGTAATGAACAAGAATGTCACCAAACCTGAGCTTAATGAACAAAAGTGTCACCAGACCTGAGCTTAATGAACAAAAATGTCACCAAATCTGAACCTACTGAACGAAAGTCACCGAACCTGAGCCTACTGAACAAAAATGTCACCAAACCTGAGCGTAATGAACAAGAATGTCACCAAACCTGAGCTTAATGAACAAAAGTGTCACCAGACCTGAGCTTAATGAACAAAAATGTCACCAAACCTGAGCCTATTGAGCAAAATTGTCACCAAACCTTAAGTTACTGAACAAAATTGTCACCAAACCTTAAGTTACTGAACAAAATTGTCACCAAACCTGAGCTTATTGAAGAAAAATGTCACCAAACCTGAGCCTGTTGAACAAAAATGTCATCAAACCTGTGCCTCTCAGGGCTGGGCAGAAATTTACCCATTTCCCAGTTTGTGTGACCTCAGCTGGGTGCTGGATTGGAAGAAATTCCCTTTTTTCCCCTGGCATTCCACATCCATTCCCAACAAACTGCTGCCAGGCCAGGAAGGGAAGCAATGGCATGGTTTGAGGCAGGCAATGAAAGAAGTGTCCCCAGAAAAAGAGATGATTCAATAATTGGTTCTTTTAGGGGCCACTGGATTGAATTCCCAGCTCCTGGATCCCCTTTTCCACAGCTTGGGGACACAAAGGTTTTTATCATTTGTTTCAGCACGACCTGAGGTGAGTGGGGAATAATAAATAACATTTTAAATGCTTCTGCTGAGGGCTTTCCACACTTGAAATGAGCATTAGTGGCTGGCAGGAGCTGAGGCACATCAAAGGCTTCATTAACACTGGTATTTGGAACAGTTAAAAACATGAAATCCTAAAAAAAAAACAGCTGATGCAGCATTTAAAAAATAGTATCACTGGCAGATATTGAGCTGCTGGATTAGCAAAGCAAAGCAAAGTCTCTGTGCCAGAAAAATACACTTTTAGTCCTAATATTTTCATCTTCTTTCACGTACAAACCATCCAGCAAAGTCAACTCAGTTATTTTGAGTTGTATTTTTATTTAGGGTAGGCAGCAATCTTCATTATTTTCAAGGGCAGAAGGGAAGAAAATGACACAAAACTGAATTAAAAGATGCCAGCAGCAGAGGTGTTTAAAAGTCAGAATTTAGGGGTTTATTTTCTATACAAATATATGTATTTAGATTTAATCATGCATTTTATATACTTCTATTTCAGCATATGTAGTTTTTTAAAAATCACTGCATTTTTTACAACATCCCTTCCTCCAAAAGCAGATTTAAAACAGATTTTTAAACAATTTATTTAAAACAGATTTTTAAAACAATTTTTTTCCCTCCACAAAAGTCTTGTGGCACTAAAAAATTCAATTTTTAAGAAAGGACTCAAAGGACATTTTTTTCCTTCAGGACTGAAGATTCTCAGCTTGAAGAGATCTGCTGTTATTCCTTGTGGGAGGTAATCAATTAAAACCAAAACAAAACAACCAAAACCCCCCCAATTTTAATGTTAAATAGAACTGCTAAAAATTCTGAATTACTTAAGAATTCTGCCTATGCACTAAATGAGGATTAATTCCAAATTTAAAAGATGTTATCACTCAAAAATTCAGCAAATGCTTTTGGCCACTACAGAATCACTGAAATTCCATTTCTGTCCCACTCAGGCTAAACTGATTCCAAGCGATTTGTGCTTTGATCCCTATTTTTTTCCCTTTTCTCTCCCATTCCTTCTAACAACCAAACAGACAAATATCATAAAAAGCCCCTGGTCCTTGCCAGGTATTTTTCTGCACAGAAATTGTTTCACTTGCTCCTGCTGGCACAGTCACTTCCCCAAATTTATGCCAGATCATTAAATATGAATGACTTGGGCGTGCTGTGCAAAACTCCAGGAAAAAAAACCTGGAACGTGCTCAGCACAGACAAATTGCTCTGCTCAAAATCCTGCTGGAACATTTCTTTCCAAGGATTTCAAAGCCAACTCGGTGTGTTTGGGAGCTTGAGCATTTGGAGATGTGTTCTCTGTGCCATTTTCTTCCTCACAGCAGCACAGAATTCCCTGGAATGCTGAGGCCCAGCTCACCCATTGGGAGTGCTTCCAACTCTGTCACAAATATCCATGATAAGCCCCCAGTCCTCACTGGTGTTGTATTCATTTGTAGCTTTCTCTGCAAAGAAAAATAAAATTTATGAAGTGATTCAGTTGTTCAGTTCAGATTCCATCAATAGAATGCATCCTTAATTAATATTTCATGGATTCATGGCATGATTTGGGTTGGAAGGAACCTTAAAGCTCACTGTGTTCCAATCCCTGCAGGGACACTCATTCCATAAATTAATTAATAAAGCTTAATGGTATTTATTTGTGCTTTTAAGTTTTTCTTAGCCAGGTTATTTAAATCCCATCTAAATATTGCAGTTTGAATTAATAAACAGCAAATGAAATATTTTATTGTATTTGCTGTTTCAAGATTAAGTTTTAACCAATTCAACTCCATTTCATTTTGGCTGCTCAGCAGGAAGATTTCCACAAAGGGAACACAAACACAGCACCCACCAACGTTCCAAATCCCTTTTGGTCCAGACGTATTTGGAATTTTGGCCATAATTTATCTTCACAAACTGGAATATTTACTCAGAGGAAGTAAATATTATTTTGAAACCACAAACCTTCTTCAAAACTTACCCCCAAAATGATAGGATTGCTAAATTTTCTTTTAAGTGAATCATATTTTAGGCCACGAATAACAAATTAATGGATGTTGTGGAAAATAAATGAGTACCCACAATTTTAAACACTTATTAAAAAAATAAAAGAAGGAAAATGAAGCCAAATCAGCCTCTGGAAGTTGCAGATTCCCTGGATATACAATCCCTAAGTAGTGAAGAGATTCCCAAGGATAGACTGAAGCACTCCCCAAGGATCCACTGAAGTTTTCCTGAGCCCTGAGTGGGAATCACAATCAGCTTTTCCTGCCACGGCAGAAATAATCCCAACTCTGCCTCTGGCAACAGGAAGGTTTGATGTTTACAGGCTTCACCAGGAAGTTTTCACCTCAGAATTATGGAATCATTGAGGCTGGAAAAGCATTCCAAGGTCATGCAGTCCCAGCTGTGCCCAATCCCACCCTGTCCCCAGCCCAGAGCTCCGAGTGCCACCTCCAGGAATTCCTGGGACACCCCCAGGGATGGGCACTCCAAACCTCCCTGGGCAGTTCCAATCCTTGACCTCCCCTTCCATGGGGAAATTCCTGCTGCTGTCCACCCTGAGCTCCCCTGGCCCAGCCTGAGGCCGTTCCCTCTGCTCCTGTCCCTGTTCCCTGAGCAGATCCCAAATCCCCCCAGCTGTCCCCTCCTGGCAGGGAGTTGTGCAGAGCCATAAGGTTCCCCCTGAGCTCCTTTTTTCCTGCTGATCCCTCACTCCACACCTTCCCCATCCCAAAGAGAGCTCAGCTCCCACCCCAGCACGCTCCCAGCTCCCAGGCCTTGTCCCTGAGCCAGCACATTGCCACAGGGAGCAAAGTCCCTTCTCCTGGATCCCCACAGCCCTGGGAGCAGCCGTGCTGATCCAAACTCTGTCCTTGTCCAAACTGCCATGGATCTGGAAGTTTCCCTCCCTGAACAGCAGCTGCTTTTCTCCTTCTGAGGAACAGTTCTGAAGGATAACTCCTTCCCAGATGCTGAGGCACAGAGCAGAAGAAACAGATGTGGGAGGATGCATTTTCCATGATTTTTTCAGCACAGAGGGAACGTAACCTTTAAAAACATGGAATGACTTGTCCTCTGCAGCTCTCTAATTAATGAAGGAACATTAGACTTGAGCTCGCTTTTATAGAAATAATGATAAAAGCAAAATGTGCTGCTTGGGGTGCTTTTATCAAGAATTCCAAGTGCAATGAATCCCTTTTCCCTGGGTGAGCTCCCTGAGCTGCTTTGCTGTGTGGTTCCATGAGAATGGTGCCAACCCAGGAGAGGGGAGAGCACTCAAAGCAGCAGCTGGGAAGGGGCTGGGAATTGGCTGCTGCTCCCACTGCCAAAAGGAGAAATGCTGGGAGAGCTCCTGCCCCACAGCACTGCCAAGGAGGGAGGGAATGCTTTGGAACTGAGGGAAAATTCTCAGAATCATCCCTCTACAACAGCCAAATCCTGAATGTCATGGGATCACTCACTGAG
>WAAE01019095.1:0-20694 GCA_013400495.1 Nicator chloris
GGCCAAGCCAGGAGGGTGTGCTGTCTGCAGGCTTTGTTCCAGGCCAGGATGAGTTCCAAGGGCAGCTCCATCCTTGCACAGAGAAAGCATCTCCAATACTGGGCTGTAGCCAAGCCCAGAGCTCCAGGCAGCCACTACACACCTGGCCCTCATCAGGACTTATTGTCTGCAAAAGAGGGTGGAAATCAGTGTTACCACTTTTCCCTGGTTCCATGGTCCCTTCCTTCCAGAGATGCCTCCAGCACATCTTCTGCCTGTGCTGATGTATCCCTGCCTGGGAAATCTTCCAGTCTTTCATCTCGATACTTGAAAGGATTCTTGGATGCCTAATGATCATGTCAGGAATGAGGAAAAGAAATGGCAATGTTGATGGAAATAAAAGCACAACCTGTGGCATTAGGGAGGATATTTTGCTTTGGAGGTGAGTCTGTAGGAAAATTACTACTCTTATGCAGTGACTGTGGGCCTGGGGCAATGCAGGGGCAATATAAGAGAGAGCTTGTCCTCACTCTCTCATCCACCTCTCTTGCCTCAGTCTGCTTGCGATCAAGGTGAGCCCGGTCTCTCCTCTCCTCTCCTCTCCTCTCCTCTCCTCTCCTCTCCTCATTTTCCAGTGCACAACTGTCACTTTGTCCTATGCTGCATCATGAGACTGTTCTCTGTGGGAGGTGAAATGTGAGAGGGTCATATGGAGGGAGGATGGGGCTTTGCTGAAGTAACTGATGGTCTAGGCAGGAACCTTCTGAAGTTGGTTGCTCTTGGCAGGGAACTTGTGGGCTAAATGTGAGGAAAAACCTGTGGGCATCCCTCCATCTCTTGTCTCCCTCTTGGCTGGAGTCATGGTGTGGTGACAGGTTGCTCTTCAAACACCTCTCATGTCTGCTCCTCAATGCTCTCTCTGCCAGGTGCACCTGCAGCCCCAAGCCATGTCCTGCTACACCCCGTGCCGGCCCTGCCAGCCCTGTGGCCCCACCCCGCTGGCCAACAGCTGCAATGAGCCCTGTGTCAGGCAGTGCCAGGACTCCACNTTGTTCCCTTGTGCTGCCCTGGGCTGTCAGCCCCACACAGCCCTCCTGGGGAGGACCTGCTGGCCCTGCTCCCTCTCTGGATCAGGCAGAGGGACACCTCCTGGGGCACAGATTCCCTTCTGTCCCTCATGCTCTCTGCACTGAGGCCTCCAGGCACAGCAACCTTGTTTCTGTGATTTGACTCATTAAATTTCTGCTGCATTTGAGCCCATGTGTCTGTGTCATTCTTTCCTCTGCAAGTTCTTTCTCAATACGCTCAGGGAAAAAAAATGTTTTTAAGGGCTGTTTTTGTGGGAGTTTGCTTGGGATGAGTATTCAGTGATGGATAACAACACTGTATAGGGTCTACACAAGATGGAGTTCAATCTCACCAAATTAACCCTTCTACTTGTTCTTCGCAGTTGGAGCTAGAATGGTGCTGATAACACAGAAATATTTTGGGTTTTTCTGGGCAGGGCTTGCCCAGTATCAAGGCTGTCCCTCCACCCTCCTCTGCAAAAGGCTGTGAAGGTGGACGTGGTCAAGAGGCTGGGAGAGGACATAGCCAGGCTGCCTGACCTGCTCTGACCAAAGGGATATTTGATACCATGTGACATCATGGTCAGCAAAAAATGCTGAGAGAAAGGAGGAGGGTGGCAGGGGAACACTTATTCATAGATGGTTTGTCAAGGAAGAAACTGCTAAGTGTACTCTGTCCCTGCTCCCCAGGAGAGGCTGGACATTGCCACTTGATGGAAGATGATAATAAAACTATTTTTTTTACTGTGTTTTTGCAGTCTTTCCTTGCTTTTCTACATTAAACTGCCTTTATCTCAACACACAGTACTTTAATTTTATCTTCTCCCACCGTAATCTCTGAGGAGAGGGAGTGATTGAACATTTTGATAAGCACCTGAGGGCCGGGAAAGATGAGACTGTGCTGGAGGAACTGTCTTGTGCGAGGGATGAGCAAACAGAACTCTCCATTCTCATCCATGAATGATGCAGGTTGTTTTGTGGTGTGGGCTCACAAAGTCCTTTTTCATCTTAGTGTGAGGTGTTTAAAAATAGTAATTAACTCTATTGACTTAATGTGGTGTTTGAGGTATCTGGAGTCAGGGTGGTGTAAGAAGAGAGAATTTTTTGGTGTGGCAACAGTGAAACTTGTCCTGAGGTGGCTGGTGGCAGCTTTTAACACAGCTCTGGAGCTTGACCAGTACTGTCAGATGACGGGGTCCAGACAGGGACCCAAATCACTTCTGAGAATGTCACGAGTGAGCATCTGACCTACATTTAAGAACACGGTAGTTGAGGCAGACACCCAAATCACACATGAGAACACCAGGGCTGAGACAGGGACCCAAACAACACCTGTGGTAATTGTCCCAGTTGAGGGAAGAAACCGTGGACAAGGAGGAGAACGCGACCGTCTCATTGGTGGATTGAGTGAACGGAGAAAGGGTCTGATCAGGAATCCAGTCCTTCAGCAAAGAGGATGCACTGTGTGTGGGAGAGCATCTTCCTGGCTCTGAAAGTTTAGAGAAAATCTCTCTCCCTGTCCTCACAGGCCAGCACCTCAGCTGGGAGGGGTGATGGAAGGTGATGTAGCTTGTTCTCTCCCACTAAGGTCAGTGGGAAAGGGGGCTCCAGGACTGCACTGGGTGGCCCCCTCTGGTTCTTCCTGCATGAGCAGCAGGAGGATGGAGGCAGTGGGGTGGTGAGAGCTTGCCTCTGGGGTGGAAGTTGGTGTACGTGAACTGAGGGGGGAAGACAGCTGAAAGAAGTCTGTCAGTTTTCTTGCAAGAGAAGTGTAAAAGAATAATTCCAATTCTTCTGGAAAGTGAATTGCCAATGAAATGAAGCCAGGTCAAAGGATCTGCATAGGAGATGTGTTTCTTGGGAGTGAAATAGCAGGGGGCATGTTGTGGCATCCCTGTGGATGTGATCAATAAGTTAATAATTATGTCTCCACCACCTGGTAGTCAGGCAAGACAGAACCACTGTAAGAATGATTGTTTACTGCCTCTTCTGTGGACATTGTAGGACCAGTGGTGAGGAGAGGATTGCCCTGGGGAAGTTAGGGGTGCATGGTGAGCCTTCAACACTCACAAAAGGAAGGGAGGATGGGGCACAGTGCAGTGGGTCTCCTTTGGGTGCTATGATTTGGAGGTTTGGAGGTCATCCATGACCTCCAAAGGTAACGGGAGGCCAGGCAAAGAGTGGAGAGGTGAGGAGATGAGAGAGGTGAAGTAACAATTCCTCCTTCTCTGGCTGCCACTGTGCCAGGGGAGGAGAATCAAGTGGGAAATGTCCTCCCAATGGTTTAGCTGAATTGATGAAAGGGCTGTGCCATGCCATATAACATGCCTAACAAAAAACTGTAGACAGTTTCTCCAATGTAGCTGTTCTTCAGAGCCTGGTTGGGCACTAGTCTCCTGGTGCAAGGTGGTGGATGATTGCATTTGTACAACTTGTGGCTTTTTTCTCTTTTGTCCCTTTGCTTCTCAAACAGCCCTTATCTTGACCTGAGGGTATTTCACTCTCTTGCTTCTTCAGTTCTTGGTCCTGTGACAGTGGAGTGAATATGAATCGCCAGTGGGAGCTTAGTGATTACTGAGGTCAACACACCACAGAGGCAGCTCTCGTTCCTCTCACCTTCCTACTCCCCTGTCTGGGCCTATTTCCTGAAAAAATATATTGAGAGATGGATGCAGGAAGAAACTCAGGGCAGGAAGACAGTCAGCAGGTGTGTGCTGAGTATCTCAAAGGGCTGTCCAGGAGCTCTCCAGAGCAGTGCAGTGGCAGAAGCACAGGCTGCAGAGACTTGCAGCTGAGGGAGGGGCTGAGCTGCTGCAGGACACAGCTGGGTGCGGTGACACACTTCCCTCCAGAGCCCTCATCAGAAGTTGGCTTGCTAGCAGTCAGTTTTCCTTCTGCCTCTAGTAATAGCAGCCCAAATTCAAGACCAGGAAAAGATTTGTTTGTGGCAATGCCATCAAAACAGGTGCCAGGACTGTCTCCGGACAACAGAACTATTTCCACACACCAAGGACTGGCACCAGCATCCTGAAATATATGAGCAAGAGCATAGTCAGGAGATCAATGGGTCCTGATTCCACTGCACTCAGAACTCAGCTGATGGCATCTAGAATACTGTAATAAGTTTTGGGGTCCCGTGCGAGAAAGATGCATCTGCAAGAAGGGCTAGAAGGAGCATCCAGAGGACTGCAGGCCTGTCAGTCTGACCTTGGCACCAGGCAAGGTTATGGAGCAGGTCATCCAGAGCACAATCACATGGCACATACACGACAGCCAGGTGATCAGGCCCAGTCAGAATGTCTTTATGAAACATAAACCCTACTTGGCTAATCTGATCTCCTGTGACAAGAGTACCCACTAAGGGGACAAGGGCAATGTTGTAGAAGTTGTTTACCTGTCTTTGACATCATTTCCCACCAAATTTTCTTGGAGAAATTGACTGCTCATTACTTGAATGTGGGTTGTATTCACTGGATAAAAATTTGGCTTTATGGCCAGGCTCAGAGAGTGGTGGTGAATAGAGTTAAGTCCAGTTGATGGCCAGTCACTAGTGGTGTTGCCCTGGGCTCAGTATTTGGTCCAGTTCTGATTAGTATCTTCATGGATGACCAGGGTCAAGTGTACCCTCAGTAAGTTTGCAGATGACTCCAAGCTGGATGTCAGTGTTGATCTTCTAGAGGGCAGAAAAGTTCTACAGAGGGATCTGGACAGGCTGCACCAATGGACCAAGGCCCAGTTGTATAAGGTTCAGCAAGAAGAAATGCTGGGTCCAGCCCCTGGGTCACAACAGTCCCCTGCATCACTACAATTTGGGGGCAGAATGGCTGGAAAGCTGCCTGGGGGAAGGGACCTGGAGGAGCTGGTGAACAGCAATGGAACATGAGCCCAGATTCCATCATAACTGCTGGGATAGTCAGCAGGCTGAACCTGTGATGTTTATTGGACAAGAACCACGCTCTGTGCACACTGAATACTTTTATCAGGGATTAGAGCTTGTCTTTGCATTTCTTTGAACACATTTTTGCAGTCAGATACTATCACTGGCAATCCTTGAACTGTAACCTATCACAATTTTATGTTATGAAGAGTATTATTCCCTAAACTGTCAGTGTCAGCCCTTCACTGGTGTTTGCAGTCTCTGGCAGCAGGGAACGTACCCAACTACAGTGGAAGACCCACTAAGGGGTCAAAAAGTGGGAAGAGCTGCTGAGGGGTGTCCCTGAGGCTGATGGTGTTTCCCTGAGTGAGTCAGTCGAGCTGCCCTTCAATCCAGCAGGATGGCTCAGTGCAGGGTCCCCTATCTGGACACGTCCAGGGTGGCCGGGCACAAGGATCTCAGCTTTTCTGGGGCACTGACAGAAAAATTAAACACTAAGGGTTGAGGAAATCTCCCTTTTTCATGTGACAACATCTCTGATGGAGCTCTAGTCATTGAACTGTGTTGAATCATTCCAACCAGCCCTAGATAGGTAGTGAAGTTTGAAAAACAGAGGATCATCCTCTAAACATAGTCAAAGCAATCCTGTGATAATGGTCCCTGTACAAGCATACCCAATAACACCCCCGGTCATTTTTGTGAGGACATTTACAAGGGAAATGATGACAAAAAGGCAAGGGCTCAAATGCAGCAGAACTTTAATGAGTCAAAAGATGAACACTAAGTAAATCTGAATCAAAGGAGCATCAGAGGCAGATAGGAGTCTGCACCAAATAACTGTGGTGGAGATCTCAGGAGGTGTCCCTCTGTCTGCTCTACAGAGGGAGCAGGGCCAGCAGGTTCTCTCCAGGATGGCTGTGTGGGACTGACAGCCCCAGGGAGGGAACAAGGACACAGGAGGGAAAGGAGAGAGTGGCAGAGGGCAGAGGCAGGGATGGGCTGTGCTTCCCAAGAGCCTGGGCTGCCCCGTCCTTCTGCAAGGGCTGCTGGGCTTGCTCTGCCCCTCAGGAAGCAACAAGCCGATGCTCCAACCCCAGTGAAGAACCATCTTGTTGAGTCCTTAGCTTCATACCCTGGAATCATCACCAGCAGCTTTAACAGGGGAAGCACCTCCTGCCACAGAGGCCACTGCCCAAGCCAGAGAGGCTAAAGCCCCCAGAGTTGATGGGCACCCCCTGAGAGCTGAGGATGCTGCCAACAGCAGCAGAGGTGGAGGATCCCACGGCGGTGTTCTGCGGGAAGGAGCTGAGGATGGGCCCAGGCAGGGTGACCAGCACGGGCGAGGGCTGGATGGCCACGGTGGAGTCCTGGCACTGCCTGACACAGGGCTCATTGCAGCTGTTGGCCAGCGGGGTGGGGCCGCAGGGCTGGCAGGGCCGGCACGGGGTGTAGCAGGACATGTCTTGGGGCTGGAGATGCACCTGAGAGAGAGGGAAGCAGAACAGAAACTGTGGATGAAGAGCAGTCTTTCACCCCACTAAGAGTGAGCTAAGTAACAAGTTGGAGAAAAGAGCTGGGGACTTTGCAGCGGGGTCCACAGGTATCACCTTCATTTCTGCCAAAAAGAACCCTCTGGAGAGCAACCAAGCCCAAAGAGGTTCCTTCCTAGTCCATAGCTCATGAGACAACCAAGTTTCAGCCTCTGGTGAGACAGAACTTCCTCCCCTTCCCTCTCCCATGAGAGCAGTTCCAAGACCCCACATAGGACTGGGGCAGGTATGCGCTGAGGTGCGTTGGGGGAATATGAAGAGAAAGAGGAGAAAAAGCTTCAGACTTACCTTGTACTGAAGGAGATGGAGGCAAGAGGAGTGGATGAGAGAGTGAGAAGAAGGACCTGCTTTTATACTGCTCTTGCACTGCCCCAGGCCTACAGACATTGCATGACAGCAGTAATTTTCCAACAGACTCACCTCAAAAACAAAATGTTCTACCTGGTGGCGTAGGTTGTGTTTTGGTTTCTGTCAACCTGTGCTGCCATTTCATTTCCTCGTTTTCAACATTCCTGCTCTGCTTTCATGTGCTGAGATGAGGCACCAAGGATATCCTGGGTGATGCTGTGTCAGTGGAGGCAGAAGATGTGTTGGAAGTGTGATGGGGTCCCACGAATGCAGGAGATGTTGGCTTGGAGCAGTGAATTGCAATTGTATACAGCTCCCCTTCCAGCAAGAAGTTTCAGCTCTCTTCATATTACCAAGCTTTTCTCTGGGGACAATGTTTGCCAGTTTGTCTGAGTATGCAGGACTAAGGACAACCAAAGAGTGCCTAGGTTTGAACCAGGCAAAATACGTGACGGGCACAAGAAATTCTTCCAGGTAGATGAGAAGTCCAAAGGCTGACTGGAGCAGCTTCACTGAGGACGAGGGTTACAGGAAAGGTGGAGGTACTCAAGGGATTCTTGGCCTTGGTTTTTACCAGCAGGAATTGCTGTCAAGAGATTGTGCTCCTTGGAAAGTCATCAGCAGGAAAGGCTTACCTGCACTAGGGCAGCATCGGGTGTGGGAACATACTAACAGATGGACTGAGATGAGTGTGTGTGACTTGATGCTGTGCACCCTGTGAGGGATGGTGGATGTCCGGTCGCTCTCAACTCCCTTTGAAAGATTCAGCACTCACAGAATACATCTCAGGACTGCAAGAAAGCCAGTGGACCTCTTGTCTTCAAGAAGGCCATGAAGAAGGAGCCATGTCAGTCAGCCTCACCTCAATCCCTTCAAAAGTAATGGACCAAATCAACCTGGAAGCAATTTCTCAGGATAAAAGAGGTTGCCTGTGAGGGGTCACCATGGATTTCTGGAGGCTTGATAAATCTCATTACATTCTCTGATCTTGTGCCTGGCTCTGGTGGGTGAGAGAAGTTCAGCAAGTGTTCATCTCATTTAACTTAGGCCTTTGATGCTGTTATCTGTAACAATCGTTAAACTGACAAAACACCAGCTGGGGAAGAGGGTAGTACAGAGGACTGAAATCTGTAAAAATTGTTGGTCTCCAAGGGCTGGGATGAGGGGCACAAAGTCCAGCTGGCAGACACACACCTGAATGCACTGCAGGGCCTGGACTGGGGCCAGCACTGTTTAACTCCTTTATCCAAGGTCCTGCACTGGGAAGAAAAATCTCCTCCCCACTACAGGCTGGAGCTGATTGGCTGCCAAAGAGCTTTGCAGCAGAGGACAGGGGTTCTGGAGAGCACCATGAGACAGCCCTGGGCCCTTGTGGAAATGGCATCTGACAATATCCTGGGCTGCTTAGGAAGGGGGTGTCTCTCAGATGATGGGAGGTAATCCAGAAGTGTGGAGACAGAGGAGACAATGCCTCCCTCAGTCTTCACATGCAAGACCTCCCTCCTTCATGTGCAAGGCTGCTGCATCCCCTAAAAGTTCTGAGAAGGTGGGGGAGCCTTCCCAGCAGTGAATGGGTGTCAAAAAAAAAAGACTGCCTGACAAGAGTCAACCAGTGAAGGCCTGCTAATACATTCCAGCTCATGGCTTCTATAAAGTGAGTTATTGACTATCTGGAGACCTGGGCCACAGGAGCCCCCTAGCATTCAAGAAGGACAAATGGCAAGATCTGCACTTGGAAATGAAAAACCTCTTCCAGCAGTATGGGCTGGAGACTGAACTGTGCAACAAACTAAGAGTCCTCAGCTCTCTTTTCTCTTGTGAGAGAAAATGTGGCTTGGGGAGAGACCTGGAGACGGGAGCAGACACACAAGCCTCATCCTCCTGGCCAGAGAGATCGTGCTGTGTTGAGGAGCTCTCCTGAATGCTCTGTGGAGGGACAGAAGGGATAGAAGATAGGGATAGATCTCCCCACTAGCTGGGACTCATCAATGGTCCCACGCATCGAGTATTCTCTTGGCATTTGTGCTTCAGCATACCTAGCTTCCCATGCCCAAAAAGACTTGCTTGGAGAGCAACCCAGCACCCTTGGGGAAGCAGGAACTTGCCCAACTCCCTAGTAAATGAGGGTTGTCAGTGACAACCCCTGCAGTGCCACGAACACTGAGGGAGGGGATGTGCTTGTAAGGGCCCTGGGTACAAAACCAGCTCTCAAACCACATCAAGCAGGGCTGTACTTCCCTGCCCTGCAGACATGGAGGCAGCTGGGACGCGTCCCAGAGGGCAAGGGAATGCCTTCAGTAGGCAAATTTCCAGGAAGGGACTCTCTCTACCTGTGGTGAGTCATGCTTTAATTTTGGCTTGGCCATGTCAGCATTTTGGTGTGAGGCCAAGCCAGGAGGGTGTGCTGGCTGTAGACCCATGTCCCTTGCAGGGACACAATTGCCCTCCAGCAAGGGCAGCTTCATCCATAACCCAGAAAAGCTGGTGCAAGCACTGGGCTGTACCCGAGTACACAGCTTCAGGCAGCCACAACAGCCACTGCTGTCAGCATGACCCTCTTGCCAATACTCCCACAGCTTCAGGGCTCACAGGACAGTCAACATGTTTTGGAAAAGTCTCTCCTGCTGGTCAGGGTTTAATGCATGCAGCCAAAGTTCATGGCACCATGAGGAGAATGGGACAAACAAGGTGCTGTGCCAAGCCCCAACACACCCCTCATGGAGTGAGGAGAGGCCTGACTCCACCAGAACTGTAATCATGGTCCTTAGGAACAATGACATTTTCTTTCTTCATGGTGACTGAAGGCGGGGATATGACAGCCCCAGAGACTGCCATGAGAGGGGATGACTCTTTTGAGTAAATCTGTAAAGCATTGAGGGAGAAGGATAAATCATGTCATTAGGCACAGGAGCCTTTGTGTACCCAGGGCAGACTCCTGCATTGGCAGGGGGACAGTCAAACCTTTCTGTAATGGGGTTTGAAAGGAACATGGTCTGATTTCCCAGTTCCATGTCCTACATCTGCACAGACCCCTCCTGCACTTGAGGATGCATCTTCTGATGATAGTGACATGATCCATCTTGGGAAATCATTGGATCTGTCATCCTGGACCTTGAAAGGAACCTACGTGCATAATGGGCACCTCAGAAATGAGGAAATGTACTGCAATGGTGATGGAAAACAAAACACAGCCTGGGGCATTAGGTGGGATATTTTGCTTTGGAGATGAGTCTGTTGGAAAATTACTGTGCTCATGCAGTGCCTGTGGGCCTGGGGCGGCACGGGAGGAGTATAAAAGCTGCTCCATCTCCTCACTCTCTCATCCACTCCTCTCCTCCACACCATCTCCTTGGGAACAAGGTAAGTCTGAAGTTCTTTATTCTTCTTTTATTCATTCTCATCATTATCCTTCCATGGGATTTTTCATCACAAAACTGTCTCTTTGTTCTATACCTGATTCTGGGGTTGCTTTCTGTGGGAGAGGGAAGGGTGCAAAAGGGGTGACATGGAGAGAGGTTGGAGCTCAGTTAAGTGTCTCCTGTGGTATGGGCTAGTGTTGATTCGTTCTCTCGATGGTTAGATGATAAACTTCAGGAGACAGGGGTTGCTCATGGAACACATGCTTTATTCTCAGGGGTCGTGGGTGCCAGCGTTTGCCATCAGTTGCCAGCCCAGCTGCTGGCGTGGTTCCAAGAGGGTTCCAAGAGAGTTCCAAGAGGGTTCCAAGAGAGTTCCAAGAGAGCGAATTTCCTGTTACAGTCTATTTTATCCTATTCTGTGTTGAATATTCTATTTACAGTGACCAACCGGTGCGAGACACAAATCCTACAGAATTTACATACAGCCTATGAGTACCACTAGATTTAAATAAGGCACTACCTCCTTATGCTAATTTCTATAATCCCTTCTTCCTGCTATCCCTGCAGACCCTTTTTCTGCCTGGTCACTGGTATTGCTTAACATCCTGTCCCTGGACTGGCATCCCTTCCCATATCAAAAGTGACCGTCATTTCTACTTCACTCACTAGCCCAGTGTTCTCTGAACCTACTGCTAAACAATCATATTTATAAGGTTTCCCTGTATCACCTTCCCCAACAGGCTAGGAAGGGATCTCCCAGGGCTGGGTCATGTTTTGCGGGTTTCTTTTGGGCTTTGGGTAAGGAGAAGCCTGTGGGCCTCCCTGTGATCCTTCCAGCTCTTTGTGTGAGCTCATGTCTTCTCTCCCTTGTAATGCTGTTACAGGCTTCTACTCTTTTCATCCTTATGCTTTTCTACCCCCCTGTCCTCTCTTTCAGGTGCACCTGCAGCCCCAAGACATGTCCTGCTACACCCCGTGTCGGCCCTGCCAGCCCTGTGGCCCCACCCCGCTGGCCAACAGCTGCAATGAGCCCTGTGTCAGGCAGTGCCAGGACTCCACCGTGGCCATCCAGCCCTCGCCTGTGGTGGTCACCCTGCCTGGCCCCATCCTCAGCTCCTTCCCACAGAACACCGCCGTGGGATCCTCCACCTCTGCTGCTGTTGGCAGCATCCTCAGCTCTCAGGGAGTGCCCATCAACTCTGGGGGCTTTGGCCTGTCTGGCTTGGGCAGTGGCCTCTGTGGCAGGAGGTGCTTCCCCTGTTAAAGCTGCTGGTGATGATTCCAGGGTATGAAGCTAAGGACTCAACAAGATGGTTCTTCACTGGGCATGCAGCATTGGCTTGTTGCTTCCTGAGGGGCTGAGCAAGCCCAGCAGCCCTTGCAGAAGGACTCTCGTGAAGCACAGCCCATCCCTGCCTCTGCCCTCTTCCCCTCCCTCCTTTCCCTCCTGCGTCCTTGTTGCCCTGGGCTGTGAGCCCCACACAGCCCTCCTGGGGAGGACCTGCTGGCCCTGCTCCCTCTCTGGAGCAGGCAGATGGACATCTGGAGAGTTCTCAGCCACAGGGCACAATCTCTTATCTCTCCCTCGTGCTCACTGCACCATGACCATCGCTTGAAATGACCTAATTTCCCTCTCTTGACTCATTAAAGTTATGCTGCATTTGAGCCATTGCCTCTGTGTCATTTCCCCTGCAGATGCTCTCCCAAAGAAAGAGATGTTTCTCAACCTTTGTTCTGGGAGGAGGTGTTTGGGGATGCCTCTGAAGCCACTGGTAACACAGGTTTACATCAAGCTTGCTTAGTCAGACATTGGATTACTTTCTGCTTTCTAAATCTTGCAAAACTAGCAGGATGATGATATTCCAGATGCCAAAGGGATTTTATTGCTAATGGCATCCATGGCCAACTTTAATCTCTGTGGACAGAAAGTTCATATGGATCACCACTCTTTCTCTAGTGCGCCAAGATAACTTGGTCCACATCTGCCAATCCTTCCCATGCCGTGAAATTTCCACTTCTTTGTGGTTAGAAGGTCCACTACCCACAAAAACTGCATGCCAGAATCTCTTTTGTTATGCTTAAATTCTCCACCTAGAAACAATCCCTCCTTTTATTTTGTTGTGGGATAAAAACATCTGCAAAGACCAAAAAAGGTTTTGCCACTGAACTGTTGGACTTGGTGGGGCCTTTAACAATTTCTTTCAGCCCTTGGAACAGTGCAGTGAGACCAGGTCAATATAGGCAAGTATAGTCTACAAGGAAGTGTGGTCTTAGGACCTGGAGAGATAAAATTTCCACCACAGAATCTTTACACCACTTTGTCCATCCTCTGAAGAGTGGCTGCTGTCAGAAAGAGGTTCATTGACTGGACGTGTTTGTGCTATAAAATAGCAATTACACCTGGAGCTCAGCCTTCATGGAATCACCCAATACCCTGAGCTGGAAGACACCCACAAGGATCATTGAGTCCAAATCCTGACCCTGCAGAGACACCACAGCTATCCCACCCTGTGCCTGATAGCATTGTCCAAATGTTTCTTGAGCTCTGACAGCCTTGGGACTGTGACCATTCCCTGGGGAGCCTGTTCAATAGCTGACCACTCTCTAGGGGAAGACTCTTCTCCTGACATCCAAACTAAATCTGCCCTGACACAGCTCCAGCCATTCCCTCGTGTCCTGTCACTGGCCACCAGAAAGAAAAGGTCAGCCCTTGCCCCTCCACTCCTCCTCACAAGGAAGCTGTAGACTGGGATGAGGTCTCCTCTTGGTCTCCTCCAGCCTGAACAGGCCAAGTGACCTAAACCTCTCATCCCAGCTTCCCCTCCAACCCTTCACCGTCTTTGTGCCCCTTGCACAGGAGCACCTCTCTTTTCCAGGCTTTTGCCCAGACAAGGAAGGTGCCTGCACCAGGGTGGACAGCACAGAGGAACTAACTGGTATTAGAGACTGGAAATTCCTCCAGTTGCTGGACACTCTGCTTCCCCACAGTGTTGAGCCGTGTGCTGAGCTGACCGTTCTGCTTGGGACCAGCTGCTGTGGGATACGAGAGCAGATGTGTGTTGGCCTTCCCTGTGCTGGTACCAGAACACGGCACCAAAGTTGTGTCTCTGATAAGAGCAAAAGTGCCTCCTTCCTCCAGCATGACTCTTGTCCTCACCCACACTGGTCTTTCCGATGTGTAATGGTTTAAAAAACTCAGTGGGGAAAAGTTAAGACTGTTTGACACCCCCTCTCTCCCACAAAAGTGGAGGGGAAAACAGAAGGAATACTGCGAGAGGTTAAAAGTGTTAGAGTCTCAGTTTTACTGAGGTGAAACTCACAAACAACACAACAATACAGACAAAAGTGGTTTACCTACAAAACCAGAAAAGGCAAAATGCCACCTGCGCCCCACCACTAGGGTGACTCAGAAGAACAAAGTATGTGCCATAGAAAACAAATTTCCATGGTTTAATGCCCTCTCCAGGCAGAAAAAAAAATCAGGGAACAGGAGCAAAACAAAATGGAGTGGCCATTCCAGCTGAGACAAAAAGAGCCCAGCCGAGCCCAGCTGAAAGAAGCAGGGCAGAGTGGTGGGTAAACAGCAGAGTCCCACAGATTGCAGGTGTAGGGCAGTTACTCCTACACTTTGGGCAACAATTGCCTCTGATGTCCAGTTCACACTTTAGGTGGAGGAATACCTCAGGTGCTCTGTATTTGCTATGTGGAGAACGAAAAGGGAAACCTTACCACACGCAAGTATTCACAGAATGTGAAAAATGAAAGTTCATACTTAATACATTTTCCAAAAGTTTAATAAGGGAATAAAAAAGGACAATGTCCAGTGCTGGGGTGTTCCTGGCTATCAGCCAACGTGCATTAAGACAATGTTATCTATATGCTGTTACCTTACTAAGGTACATACATATTCATAAGTTTCCTGCATTATTCAGACATTTTTGGTAGCTTTTGATATTGTAGGAACTTTCTTTTCTTTTGNAACAGGAGCAAAACAAAATGGAGTGGCCATTCCAGCTGAGACAAAAAGAGCCCAGCCGAGCCCAGCTGAAAGAAGCAGGGCAGAGTGGTGGGTAAACAGCAGAGTCCCACAGATTGCAGGTGTAGGGCAGTTACTCCTACGCTTTGGGCAACAATTGCCTCTGATGTCCAGTTCACACTTTAGGTGGAGGAATACCTCAGGTGCTCTGTATTTGCTACGTGGAGAACGAAAAGGGAAACCTTACCACACGCAAGTATTCACAGAATGTGAAAAATGAAAGTTCATACTTAATACATTTTCCAAAAGTTTAATAAGGGAATAAAAAAGGACAATGTCCAGTGCTGGGGTGTTCCTGGCTATCAGCCAACGTGCATTAAGACAATGTTATCTATATGCTGTTACCTTACTAAGGTACATACATATTCATAAGTTTCCTGCATTATTCAGACATTTTTGGTAGCTTTTGATATTGTAGGAACTTTCTTTTCTTTTGGTTTTTCACTCTGGCTTATCTACATGACATCCTGCAGGCCAGGTCAATATGTTTTATTCCTTCTTGTGGCTTCATCCTGTTGTTTCACACTCCCCTGACGAGTAGTTAACAAGTTCTTCTTGAATCCTCCTCCAGCACTGTGGTTTATGTCACGGTTATCTTATCACTTGGAGAGGTCAGTCAGCAGATGTGGGAAACAACTTAATTGCTCTATACAGTTCTCTGGGTTACATAGAAGTATTTTACCATTTTATATTTTGCTGAGGCCTACAGTACCATACATTAATCACACTATTTTTTCTGTGAGCTATCAGGTGTATACATCAACATAATATATTCATCACACTACTGTTTCCATGGGCTATAGGGTGAATACTTAAAAATGAGAAATTAGGTTATATTAGCAAGCAGCTAAAAGGGGTTATAAACTGTGCTATATTTAAATACTTACAGTCAATAGCAACATGTAAAGACTAATACACAAATGTGACAGCCAATATTATAGGGTTATTTTTAACACAGAATAATCCTGTAGAAATGCATCCAGAGCACGTGCCTGTTATGCAATTTTACAAAGCACACTGAGCCAACATGGCTAAGGAAGGAAAACAGGAGTGTCATCTCCTTCCAGTAATACTTAATCTGTAGCCCTATCTCCTTCACCTAAAGTTATTCCAGGCTTGGTAGCTTGGTGGCTTGAGATGGGGTGATGGCCCACACAGATTGAAGAGGTTTAGTTTCTTTTTCAGCCCGAACTTCAATTTGGTGTGGGGTTTGTGACACCAAGAACAGTTCCAACGCTGTCCTCCTGTCCTGTGTAGCTGAAAATATTATTGTATTCTGTACCTGTCTGTGTCCAAAGAGACACAGACTGGTGAGACTGTCTCCTTGAGACTGTGGCGCAGGTGAAAACAGAACTATGAAGCAGGTGAGGGCCAGGCTATTCAAGCACACAGGCAGAGCTCTCTTGCCTTGTAGATCTTGCTCAAGTCAGAGGCTCCCCTTTGTACTTTTTTGTTTCTCTCCAGCCTCTGGATGGGGATTGTTTCAGGCAGGTTCCTGGACTTACAGCAGTAGCAACCTGCGAAGCTGCCTTTTGCAATCAAAAGCTGTTTCGGGGTGACTTTTGCAACACCTTTTGGGGCCAGAGCTGGTTGGGGACGGGGGTGCCATTTTTGGTGCTTGGGGAGACCATTTCTCCCCCTTACCCCCCAGAAACACACCAGCAGCTCAGAAACAGCAGCACCAACACCGGCGGAGTTTCAGCTCAGAGGCTGACACCAGCAGGGCCAGAGTTCCCTGGGAAGTGCCAGTGATTCCCATCTGCACTAGAACTGCTCCATAAGCTCCTACCTTCCCAGATATTTCTTGTTCAGGGGGAAGGCTGAGCAGGCGGGTTTGGCCACCATATTCCTTGTGGCTCCTGGACTGTCCCGTCTGCAGGATGGGTGTTTATGCCATTTTCCCTTTGTCTCCCTGCAGGCCTCATTTTAGTTTTTTCCTAGAGACTGTGGCTGATTTTCTCAGCTGCAGTACTGTTCAAAGCAAGAATTTTTCTCAAAATAACCCAGAGAAAGAATTTAAATGAGTCTGTACAGCTGGTGTAGTAGTTAACACATTTGCCTAACACAGAAAACGTCCCAGGTTCGAAACCTAGACAAGGAAACACACCACAACCACTCACAACTTTA
The DNA here is from genome assembly GCA_013400495.1 of Nicator chloris. Classification (NCBI taxonomy): domain Eukaryota; kingdom Metazoa; phylum Chordata; class Aves; order Passeriformes; family Pycnonotidae; genus Nicator; species Nicator chloris. The sequence continues at coordinate 16,344 of WAAE01019095.1, forward strand.
CGAGTTAACAATCACCAGCTGTACAAATTCATCTTAATTCTTTCTCTAGGTTATTTTGAGAAAAATTCTTGCTTTGGACGTTACTGCAGCTGGACATTGCTGCTGACAGCATTGCTCCTTTGGAACAGGATATGCTTCTCACACAAATTCCTTTGCATGGTTTAAAGCACGGTGTTCATCTTTCAGCTTCCTCACTTGGTCCTGTAAGGCTGTAACCTCATGGTCAAAAGCTCTGAGACCAGTGACTAATGGCCATCCCAACCTCCCTGCTAATTTCTGAGCAGACTTAGATGCTGCTTTCTGTAGGAAGCAAAGCAACACAGAGTCCCCAGGCAGGTGCAAAGAGCTGCTTTATTGCAAAACCCTGGCCTTTTTAAGCAGTTAGCCCATTATCAGGTACACTCCATTTAAGTATGACCAATATAATTAAACTGACCACCATAAACCACAATGTGAGCACAAAACTTGTTTTTCTACCTCCAGTTCAGTGGAGTCCCTTCCCATAGGTCTTTTATGCTTAGCTGAAGTAGCAGGCCTGAGCCATGATTTTAAAAGGGTAAGAAGGCCCTTATTTTTTAAGGTTTTACCTAGATGAAACAGCTTCCCATGGTTATTCTCACACAACCTGTTTAATTGTGGAGTGACCACAGCTGCCTCATCAACTTCAAGCCCTGGCAGAGTCATTGCTCCTGGAAAAGCAGCCACAGAGGTCCTGTGCTCAGTGCTGGGCCATCCCAAAACGTGGGCAGTTGTGGCAGATAATCTATTAGCTAGACAAGATAAATCTGGTCATAACAAATGCAATTTGGATAACCTGGCTTGTTCTAGAAGTCCCTAGGTGAACAAGAGAACTGATGCAGAGACCTCAGCCAGTCATAGTCCAGAGAGCAGACGTTGTCACTGGTCAGGGAGCTGGGCAGGGCTAAGACCCACACCAGTCAGTTGTCTACATCTGACATCTGATCCCTATATAAGATGGTTCCAAACAATAAAACAGGCTGTTTGTCTTATGATTAGAGGACCTGAGTCATGATTTCTGTCTCCAAACTACGACCCTCTTATCGACCATTGAGAGATGGGAAGACTGATTTGGTGATCTGGAGTTGGTTTTACTGAGATTTTCCCAAAGCTTATATACCATCTCTAGGAAGGTTAATAATTACTGCTACAATGATTAGGTTAGGCATGGGACAGACAAACTCATACGTTTTACAACATATCTTGTTTGGGGAGGTTTAATTCAATTTCCTCACTCTGGTAAGCAGATGCAATCCCATCTTCTGTAATCTTCAAAGCTCTCTTTGTTCTTGCCAAGGCATCCTGGTTATCAAACTAGCTGTGCTAATTAAGTCTGCCTCACTCTCTGACTTGTGTATTCCCATATCCTCTCATCATAGGGTGTCACTGTCACGGCCTCCCCAGTCCCAACCTTTTCTGTAGCCGTGGCATGGTTCTTGGTAGTCGCCAACTAAACCAAATGTGTGAACTGGAATACATGCAGGCAGCCAAAATGGCCAAAATCTACACCTAGAGTGTAAAGGTCAGATATACTCCATCACCACGCTGGCAAAATGGGGAGACAGACACTGCTGAGATTATTCCATCTTATAAGGGACAAAAGGTGTGTGCAATAGGCCAGGGCCCTGCTTAAATCAGGGCCTGAAGCAGGCCCATTCTTTGACAAGGCAGTGTTTTTAAAATCTCTAAGCTTCTTAACTCACTGCCCCTGCTACAACGAGGCCCAAGTCTATGGGGAAAATGCTTTGAACTCTTTAACTACAACCTGTTATCTTTTCTGAGAGATTTCAGTTTCCTTCAGCAGGCAGAAAACAATCCAGAGCAAACACAAGTGAAATTTCTACACTGAACACTTTTAGCATCTCTCAGGTGCCAGTTTGGCCTTTGAGTGAAAAGAACTCTAAAATCAACTTATTTTCCTTCTCCTTGCCATTCTTCCATTTTAACTCTTTCCTCCCAACAACCACCCACTGGGCAGCTGGAGGGATGGACACCTCATGAGAAGACTGCTTGGGCTCCCCATCATCTGCAGGCTGTTCTTAAAGGCTGAGAGGGAATTTGCATTTGGGGTGCAGTAAGGCAGGGCATCACAGCTCCTGGCTCTGCAGGAGACAGGAATATCTTCCTCAGCTACAGGGAACAGCCTCTAAGCAGGAGCCTGTGTCTCCTCCTTCCCTCCCTTGAGGAAGACCCAGGGCTCTGATCTGTGCCTGTCATCCCCCCAGAGCAACACTTTTCTCTCTGGCAGCTGCCGACAGCATGGGGAGAGAGAAGGACCACACAGAGGCACAGGCTGGGATGCAGCAAAACTTTAATGAGTTGGAAAAGGGAAAGGAGGCCCTCTGAGTGGGCACCACGGTGCAGGGAGCACCAGGGGGATGTAGGAGACTCTGTCCCTTGGCCAGGGTGCAGTTCACACCTTGGATGGGCCTTAGCCTGTGGTCACAGCCCAGGGGAGGACAAAGCAACACACAAGAGAGAGAGAGAAAGAAGAGCAGGAGAAACAGGCAAGTTAGACAAGGACCACGGTGTCAGAGAGCCCAGGCAGCCCTCCTGCAGTGCAGCTGCAGTCATGGATGCTCAGTGCCTCCAAGAGCAATGGTCAGGATCTCCATGCTCTGTCCATTCCCATCTTCTGGGGTCTGGGGGGCCCTCACCAGCAGCTTTACCAGGTCCTGTTGCAGCGGCGGTTGGTGATGCAGGACAGGTCAAAGCCCCCAGAGCTGATGGGCATTCCATCACTGCTGAGGATGCTGCCAACAGCAGCAGAGGTGGAGGATCCCACCACGGTGTTCTGTGGGAAGGAGCTGAGGATGGGGCCGGGCAGGGTGACCAGCACGGGCGAGGGCTGGATGATGATGGTGGAGTCCTGGCACTGCCTGACACAGCACTCATTGCAGCTGTTGGCCAGCGGGCAGGGGCCGCAGGGCTGGCAGCAAGGGTCACAGGACTGGCGGCAGGACATGGCTCGGGGTCACAGGTGCACCTGGGAGAGAAGAAAGGGACAAGGTGGGGATGGTTGAGGAGCCACCTCTCTACCCACCACAGGGGAGCCAAGACACAGGCTGGCCTGGGAGATGCAGCCAGTGCAGGGAGGACAACACAGCTCTTTGCCTGATCCCCAGCACTGAGCAAGGACAGCCAGGCCCACAAAAGCTCTTTCTTAGTCAAGAGAACAAGAGTTCCCCCAGCCCAGACACACGGCCCCCTCCACACCAAAGCCTCTCCCCACCTCCCCTCCCCAAACAGGCAGCCTCAAGCCCAGCACAGGACAGAGCTTCCAACTCACTTGCTTCCAGAGGAGAAGAAGGACAGTGAAGTGCATGAGAGAGTGAAAAGCTGAGATGCCTTTTATACTGGTCCTGAACTGCCCCAGGCCCAGAGGAAGTCTCTCTCTGGAAACAATAATTTTCTGAGAAGCTCATTTCAAGTGCAAAACACTCCAATTAATGAGATGGGCTGTGTTTTGTTTTCCTGCGTGGCCGCATTTTCATTGCCTTCTTTGGCCACACACGTTTCTCCCTGAAGGCTCCTTTTTAGAGCTGGCCACGGAAGCCCATGGACTTCTGGGACAGGAGCTCCTTAGTGCCAGCACAAGAGGAGTCTTGAGTGCCACAGGCATTGCCTGCAGCCTGGGCACATTGGCTTGGGGCACTCCCATGGGCTTGTTTGCAGCCCCGTGGGCAGGAAGGGCCCTGTTTCTCCAAGCCCTGGAATGCTTGCTCAGATGCCAGAGGGTTACTGAACGTGTTGATGTGCCACGTCCCCTTCCACCCTCCCTCCCAAATCTCTGATTGACACCGGCCACTGCCTTTGCAGGTTGATCGTCAGCACTGCTGCTCGTCTCTCTTCCTCTTAATGCTGCTCTTAGGAGTCCTTGGTGCACTTGTTGGACTCTGGCAAATGCCATTTCATTTACCAGCTAAATTCCTGGTTCCTCAACCTTCTGCTTGTTTGGGCTCCACGTCAGGAGGTTGAGCAGAGACAGCACCAGCATTGTTGGACATGGACACTCCCCTGTCCAGGGAGAGGATGGATGTGGGGTGAGTGAAGATCAAGGCAAGTTTAAATGCTTTGTGTCTCTTTTCTCATATCTGCTGCCAGCCAGAGAGCTGAAACATCCCACCGCAGCCCAGCAAGGCCAGGAAGTAAATGAAGAAATTGTTAGCAGTGTTGGAGACAAGGAACAAAAGAGTCCAGGAGCTCTTAGCACAGGCCAGCACAGGTGGCACCTCTTAGAACAGTCAGTGACACTAGGCCTACACTTGGGAGAATTTAGGGTGAGAATCACGGATGACCAGAAAGTCAGAATGGCCCGAGCCCTCAGACCTGC
>WAAE01019099.1:544-16964 GCA_013400495.1 Nicator chloris
TTTTTTTTTTTTTTTTTAGGAGGGATGATTCTCTGCACAACCCTTTCACTTCTCAAGGCAGCAGGACAGCTACTGTTAAGATACATCTTGTATCTTAAAAGAGGTTAATAGTCATTGTTCTTTTCTCATTCCTTCTTCATACTGTAGGTAGAATGGGAAATTTACTGTGATTGTACCTACCCAGCACTTCTAGTGATACAACTCTAGGAAGAGTTGGGTGAGCTGTTTGTAGTCTTCTGTTGCTAATCCCATAATGACAATAGTAGTCCTGGCTTCTTACACATATTTACCTTTCCTAGAATCATAGCTCTTACTGCTACTCTTTGTTCTGCAGTGGGGAAAACTTGTAATAACACAGTGAATGCTACAGGAGTCCACAAAATAAATATCTTTGCATAAAACAACAGAAGATGTTGGTGTTACAGAAAATGTTGCAGTTGGGCTGTGTTCTTAAGGTGAAGCCAGGTGATCTGTGCCTGGTGGGAGGCAGCAGCCACTTGGCTCACCATGTTTCACATGGTTAGTTGATCCTTCTCCGTTCCCTGTTACTGAAGTTTATGAATATATTTTTGAAAAAGAAGCAAAGTTTTGCTTTCATTAGGAATTTGATCATACCATCAAATTTTGAGTTACTTCATGCATCTGGTGTGCTGGTACTGTCCTATTTTGTTAGCCACAATGACAATTTTTATAGTTAGCAATTTCTTTTTTTGTGAGAAGATCACAGATATCAATGAGAGGAGCCCCATCCTGCCCTCTCTGATAGTGGTGAATCTCTGCTGCTCCCCCAATCCCATCCATGTGTCCTGGAGGCAAAGGTTTCATTGAAGACTCATCCTGGGTTCCTGTTTCTGGTTATGCACTGCCCAGAAGACTCTTGTAGATTTACTGTAGAGTACTCTGGTGGAAAACATGTATTCAAAAATTCTAATTACACTAGATTAGTTGCTTCACTTTGCGTTACAGGAACTGTATTATTTCTTCTAACTTACAGTAAGTTGGTTTGTTACATCATCTCCATATATCTTTCAGTTATCTCCTGTTCAGAGAGACTACAAATGGTTCCATAATATAACTGATATGAGTCATAACAGCAAAACTTATCTCAGAAATTCCTGTGTGCAGACATTTCTTACTTCTGTCAAGGTTTGTAAAATTTGGGTGCCTAAACAATTTGGGTGCATAAACATAATTTAGAATTCAGTAAATGTGATATACACTAAAGTTACTGATCTGTAAATGGCAATGAGTCATCCATTAGCTGTATTTGCCATCCAAGGTTTTTATGCTATTTGCAGCTGGTGGGTGTTTCCATTCCATCTAAGCAGTGATGACAAAGTAGGGTGGAGAAATAGGAAAACAGTAGAAAATACATATTCCACTTGGATGAATTTTTTTAAGGAAGGGTGTTAAAAAAATATTTATACCTGACATCTATGAAAATTTTGGAATTGATAACTTAGCTGTTAAATGAAACAGCAATACTGTACTTTCTCTTCCACCAAAATTAGTCAAGCAATTCAAGTAATCTGTTGCTTTGTTATTTTGTTCACATATAACATAGAGATGTAGGACTTATGTTGGAATTAACACTTAATACCAATTAAAATACCTTAATTTTACATTCTGGTGATTGAAAGAGAAGAAACAGAATTAGCCATTGGAATTTGGTCAGAGTTTGACTTCAACAATGGAAGAGATTAAAATATTTTGCAAATATATGTATTTTGCTGTGTGTCAGTGAACTCTGTTTCCATACCTGTCTGGCCCATGAAAAAATAAAGTTGGAATTATCAGAGAAATTTGTGTTTTAGCTTTTCAATTAGTATTAATTAGTATTAGCATGTATTTTATAGTCATTTGTTGGGCTAAAGTTTTAATAAATCATACGGAGAGTTTGGCAGCAGGAAAGTGGTTTATAAATTCATGCTAAAAGTAAGTGCATGAAATGCAGAAAGAGCAATGGTAAGTATGGAATTCTTTGGCTAAACATAGAAGAACTTCCAAATGTAAGGATTTACTTGAACAGACTTACATGTTGCTGTAATTGCCCACTACTGAAGGTGTGCAGAAATAATGTGAAACCCACCGGTGGCAGCCCAGTAGCTTTATACTTGACAGGGTGGGCTTTATTATGTGTCCTGCAAATCTGAGATAACCTGAGAGGTCATCTGTCAGATGACACAGGAGACCTGCACCCTCCTGAAGTGACAGCTGGAGACCAGATGGGATTGCCCTGGACACTCTGTGAGCAACTCTGTAGAGCCTGACAAGTTTGAGGAGTTACCAACAGAAATATTTTTTTATTCTTTGCAGTATAAGACTCCTACAAAGTACTTTGAATAAATGAGAGGCCAGATATTGTGTTTGTGTCAGGCAGAGTTTTATTACCATCAGTAGAGTCAATAGAATGCTGAGTCAGAGAAGCTGAAAGGATCCCAGTTTTATATTTATTTCTCCTTATATCTACTGAACAGTTTGCAGTCGAGTTATGCACATAGTCACAGATATGACAGCACTGAATGAATTCCAGCTGTGGAATCCATAAATAAAGGTATTTCAAAAGTGCTCAATTCTGGTTTTAAAACTGTTCTGCTGAAATCAGTGGGAATTTTGCTCTTGAAGGGCAGCCTCGTAACATCAGTCCTGAGCTACCCTGAAAATGTTTTCCATGTATTCACATTTATGAAAGGACCTCTTACAGTATAGTGTTTAATGGTAACATCACATGAAATTAAATCTATTTTTTGTATTTCACTGAAAAGTTTCAATTGCTTTAAATCAAGGACAGTTTAAATTTCCTACAGGCAATACACAACACAAGGCCTTTCTAAGACTGCTGGCAGGCAGTTTTCAAAAGGGTCCTTTTTCTATTACAGTTCAGGGCAGCAGGATCATTTTTAAATAAATGCTTCTTGACATCAGTAATCCATGACTTTAATCTCTTTTACTTTACCTTTGACACCAACATATTGGTGCTTGTTTTCACACACATTTAAACAATTCCACTGTTTATTCTTTCATTATTCCCATTAATTTTTTGTCTTCTCCTTCATCTGTCTTTTATTAATTTTTCCTCTTTTCTGCTTTCATTACTTAACTCTTCAGCTGCTTGTGTTTATCCTGTTAATCTATGCACAGGACACAGGAAAAGGGGCAGGTGGAAAAGCTACTGCTGAGTAACATCTGAAGTGCATCTGCTGTGGTATGACAGATCATCTGAGGCCACTAAATATCAGCTTACTTGATCTTTTTTAATTTACTGGAATTATACATTTTTCCTTGTGCTTATGTGGTTGGTCACATGTGCACCCAGAGGTCTCCCAACATAGTTAAAATTTACAACCCCCCAACACCCAGAAGTGGCACGCTTGTCTGCCAGTTCTTTTACTTATTCTGTTCTTTTCCCTTTCCACCAGCACATATCCTGGATTTCACAGCTCGCTCCTACTGTCCTCTTGCTTTTGGCACTTGACTTCTGTTACCATTTATCATGTTTTCCTTTCAGTATGAACAGACATTTCCCATTTCATTTGTTAAATTTGCTTGTGAAACAAGAGAAGTCTGTTTCTTTTACTGAAAGGGCTTATTGCATGTATCAATGGCTGTTTTTTGCAGTGGGATTAAGGCAAATTCTGTGTAACATAGTCTTTTTTGGAGAAAAGTTTCAGTGATCGTGGTAATATTTGCGTTCCTTACAGAAACAGGCTATGAGCGTGTAATTTCTGACCTGCTTGATTTAGATGTTCTAAACCCCTTTTTTCTTGGTATGCTGTTATGTACATTGCAGTAATGTAGGAAAGACTTTCGAAGCATGTTATGTCATGGACCATATATATCTCAGTGGAAAATTTTACATTAAATTGCTGCTTTCTTATTTTCACAGTTTTAGGGCTATCAGTTTCCAGAATAAATGCAGTAAGCTTTCACAATGTTATAGTACATGAACATCCTTCAAAGTATTAGCAAAATGTCCAGTGCTGTGAATCTGTGGGGTCAGTAGGTCAGTGTTGGGGGCTGGCTATGGCCAGCTGCTTGCTTGCTTCCATCCTCAATAGGACAGGAGGGAGAAAATAGGATGACAAAAAGTTCCTGTGTTGTGATTAAGATGTAGGAAATTGTTTACCAGTTACTGTTAGAGGCAAACCAGGTCTGACCTGGGAAAAATTGATCCAATTTATTTCCAATTAAAATATATTTTGGTAGCTAGAAATAATGAAACCATCGCTTTCTTCAAACAGCACCAGTTCACCTTCCTGCTCACTGACCTTCGCTGCTGTTCTCAAGCTGTTTCTCACACTTTTCCCCTACCAGTCCTCTGCCTGTGTGGTGGTTTTGCCCTTTCCTAAGCCTCTTCTGAGGCACCACTCTGCAGTGGAAGCAGCCATTTCTCTGACACAAATTTCCACAGGATACTATAAAATCAATTGTCATAAAATAAAATTTGTTGGCTGTGCGTTAGCCAAAGCAATAGACGTTCCTGGCAAAAGTAATCCCATGGTACCTTTTTAAAGTAAAGTTCTTATCTGCCAGGACTCTCCTACCCTATGCATTTTCATCATCCCTCTTTGAAAGAAAATAAATGTTAATATTTCAGAAAGCAAAACGACATAGTTTAGCTTATCAATATTTTACTGTATTTATTTTATATTGAATTTGTATGCCTGAAGCTGTTTGTAAGAGGGTCATTTTATTCATGTGAAATTGATGGGTTGAAGAAAGTCACAAGATAAGCATAAAAATAATAAATGTCCAAGATAATTTACTGCTCTTAAAGTATAAAAGGTATCTACATTCCCATTATGTTTTGATTTGTATGTGTCAGATAAATGTTTTATGTTTCATGAGCAACGTGTACATCATACAGTGCAGGAGGTTGTTATGAGAATTTTGTCATTTATTATGAAAGTTAATGCAGAAATGAGAACTAGTATAAATGCCTAAATTAACCTGGACCCTTTATTTGTTGGGAAACTGGTGAGTTTTTTCAGTCTGTTGAAGGGATGGAACTTGTTCATAGCCCCTTCACAGAATTTCAGAATGGTTTGGGTTGGAAGGGACCTCGAAGGTCCTCTAGTTCCAGCCCCCTGCCATGGACAGGAACACTTATCACTAGACCAAACTGCTTAAAGTACCATCAAACATGGCTTTGAATATTTCCTGGGACAGGGCAGCCACAAAGTCTCTGGGTAACCTGATCCATTGTCTCACCCCTCTTGCAGTAAAGAATTTCTTCCATATATGTAATGCAAATCTACCTTGTTTCAGTTTCAAGCCGTTGCCTCTTGACCTGTCACTACATACCCTTGTGAAAAGTCCCTCTTCAGCTCTGCTTCTTTATGAACACTTTATTATCTTAGGAAAATGAAATATTTGATCCCTCTTTCTTGGATTTTACCGTTTGGTTTAAATTACTAGAGTAAGATGTTTTGCTTCTTTAACAGTATTGTCTAAAAGGTAATCAAAAAATAATTGTAGAAGATACCTATGTATTTAGTGTTTGGAAATTTAGAAAGTACATAGAATCCAACTGAGAGTGAAGAGTTGTATTGAAGTTCTGTGGGTATGTGAGGCGGTTTCCAAAAGTTGCAGGCAACATTTGGATCCTGCATGCATTGTGTTTTCAAAAGCTGAATTCAAATTCCATAGAATCATGGAATGATAATGTTTGGAAGAGATCTTTAAGATTGTCCAGTCCAGCTACCATCCAGCACTACCACTGTAACCCCATAACCACTAAACCACATCACCCAGCGCCAGACCCAAATGTCTGTCTAGGCTCGATGAGTCAAGCACCTCGCTGGGCAACTTATTCCAATGCCTGACCATCCTAACAGCTGCCTGAAAGAAGGTTGTGGCCAGGTGGGGGTTGGCCTCTTTTCCCAGAAAACCAGTGACAGGACTAGAGGAAATTGCCTCAAGCTGCACCAGGGGAATTTCGGGTTGGTCATCAGGAGGAATGTTTTCATGGAAAGGTTCTCCAAGATTTGTAATGAGCTGTCTAGGGAAGTGATGGAGTCACCATCCCTGGAGGTGTTGAGGAAATGACTGGACATAGCACTTAGTGCTATGGTTTAGTTGGCACAGTAGTCTTTAAAATGATTTTTGGAAATACACGACTTACAAGTGAATCTCATTTGTCCATGTTCCCAGTGACTTCTCAAAAAACCTGAGATAATCTGAAGCATGTCTTCCATTTTTATACTGCAATGTTGACTCCTAAACAACATGTCATTTTTATTGACAGACACATAAACTTTATTTTAGCCTGTAGGAAGTTGCCTAGTGTGCACTCTGTGTGTGTTGATCTGTAGCCTTCTGGACCTTTTCTAGATTTTTTAGGATTGATATCGTATTGGCCACCTTCCTTTGATTTTAAGACAATTTGGAGCAGGCATTTTCCTATTGTGAGTTCAGGTGTTTCATACTCAAGTCCTTTTGGAGTTGTTGATGGGATACACTCCAGTCTAATAATCTTTTAGAGCTCAGTTTGGTTTTTTTTCTCATGTTCTCTAATGGCACTTCAGTTTAAGACAGATCCTTTCATGTGTTTCTGTGAGGAGGATGTCTGGCCTAGTAACTTCTCTAGTCTCCTCTGGTGTGGATAAAACCCCAGTTTTTTGGTGGCCCCTGCTTTCTGCCAGCCTCAGCAGAAGCCCCTAGATGGCTGTCTGTGGGAGGCTCCTCACTAAGCCTGGTCCTGACCTCAGCCTTGGCCAGTCTCCACTGAGGTGTCTGGTGTGCTGTGGGCTAGGGCTGCCCCAGCTACCCCTTGGACTGCTGCTCTCCCTGGCTGAGGGCAGCAAGGACAAGCCCCCACAACTTCTGGCCTCCAGCCCGTGAGGAGCTGCTGGTCCCTGCAGGCCTCTGACCTTGGATTGTGTTTTATGTTTAAGCCTCTCAAAGATTACAGTCCTTATTGTTTTCCTTACTTGGACCCAACTTGAAGCTTTTACAAGGATGCCTTTTTCTTTCTAATAGCCTCCTTCATTGCATTTGTTCATGACAGCTCCCTTCTTTGGATTTTCTCAGTCTTTTTTGATGGGTTGTATGCATTTCTTCTGTGCTTGCAAAAGGTGTCTTTAATCAGTCTCTGTGGCACCTCTAGAAATGTGACTTTTGCAGACGATTCTTTTTTCTTCGTTGTAACAAGCTTACTCATTTTTATTCAGTGACCCTCTTTGAAAGGGTGGTAGTGTTTTTTGGCTTTTGTTGCCCCTTCAAGGGCATAGATTCCAATCTACATCAAAGCAGTTATTGACTGTGGCTAGAAAGTTACTTTGAGTCATACCCCTACATGTCATGTGCTTGTATAAGACAGGTAGAAATATCCAACAGCCCTAAATATTATCTGCCATACTTAGAGGGATATTTTTCAGTGTTATGAAGATGTTCTGTTTCTCATGTGTCTTTAGGGGTTGGTCCAGAGCATGGGTTATACAAATATCCTGTGTCTTTCTTGGTGTCATCTACATTGGCCATTGCTGAAACGGAGTCTCTGGGTTGTTTAATATGAATGGACTGTTAACTGCCAGATGGATCTGGTAACCATGAGCAACCATTCTCTACAGAGTGGACAAAAACCAAAAAGGAATTCTTGAGTTTGACCAGTAATCTGAAGTGGTCCAGGTCAAAATACAGCATAGCTGAAGGCTTGCTGTGCCTGTAGGGAGGACTGGCCTATCTGTAAGAATTTTCCCTCTGCAGACCAATGTAGCTCTGAACAAGAAATCAAGAAGCAGTGATGGAGATGTGTGATCAGCATCCTTTGGAGAGACCCATCACTCAGGTCACCAGGCAGGGTCTCTGAGAAGAAGTGAAGGACATAATTCTGTTCTAATTCTGTTCTTCTTTGCAAAAGACACAATTAATGAAGTCATGTCAAATTTTGGGTTTGGGGTAGGGGCCTCTACAAGGATCCAGTCATCTTACGGACATTTAGTTTGTGATAATTATCTGTAACTAACTGGGGTGGTCATATCAGTATTGAACCAACCTCCTAAGCAATGTAAGCAGTTCTTGAGGTGCCCAAACTGAGGATGTGTTAGGGCTGTGGAAGCCCCAGGGAAGCTCTGTGTGGATGAGGGAGTCACCTGCTGTTCAGCCAAAGTAGAAGACACATACTCTGAAGTGCTGCAAACAGTCAGTTAATGGAGATGACAGCAACTGGTCAGACAATTTCCCATCTTTATTTTTATGGTGACATTTTTGGCAGGAGATGGAGGCTATGCAGGTAGATTATCTTGGACCCTCTTTTCATTTGTTTGTTTTGTGTTTGTTTTTTTTTTTTAATCTTAATTTTATTTTTTTTTTCACAGTTTAGTGTATTTATCGTAATTTTTTTTTTCTGTTTTCTTTTGGTCTTTAGGAGCTCAAGGAGCATGTCTGTCTTAGGTTTTCTGTTCTGTGTTGTTTGTAGGTGTGGACTTCACACAGTTTGGTGTTTCTTTTTATCCCTGAAAGTTGTGTGACTCTTTAATTTTCTATGTTTTATTGTTGGTTTTGTTGAATTTTCAATATATTTATTTAGACAACATTCTTGTTGGTGGTAAAGAAACAGAAGCTAGAGTTTCACATGCAGATCCAGAATGATGGTGTCATTGGAATAAATTGCCAAGTGACAAAACAACTAGAAAGTTGGCATTTAGTGATGGATGGATGCATCCATGTCTCTGTAAAAGACTCGGGCAGAAAAGGGGTGTGAGGGTTGCCCTTTATGTGAAGGAACAATTGGAATGCATGGGACTCGTGTGAAGGTTGATTTGATTCAACATAAGGGGAAAGATTTTCAGTAGAAGGATAATTATGCAACAGAAACAGTTGCCTAGGGAAACCAAGTTGTGGAATACCCTTTCTTGAAAATTTTGGAGATGCATCTGTCTAATGTACTAAGCGACCCAGTCTAAATTCAGATGCTTTGTGCCAGGTGCGACTTTTCAACCATTCTGTGAGTGGGAGAGTCTGTGATGTGGTGCATCATGGCAGAAGGGTCAGGTGCATTTCGACTTTGTGTTACTAGGTTATAAATCTAAACGTATGTCTCCTTACAGGAACAAACTAGATATGTTAGACAACAGGATGATCACCATGTATGTGCATTTACGAGATACTACTTTCTAAAGTTGTTCTACATTCTCATCTGATAGTATTTCTGAATCCCTTCTATTCACATCACAGGAGAAAAAGGGAGAAACACATCATAATTGTGGAAGTAATTTACAAGACTGCACTACCATTGTGTTTGTGGTATTGTAGAGCAAACTATTTAGGAATAGTTAATTGCTTTCATGTTTTGTTTATATTCTTCTCCCCCAGTTTGTGTAACTGTTGTAGTTTACTATAATAAGAAAATTCAACAAGTGGAAAGTGGTTTTTCTCTGAGTTGTCTTACGATAAATTACATGTTTTCAGAAGAAAGACAGACATGTCTGAGGATAAAGTAAGGTATGGTATCTGTGCTCACTGGATAGAAACCTCTTTAAATATGATATTGGTATCGTGCATACTTATAAGATTAGTGTCAACGCAGGTTAACTATCATGTAGGGGCAAGTCAAGCACATTAGACCTGCCTCAGGGGTGGTTTAGTCTGTATCTCCAACTATTCAGACAATGTTGCCTGTATATTTTGGAAGAAAAGGCTGAGGGATGATTTTTCCATCACTCCAGGCTTCTCATTCATTGGTACTGTCTCTATTTTCTCCGGTGTGCTTTGGTAGGTACAGGTAATCAGTGTCCCATTAATCTTTAGGACGAGTAAGACCTAAATGGAACAGCATCCCCCTCCCAGCCCCTCTTCCCCGAGAGGAGTTACATGTAACCTGTGCACCTGTTGCACTGTGGATGGAACATACTGGAAGTAGATGATGCATTTAGTCCACGTGGACATTTTTCTGTCACTGGGCAATTTTCAGGGCATTTAATATTAGAGTTTTAATGATTTTTTGTAAATTTCATTTTTATCCTTGGCTTACTTCTTTGCACAGTTACATGTTTTATAGATTCATGTTGTAAAAATTCAAGAATATTTTTTGTGGTATCAAATATAAGGTGAACTTTTATAAGTACATAGCATTGAAAAATTTGGAAAATACATAGTTGGGGAAGCTTGACAGCTCAAGAATCATATAAGAATTCATTACTTTTCTGTGCCACATGAAAAAGTATATGCTTTTCCCACCACCACGGAACTTCTCTTTGGACCCACTGATAATGTAATCCAGCCTTCATTTGTCTAAGCAGTAATGTAAAATAGTATGTAAAAATTAGCTGATGAGATCATGGTAGTATGAAGGTCTTTTCATTGGTTCATTTAACTTTGGACTGATTATAAACATAACTACTAATTCATTTTGCATGTTCTTGTTAATTATAATGGCATTCGGTAGTGCTCATCTGGTTATGAGCTTCTGAGTATCTTTCTGTCACAGAAATGTGATTTCCTGGAATCAGGAAGAAAGGGAGTCTCTCTACTATTTGCAGTTCTGCAATTTATATAGTATTCTTCAAAAATTTTTTTGTAGTGTAAATAAATGTGTTGAAGTAGTTTAAATATAATTAAAAATACTTAGTTTGAATGTTAGGCAAATTTACACTTTTTCATACTTTTAGAAGATACACATTGTCGATTGTATGTAAGTGATGTATTTTCAAAGAAAATTCAGGACATCTGATTGACATATTGCAATTTAAGACTTGTTCAGAAGTCCTGTGATGAATTATGAGGTTTTTTTAAACTGTGTGAGTCCTATATGATAGAGAGTTGGAAACTACAGATACCAGTCAATGTTTATGTCTTTAAAATACCAGACAGTCTCTCCAGCAAGTCGTTTTTGCTTTAGTGAAACCAGCGGTGACTTTGGCTCAATCTATCTGATTCAAAACAAGTGTACCTAATAGTAACTACAGATAGCCCTCAGCCAGGTTCTAAAACTTTCTTGCATGCTTTGGTGAGTAGTGCTCCATTAGACTATTTCATATAAATACCCATTTCAAGCAGTAATGCAGTTTGAAACATTTTTACTGTAGAAGAAACCTGAACAAGGAGGTCTTACCTGAAATGGTGACACATCATGGCACCTTGATCTATCAAATATGAGAACTGCTTAAGTGCTGTAGTGCACTTTGGTGGGCTTATTTACATTTTAAAAAATACCAATGACCACCAATAAGGCAGGATAAAGAATAAAAAATTTGTCTTAGAGGCAGTGTACAAACATATAACAGGTAAATTTACCTGTTATCCTATGATTTGTAATCTAAATGTGTAATAAGCTAAGAGGTAATTGCAGCAAACAAACGAATGAGTTAAAGAAATAGCTTGCAGCACATGAGCATTGTATTTATTTAAGTCAAGTTTCTAAGTCTTCATCCAGGAATTAATTTGACTTTCATTTTGAATTAAATATTCTAGGAATTTCTGACACAACTATGACAATTAAGGTTCTGTCACGGTGCTTTTAAAGCTTTGGTTAACAAGGTCTGTGAATTTGTAAATTTTTAAGGTTCAGATGGAATTCAGATGGAATTGTTAGATATTGAAAAATGGAAACATGCCTTTGTAAGCACTGTCAGTAGGGATAGGTAAACAATTAAAGCTCTACCTGCTGGGCTCCAAGGGATGGAATCTGCTAGCTCAGGTGGAAGGTGGAGAAATACTGGTGTTAAAGTGGAATGACCCAGATCCAGGTTTTAGGATGCCAACAAAAATCAAACCAATATTTATAACAGAAGTAATAAATATATATTTTTTAAAGTCAGCTGACTTTGTGAGATAAACCACACTGAAATGTAGCATAAATGAAACAGAAGTCAATAAAGATGAAAATTCGTACCTTTAAAAAGAGAATTGGTAGATAAGACCTGCTATCTGTCTGTGACATATTTGTCACTTTGTGCCATCCTCACCACATTAAATATTCCTTATTGATTTCTGAAGAAATATGAAAATCCAGAAATAGACCAAAGATAAAATTATAATCATCGAGATTAATGATTGTGGTTGTTTTCGTATTAAGACTAATTACCAAAAAACACTATAACAAAAAATTTCTTCTGGAAAGGGTGTATCTCAACAAAATGGGTCATGTTTTGATATGAGATTTCATATAAAATAAGTGTGATTGTCCTGGCTTTATTTCCGAGCTGAAGCAATATGTGATGTTTAATATACTCCAAGCTGAGAAAAGTGATGATTTGAAAGTATTTTGGTGTAATGGAGTAAAGGAAAAAAGAGAAATACCGAATATTCACATTTGAGGCTTACATATTACCTGTCAACAAGATGTAGTGTTGGAGAAATAACTGTAATGTGTATTTCTGTCTAGAATTCAGGTGCACAAGAAACTTCAAAGACTTAGAAGCATAGCTATTTAGAGACAACTGCAACCTTTTAATGGGAAATAGGTCAGTGAGATGAATGCCTTTGGCTCAGTTGGTTGGACATTTACATTGTGGATCCAGGGTGGCCACATGACCATCAAGCAAAGTTTCATTGACACGTATTGTACTTTCTGAAAACTTTTAAGAATTGCCACCCACCTGCACCTCCTCGTATTTGCCTTAGGATCCTTACCTGTTTTTAACATTTTCTTCTCTTTTTTGCTTTGTATTAAGCTCATAAGATATCCTTCTCATTTCCCAGTGCTGTCCTACTGTGCAGGGGTTTCATGTAGTGTTTATTCCTCCAGCCTGTCATTCTTTGCTCTCCCTTCTTCACTTGCTCTACTACAGAGGCTGCCAGGTAGCTTTCAGTTTTCCAGGAACTTCGACCTTCCCAGCAGGTTTTGTTACACTCTACAAACAAAGGAAGAAGTTAGAACTGCAGCTCTTTTAAATGTCCAAACATCTTGTAACAAAGTGTGTATTAATAATGCCAGTTGGAACACAGATTTTTTTTCTTAAACTGTGGGAAAGCAGTCTTTTCTTTATAAAATTCTACATTCATTTTAGTCTTCAGCCTGCTTCTGTCTGACCTTGTCAGCAAGAGAGCATTGCCAAGAGGCACCATCGAGAGGCTGGTAGGATCTACTTCAGAGATAGCAGTTTCAGGCATTAAGTCCGTGTCTATATTAGTAAATTAAACAATGCCTGGAAATATTTCCATGTCTCTGCCACAGTTAATGTCTTTGCAAACTAACACTGTTCCAGAAAGTTCCCAGACATTTGACTGTCTCCATTAGACAATTTTTATGCAACCCCTCTGTTTCAGAGTATATGTGACTATGCTATGTAAATGTAGGATTATCCTACATCCTACATAGATGGAGGATTATCTCTGCCAGTTGATTTCAGGAAAGAGAAATGTGCTCAGGCATAGATGTAATTTAAATATCCTGCAGACCTGCATGTTGCTTATTTCTTCTGCCTTGTCCAACCTTCTCTCTTCATTGCAGTCGTCCAGTCTCAGCTTCAAATCTGGATTTTTTTTTCTTTTTGCTTGTCCTTTTGTCCTTCCTAACATACATACAGATTTAAATTTTATTGGCATGCTGTCTGCCAGCTTCTGTCCCTTCCTTCAGATGACCCTGTGAACTTACTGGTAGTGATATCATGTGCAATTCTCTGTCTGAAACAAACTACTTCAGGGAAGCCTTCCTTTTGTTTGCCCTTGGCTACTATAATAATAAAAATAGAATAAAAATACAAGACTAGAATTTGAGTGATGCCTTAGTTGTCACTCTACTGTAAGGAAGAATCTTGGTGAACAATTATATTTCTTTGTGGACTACATTTAAACTTAGTACTTGTTAAGAGAACAAATTAGAGGGAGTGATAAGTCTGGATTCTATGTCAGTTTTGTTAAATGATTCTAAATAGCTGTAAACATTTCTCTCTGTTTTGTCAGGGTGGTGGTACTAGAATTGATCTTGGACATCACTTCAGTTCAAGGTTGAAGTTAAAAGGTCTTTTTGAGGCTTAGAAGAAGCAGGTGAGTACAGGTCAATCATCACAAATCAAAGAGTATTTTTTTTCCCAACTTTCTTTTGTTCTGGAATTGCTGTTCGTGCTTACCAATCCAAATTCAAACAGCTGGTCTCTGCTTTCCCTGATTCACTGAGGTGTATGACTACTTGTGTTATGACTAGATAGCAGAGAATATCTGATTAATGTAGGATTTCCCTACAGGATTTTTCAGCTTCGGCCATGAAAATAAGTGAAACCATGGTTCTGTCATCAAGGTCTCTGGAACTCTGGAGTTAACTTACACTGTGCAGTTTCATTACACCAGCTTTATTAGGAGTATAATAATTAAGCTAATTTGTTTTGAAAGTTGTTTTAGACTTGTAAAAAGTAACATTTTAAAAGGCAACTACACTATAATAAATAGTGAAGAATCCCTCAGTTTAAGTATTTCTGATTTCTTGAAACTGGGATGATCTTTTTTGCTCTGGTAACCAGGAATTCCGTGATGTCACGGGCCATGACTTCACACCTTGTTTCAGCTGCTTTGTTTGTGTTAACTGGCTGAACCTGCTGGGGACACCAACTATCAGTGGGTGTAGTGCCACTGGAGCCTTGGCACGCCTGCACTGAATACCTTGCTTTGCTCCAGACCTTCACAGCTATCTTCAGTGAATCATGTACAAGTGGCTATCAGGTCTTTTTAACTTAGATCTGGAAAAGGAGAGAGATCCTGAAGGGATTAGTGTAAGATGAGAGTTTAGCAAGGCAGTCACATTTATTTTGGATTTTTCATTATTGCTATTGCAACAAAAAATTAATCTGTATGTTGAGTGTTGCAGTTGTTCATATTCTACATTTCCTACAGAGGTATAAAATTTTTGAGAATATTCCCAGAACTTTTCAAATTCAAAATTTTTAGGCAGTATTTTAACATATAAATTGCAATATATGGTCAGTTGGACCTGATACTCCATTTTTAGGATACAGGTTTTAACAGGGTACAACAAACCTACATTATAGGAACCAGGCCAAATTGATTCTACATATGCCAGGAAGAAGAAACAAACATATAAATAGAAATAATATGCCATGTGTAGTAACTGCTAAGGTATTACGAGATACTCTGATATACCTGTACACTCTGTAATATTGGTATATCCATCTTAATGTATTGATGCCTCTGGAAGGGAGAAAAAAGAAGCTGTTCCACTGGAGTTAATGATGACAGTAATTCGTTCTGAATCTATGTTTATGACAAGTTTTTTTTAAAGTTTACCCTCTGTGAGGAAGCACAGCCCTTTTTAACCTAGTTCAAAGTGGAGTAAAAGAAGACTGTTGTGGGATGCGTTTCACTGTCACTGACTTCACTGGGTAATAAGAAAGGAAAGTTCCTTTATTCAGATTTAACTTCACCTTTTTCCAGGGAGTTAAGGCGCTGGCTGGAAGGCTACAGTATGGATATGGTGAAGCCAGGAAAAGAAGAAAGGTTAGGCATAGCAGTGTTGTAAGTCAAAGGATATACAGCACTATACAGGGAAACTGGAGCTACTACTGGTAGCATGTGCAAACCTTTATATGACTATATGTTAGAATGTAGTAATATATTTATTTGCAAAGCAGTGTTTTTTTCATTCATTCTTTGGTAGAAAAAACAGTAAGAAATCCAGCTGGATTTCTGTCACATATTTGTAAATGTCTGAATGGTGTAACTTTTATGTAGTTATGTTAGATAGTTTTTTGATAGTGTCAGTATTTTGGAAAACTGATAGAAACTGGAGTTTGATAGAAACTGTAGTAATTGAAATCTATTGAGTCAGCAAGAGTGTTTTAGCTTTTAAAGGATATTTTTTGTGGAAGTTTACTTTGTTTTGACACATAATGTCCAAAATGCAGTATAACTGACTTGTGCATCTATAATATTTTGGCAGTATAATTTTATTGAATTCCAGTATGTCTGAAACTTAAAGCATATAAAAGAAAGTAACTGCTATTTTGATTCCTCCATTATTTTCTTCCATAACTTCAAGTTAAATATATTCTATAAAAATGCTTGCTGTAAAGGAAGCCAAAATCTTTTTGGCCTTTTTAGCATTGGTCTCTATTTCTTGCAGTGTGAAAGTGGAGAAGGAATGTTTTTGCAGTCAATGAGGAAACAGTAGTAAATTCTGAATGCTAGTTCTTCAGTATGGTATTTAGAAATAACAGGTTCTTTTATGGCAGGATATGATGTGTTTGCACTGATTGAAAACTGAGATTCAGTCATAGATATAGTGATAGATATGCATAAAAATGAAATTGCTATTATGAATACATTTTTAATCAACAGAGAGAAAAAATATGTTTGGTTTTTTGTCAGCTCAATAGAACACCTAACTTTTTAGGAGTAAGTTTTAGAAAAACTGAGATAGAGCTCAGAGGAATGTGAAAGCAGAGAAAAAATGTTCTATTTTCTGGCTGATGACTTAAATAGACAATTTTGAGACTGTTAGTGATACATCTATGTTTTCTGAGTTACT
>WAAE01019101.1:0-15000 GCA_013400495.1 Nicator chloris
TAATATCCAACCTAAACCTTCCCGTGAAATTTGCAGTCATTTACTCTCATCCTATCACTTGTCACTTGACAGAAGAGTCTGACCCCCACCTGGCTACACCCTCCTTTCAGGCAGCTGTGGAGAGCAACAAGGGCCCCCCTTGAGCCTTCCTCTTAGAGGCTAAATAAGCCCAGAGAAGAGGAGTTTTACGAAACCAAGCACATGTGTAAGTCGTTTCAGGATAGTGATTTGAGTCTCTTCATCACCTTTTCCCCATCCGTACACACGTGTTGCACACATATCTAAGCTGAAATAAGGTCTCAGGGAGCCTGTCTTGGATGACAACAGGGGTCTCTTTAATAATTTTAGCAGTTTATTAATGAAGGCTGCATAGTTTACTCGGTAGCTCTGACCTTCCTAAAACACTTTGGCTGTCCATAAACTATGTCCCTACGTATTAGCTTTTTCACCTTCTTTTCCTTCTCTTCCATTCTACTGTAAATCTTGAAACCATAGTGCTCAGAACCCTAATTTTCATCATGTCTCCAACTTAACTCTAAAAAGAAAGAATGAAATGCGAGTAACACTCCGGCTTATAGTCTCCTCTGTGGTTGCCCCTTTGGATGAGAGACCACAGGCACAACCTTAGTGGTTGGCAAGAACATAAATACGAGCCGATGGGTCAAGATAATAATTTTCTCTCTTGTTCTGTGTTGCAGGGTGTTTGGATACATGGCTGGGGAAGGGTTTCCTTTGAGGAGTGCTGTTGGAAAGACTTTCACAAAAGTTTTGTTTCTCTTTCTGTTGTGGATATTAAAAACTTAGTATGACCGGCCATCAAAAAAAAAAAAAAAAATTACAGAGACCATACCAGGTGTCTGCTATATAGGGTGTGTTGGATGGGGTCAAGAGCTTTTTGTGTCACACTGTCACGCACCAAGTGAAATAAATTAAATTGATGTGTAACCTGGTTTTGTGAAAGCCCTGAAACTCTATGCTGTAATATGTGTGTGGTTTGGCATATGGTAAAGAGAATAGTTTCCACTTTCCATAAAGCCATGCAAAATCCACTTAAGTTTCTTAGGGCTTTGTACTATAATTAACCATTCTGAGAATGCTATTGTCTGAGGACTATGCCTTTAAGCCCCTTCTCCTCCCTGTAGGAACTCACTCAGAGCAGAGGAGTGCAAATGGAGTTGAGATCAGCAAGCTGGATACTTACATGCTTCTTTTGCTACCATTTTTCTGGTACCTTAATTTTACGAACAATGGGCTGCCTATTGCAGAAATGATCAGTATCGCACCTCAGGTATTCTCCCTAAATTACAACTGTGCTGCCTGGATCTAAGCTATAAATATCAATGTATATTGCAGAAGTTTGCTTTAAAAAGAAAGAAAAAGATAAATGGATACTATTTTTAAATGCAGCCCTAGAATCAGGTGGCTTCATGCTGTTTTGATAAGGAGCTGAGTGGCACTGGCTGAGAAGGAGGTCGAAGCAGCAGCAGCATAACCTCTGCTCACTGCAGCCAGCCAGATAATCAGGAACTTGTGCTCCGACGGGTGGGAGGGGAACGAGGTGATGATTATTGTTTTACCTTAGGCTTCCTCTGGGGAATTAACTGAGCTTTTGAAATTCAGTTCTCCAGAGTGTAGTTTTCACGGCCTTCCCTTGTGCAGGCTCATAATAGCCTTTTGACATGGCTCCTGCAATGGCCAATAGCAAGAGACAGGGCCAGAGCTGTTCAGAGAGAAAGGGAACAGGATGATCCTAAAAAAACTCATGTTTCTGCAAGACACGGGTAGCCCAGAATCAGTCTGGAGCAGAGAAGAGACTTGGTCCTGTGAGAAGAAACATTGCTAGCACCTTTTCTAAGGTTTCCTAAGCTAATATTGAAAATGTGGTTTTCATCCTCTTTTTCTCTTCAATATATGTAAGCTGATGTATGCCACTGTGGGAATTGGTTTTGGATTGTATTTAAACCATTGAAGATTCAGACTAACTGAGAGCTTAGGACACTGCAAGGGACATTTCAGTATGGACTGCTTGGATGTTTTGTAACACCCAGTTTTGCTTGCCAATATGGGATTTGCAAGGCATGGGAAAGAAAAAAATGTTTTAAAAAATGAATGGTGAGAGACTGTGAAGCAATATATCATTTGTTATTCTGTAAACTGAAGGACATTGCAAACTGTTAACTCTTTATGACCTGCTACACACTGTTTCCCTTACATGCTACCCATCACTTCCCTCTAAAAATATGCCAGATTCTCCACCTTCCCTTTTGGTGGCTCCCAACAGTATCTGGGTTAAGAACAGAGCAGTAGAGTATAAACAAACTCAGAGCTGCTCCATAGCTATGCTTTGACTTCTGAGGTATTTGCTATGTTTCCTCTTCCTCAGCTTTATGTATTAAAGCTTATTTTTAACTAACACTGTGATCCTAAGCTTCTTCACAGCCTCAACTAAGCCGTGTGATTCATGTTTCAAAGCCTAATATTTTAGCCTCAAAAGAAGGATGAAATACTGTCATTTGAGTTTTTTTAATGACTATGGACTGGTACATGCTTTTTCAGCCTTTCCTCAAAGGCTCCAAATTAGAATAAAACTAATTTCCACAGCACATGTAAGCCAATAAAAAAAGAGTATAGCAGGAGGAGGATATGGAGCTGGAAGAGAATGGCATGGTACTGGGATTTGAGCTGAGTTTGTAGTGTATAATGATAAATTATGTACAAATATTATTGCTATTATTATGTAGTAGTATTATTCTGTGCCAGCACTCTTTGCTGGTATGTCAGTCCTGAATGCAAAATTCTTCTGGTTTTCCTCCTTTGCAGTCTGAATAATGGGGCTTATTTTGTGTGAGTTTTGCCCCAGGGTTTCCCTTCTCTGACTGGCAGATGAATATATGGTTACAGTCTTCCACTCTGAGCCTGCAGAGCCACCCAGCTTCTCTGCTGTGTTGCTTTCTGTAGCAAAATACTCGTGGAGCTTTGCAACAGAGAAGACAAGTGGTCTGGAAGCTTAGCTGGTAATCCAGAGCCCCTTGAACTCAAAGGGCATTCTCACTTTGGCCTCAGTGTGCTGTCAATGGGCTCCTAAAATCTACTCTGGGACATAGACCAGAAAAAAACTCTGTGAGAAATTTGAGGATGCAAGAAGGGAGTAAATGGTCAGAGAACCTGAAATAAAAGGAAAAAAGGAAAGTGGGAATGACAGATTATATTTAATAATAAGGGTCCTTGGGGAATAAACTGCAGTAAGCACTGAACAGCAAGAGAGAGGAGGAGATCCTGCAGTGAGGATCTGTGAAAGGAATGAAGACCAACACAATATCATCTCTGTAAAGGAATGCAGATGAGACCTTTTCTGCACAAACCTGGAGGTATAAAAATGAAAATAGTCCAGACTTCCTAAGGTAAATTGGAGATTTGGTCTGAGGCATCCCTTCCTGTGGATTTCTCTTTCTGTTCTTGTCTTTTTGGCACAACTAAGGACTTGCCTAATTACCTACCTCAGCATGGGCAGAGTTCAAGAGAGAGGTCTTGTTGTTCGGTCTCTTATCTCCAAGAGCCTGAATAATCAAATTTTTGGTGATGCTGCATGTAAAGAACAAAAAGTTACTTCATTGTGTAGCTATTTTTTCATGGACTGTCCCAAGAAAACAAACACCACAGCCAAAAGAGTGGTAAAGAGCTGCTGTAGTCATATAGTCATTTGACTCATCCTTTTTATAAACAACCCTAGAAAAACAGAATATCTCTCTTCAGTAATAACATCTAAAGCGCACACATAGCCCCAGACATTTGATTTGCAGAGGATGCCCCTTCGGAGTTCGAGGAGCAAATACACACAGTCCTCTGTCACTTGGAGAACACAGTCAGCTCCTGGAGTTCCGCCAGTGCCATTCCTCTGATGTAACTGTGGTCTGCAAACCCACCACACCACACATGGCATGCTTCTGGGGTGGCTGTAGGCAAAATCTGAGTATTTCCTGTCTGAGTTGGTCATCAGGTTTCAATGATCACGAATTAAATCATGAGCACTTTTATACACACAGACATTAAGGTCACAGTTGCCTTTTTCTTTTGGCAGCATAGCATGCCTTCTTAACATCTAAATATCTTGCTTTGCAGTGTTATAAAAAGATGGAAGTTAATGAAGGATGAAAATATCTAGAATGATTTTTTTCCCCAAATGCATGAAAACATAAGGATATCTTGGTTACAAGAAAACAAAAAGTCATGTGAATTATTTACCATGAGAAATACAAAGAGTAACACTGAATAAAAATAATAAGTGCTATTCAAATGCAATAGAAGCCAGTAGAAGGCGGGTACTTGCATTTAAAAACTTATTGTATTCATGGCTTCATTTATTTTGGTGGTAGTAGAATGTAAAGAACAAAATAAATTAGAACCAAAAATTGAAAAGATGGGATTAATATACAGTATGCTGTGAATGATTTGTTTCTCTTCCCACAATGCCCCTCTCCAGCTTATCTGAACACTTAGCTATGTTTATTTCCATAAAGAATGCATTTTATTATGAAGGCAGCTAGCATGTGCTTTTTAAAATAAGGCAAAAACTTTATTAAAATTCAAAAGAAAAGTAAACAGAGATGATTTGGGAAGCTTTATTCATTTATTTGGGCAAACACTGCTAAAAACATTTAGGTGCACTGCATGTTTAAAAAGTAATAAATAGCTATTGTGCTTACTTCATAAACTTGTCAGAGTGTCTTCATTTTATTTTCCTGAACAAACTGAATTTCTGTACTGCTCATCCACAGCCAGTTAATAAATACATCACCCTAAAAAGTGCTGTGGTATTAAATTTACAGCAGATAAAATATGGATGAAGTTGCTGTGCTTCAGGTACGTCAACTGTGATTTAATATCTCTGACTACCCTTATGAGGAGTAAAAGATTACTCGGCTGCTCCAACAGCAAGATACTGACCTTTGCTCCCAAGTAACAGCCACTCAGCAAATAGTACCAAATGAAGAAGTAGAATAACATATAGATTTGCCATAAGAAAAAATTGATCTATACCCATATATCAAATCTGCTGATCAGAGCTCTGCAGAAAAAGCACCTCATAATCTTTAGCATGGAATTGCAAAAACTTTTTGGTGAAAAGTATGGGGTTTATTTTAAAGTAAAAGATTTCTTGGGGCAAAAGAGTTCTATATCTGTATGTGTGGTGTGTGGAGAGTGTCACACATATATCCAGGTATACCTGTGCCACCTTGACACATCTTCATGTATAGAAGCATCAACAGATCTATTAGATCACCAACTAATCATCTCGAAATCAGTCCTATCCCCATTTTCCATTTTTCTGTTAATTCTTTGAAAGAATGGAGAAAAGCATAGCATTGTCTCTGTAAATGAAGCTGAAATTCCTCTGGGAAAACTGATAAAAGTCTGATTTAATTTGTCTCTTTTGAAAAGTTACATCTAAAGTTGATAAAAACCCCATGAAGAAATGTTTTTAGCAAAGAAAATAAATTCTTGTGATTTACATTTTGCCTTCAAAAAAAAGGTGGGTGAGTGAAAGGGTGCTGCTCTGCACTTCAAAGCAAAAGCAAATGAAAAATTTTCAACAACAAAGCCAAAATATGAAACAGACAAATCACTCTGCTGAGTACTTTTTAACCTATGGTGGCACATGCTAGCAAAGAAACTGCTGTATATATAATAAGGATTGGAAAGGTAATCGTTAAACTTGAAAGAAAAATAAGAAAACTTCCTTAATTAGTGCTGATTAGTCCTACTTAAGGAGGTAGAATTTGATTTACAATGGTAAAATCAGTAGATTTATATGAGTATTAGACTTGCACTGGTGAGATTTTCTCAAGCCATTTAAAATTAAAAATCTTCATTCTGTAACACCCATAATTTTCACATGATCTAATAATATTTGTGCTTTATAGGCTGACAGTTAGGTACATATTATAACTTGATATCATAAGTAATTCCTGAATCCAGTGTTTTTGTTTCCACACAAATGAAAGCTTTGTTCAGCTCTGATTTCTGGGCAAGCTATTGTTTTTAATAGGGAGGGTTTTTTCCCTGTAGAGCTGATTTTATTAACATGTCCAAGAAAAATAACATGATATTTGTCTCAAATATCTGCTGTGGTTTTATTGCAAATGATAAACCATAATGCCGAAAGATTATCGATGCTTTTTTGTGAAAGTTTGATTTATTTTCAACTGAGACTTAGAAAATAATGTGATTTAAAAATGAGGAAGTGGTGACATTTCTTTCAAGACTTTGTTTCGGGCTCTCCTTTCAGTTAAAGAACACCTTTTGCTATTAAGATGCAGTGGCTTGGTCAAACAGGAATGTGCATCCTGCCCATCCTGGCCCAGATGTTACTCATTCAAACAGACGTCAGCCCATAAACCTTTCTAAACAAGTGCTTTCTCCACTCTGATTGCACAAGGGATTTGGTTGGGCAAGATGACATTTTCTTGAGTGACAGATGCTTGTGCTGCAGCAGTACCATGGACACTCATAATGTCCTTGCAGAGCAGCTGCTCGTTGAGGATTTTATACGGTTTTCTTTGTCCTTGTAATAATATAGGAAAAAAAAAAAAAAACAAAAAAACAAAAAAACTTTGCTTTTTAAACTTGGGGTGTTAAAAAACATGCACAGGAATGAGAACCAAGACTTACTAGCAGGATTTAGAAAGTCTCAGAAGCTGTAGATGTGCAGATACTGGGAACCTTCTAAAGGCATATTGCTTCAAACACCACAGAAGTATTTTATTGGGAATTCCTGTCTTGCCTGAAATGGTAGTAGAAAGCAGGCACAGGAGAGATCGCAGGAGAGAGAAAGAAGGAAGGATAATTGGCAGATAATCTGAGAGGCTCAATTTTTTGCAGAATAAGTGGGTGGTTTCTAAAATTTGTGGACATTTTCTAAATTCTATTTCTCTGTACTTGAATTAACAAGAAAGAAGAGATCAAAATTTTTAATATGCATTTTTCTTATACTAATACAAATTAGAAGCAGCAACATTTGATGTCAATGCATATTATTCAGAACATTAGGAATTATCACTGAACAGAATGGATTTCAAATTCATTTCAGAATAGAGAATTTTGAGAAAACTGCTAGCACCCTAAAATGGAGGTGGGCAGGATCAAAAGGCATTTCTTAACATTGTATTTATGTCTCTGGCCAACAGAGTAGCATTTCCCTGGTACAACCAATGCAGTGTCAGTGACATCATGTCACAGCCCATTGCAGCATTCCCGAGCTCAAATGGCTGTCATGGAATATGACACGCCACAAATATTCATAGGATTCACATGAATATTTTTCTCATTGCTGCTTGGGTGTCACTTCACATAGTTAATACCCAGCCTCAATCCTTGCCTATAATCAGCAGTTAAGACCCAGACTGTGGGGCTTGTACGCTGATCAGAAGTGCTGACATGAGTAGAGGGTGGCATTTCACCTTGAAATCCCATTTAAGAATATGAAAATAGGGGGCCTGGTGTTAAGAAACCTGTGCTATCTTGATGCCACAAACAAGATTTTTTTTTTTGTTGGACTACCATGCTGTATTTGGCCCAGTCAAATTTGCATCCTCTCTCAAGGACGTCCAGGTGAGATGAAAACCATCCCTGCTCTCTAAGGATCCTATGAAAGAAGAAAGTTAGCACAGCGAAAAAATAATTTAAAATACCTAAAGCTAGCACAAATTTTATCTCTTTGCCTAGACAGGGCAAATTTAGGAGACATGACTTGCCATCTAGACTCTGCTGTTTATCATGTCAAGTCAGACCCAAAAGCCCCTGGTCAGGAAATATAAGGTATTTATTGTTTTGCTGCAGGAAGCCTGCCCTGTGGCTAACAAACAGGGTTCAGCTTTCAAAACCATTAATTGTGTGAATAAGCAGAGGTTTTTTGAGGGGAAAGTTGATCTAAAATACAAAGTGAAAATCTGTAGCAAGGACATTACTCTCAAAGAGTGGCATTTGGTCTCCCTTAAAATTGCTAGATAGTATTCCAGAGAACAGTCTTTGAATGGGATAGTCCAAATCCAAATGGCTCTGTTAGAATTCAGTGATTAAATAGATCAAGTTTAAATTGTTTCAACTCTGCACTTTTATTAGTTCTCTCCTGAAGTAACAGTGAATCTGATATTGAAAATACAGCATCAACACAGTTCTGGGGTTCTTCCCTAAAGGCAGAAGGCAGAAGATGAAGGCAGGAGGAAGAGCATTTGGGCCTGGATCTTGTTTCTTTAAAAGCTGCAAAAGAAACAAAGAAAATACAGTCATTAGAAACCTGGAAATCAGGGTCAGGGGCACAGGGGGAGGTGTTTAAGACCACGTTTACATGGATTTAAAAAGAGTGGTGGATTAGTGAAGCAAAAGTGAGTTTAAAAATCTTCTGAGGGTTCAATGGCATCTGGGAGGACAGCAGTAACAAAAGGCATGATACAGGCTGGAAAGGGCGAAAAGGGAGCATGGAAAACCTAGGCTTCTAGAAAGTAGCACAGGAACATGCACTACCAGACATAATGTGGGTTGGTTGGACCAAGGGAAAGTGAAAAAAAAGAACCACCTTTTAGGAGATTGTAAACAGGATCTAAGGACTCAGAGCTGCAGCAGGGGCTTTATTAACAGAAAGCTTGCAGCACACTTGCCAGCTCCGGGAGACCTGGCTGCAGCATTGAGCATGCACACATTTAATAAGCAGAGAGGGACCTGTGAAGAAAAGCTCCTGGTTTGCCTTGTGCCTGGATTAGGTGCTCGGTGTGCTCTTCTTAGCCTAAAGCCGGTTCCCTGCACAAGGACATCGCAGCACTCTGACCGCAGACGGCCGAAGACTTAACCCAGATTTTATTCAGTGAGGATTGTTGGATAGCACAGCCTCCCCTGTGGCCGCGGCTGAGAACCCAGCTCTGCTCCCGCAGCCGTGCACCGAAGGATTGATTCTGCAAGCTGCTGAGCACACGTGGGAACCCTTCAGCCCACCTGAGTTCAGCGGGGCCTGCAAGCGCTCAGATCCTTGCAGAAGTGATTGGCAGATGCTGGATGCCATCCTCAGAGAATAGATGTTGCTGGATGTTCCTTCCCCTCCTTATTAGTAGCAAATTATACCGGCAGCTGTCCAAGATTTTTTTACTCTGACCTGTCCTGTTCTTAATCAATTGCTGATACGTGTGTGTGCAAGAGGTGAAAAAGCATATTTGTTCCTTTCCCTTTGAATAGGGAGCCAAGAGACAAAATTAAAGTGGGGGAAGGAGGGGAAAGAGAAGGGAGAGGAAGGATTCACAGAGACTCTTGCAAATAAAATCTGTTGATTTACATGGCTTTTTGCTAAATCACAACTATCTAGTTAGATCTAGAGTAAGAATTTATTCACAGAAATGCTCACAAAAAGCAAAGCAAATCCTACCATGAATAAATATTCATGGAACTATTTGCACTGAGAGAACTCCCTTGGCTATTCTAAAAGCTTTTTTTTTTCTGTAGTGTGGCTGGAAAGGCTAGAATTAAGTAGTTTCAAGAAGTGAAAAGGAACATGAAGTAGTAGTCAGAGAAAAGTGTATTTGCTCTTAGCACAGCCAGGAACAGTGAAGCTCTTCATCAGGCAGGTGACCATTCCACCTTACAACTGGTTTGCTTTCAGTCTTGAGGCTCAGAACTGATGGTCCTGGGAAAGAGGATACAAGTATCTTCCATGCCTCCATGGCGTAAAACAGACAAAAAGCTGGGAGATTACATATTAGCCGTCCCAGTGAAAGCTTTCTCTGGCCAGAATGGGGGAGATGGACACTTAGGAAGCCACCATTTAGCTGATGCTCGACTCAGTAGTTGGGAAACCTCCACAGGCTTTTAAAATTATTTGGGACAGTTATTCCAACAGACACCAGGAGATATCCTCCTTGCCATGTCATAGCTGCAGTTACAGTGGCTCCTCTCTTTTTCTGTTATCTGGTTAATTCAAAGATTTTCACCTGTACAATGGGGTGTCTCCAACAGTGTCATGATCTTACTTGTAACTTGGAGTTATGGGCTTTGAAACCTTTTTAGTGGAAGAGACAAGTGAACCAGTAGAGTTATTCCTGCTCCCACTGCCACCCTTTTGCAAGACCTCAGCCCTGGGCCTCTCTGGACAGAAGGAAAAGAGGAGAAATGGAGAAACTAGTTGTGAACAGCTATTGGAGGCACCTCCAGGTTACCTGACACTCCTTGACACACAGCTGCTCCCCAAGCCTGGCCGGGCTCTGCCCGGCACCTTGAACACAGCCCACCTCTGGTTTCACCTTCTGACGCAGTGTCTGAAAAGACGAGGCAAGCCCCATTCAGCCACCCCAGCTAGAGGCAGGGGAACCCCACTGTGCTACTGATACCCTCAGCCCTGGCAGTAAAACCTTTCTGCAGTCTCCTGTGAGGACCCTGACCACCCTGCTACACAGACTAGGGGAGACACACTGTATGTCTGTGAGCGCATCAGAGTCTGAGAGTCGCAATTTGGGACTGTGGCTCTTGGAGAAAAAAAAATCTTTTTTATCCTGACAGATTCCAGTCAACTTTGCTTTTATGCACAGAGTAGGCAGAATTTTATATATTAGTGAAAAGGCACAATTACATTTTTAGTTTGATTCTTAAACTGTAACTTTATTGAGAACTGAGATAATTTTGTAGTCAAATATTCAAAACAAAGAAACAAACAAGAAAACAAATAACGAAGACCAGAAACCTTGCCAGTGTTGACCATATGCCCAAAAAGGTAGCAGCATACAATATACAGTGGACACTTCATCCTTTCAATGTACAGTTCCAGTAAAAACAACAAAACTGACAACCAGTGCTCACTTGACTTGTTAATACTTTTATTTATCTATTTTCTTTCCAGTTTTTCATCTTTGATGTATCTCCTAAGACCAGGAGCAGGATACATAGTCCTTCATATTCCAAGTGCTGAGGCCTATCTATCAAAAGCTGACTAGAGTGGGTGGTGAAATACAGTAGGAGGTGGCTAGCTACAGAGTTGTACTATTAAATTACTGTCTGTCCAAGGAGAGTAATCTCTTGTTTCAGCAGCAGGTACTACTACCAGAGACTGTAAAAACCTCAAGCGCTCTGAAATAGGCTGTCATATGGAGCACCATAAATTACATCAGTCAAATATTCCATCATTCATTCTCTCCATGGTCTTACAGTGGGATGAATAGTCTGCTGAAGGGAGAAATACAACCAGCAACTTTCTGATTCCTTTACTATTTATTTTCTGGGAGAGCTTCAGGGGCCACCTTCCTATGAGAAATTTTAATTAACCATAAAATATAATTTTCCATTTGTGTAGCTGCAGGTTTCAGGGATCACACAGGCTGCTCCCCAAAATGTAACAAAGGTGTGGGATTTTCTTTTCCTCAAACTGCAGCTATTGTTATCTACCTTATTATTAAGAAGTTTAAGAAATGCAGCATCAATGACTTCCTTTTCATCTTTGTGGAGTGGAACATTTGACAGTAAGTTAAAATCCTAAATAAAATATGAAAGCTGCCAGCACATGCCAAAAGTCTCTCGGAGAGCATATATGAAAAGTTGCTCCTAAGACGCAGATGCCACTAATACCATATGAAAATTGCAAAAAGGTATATGAAAGTCACTAATGTGACATGAAAGAACAAAAGTCTTCAAATTATGTGAAAGTTGCCGTTACGATATGTTTCCCTTACTGTTCTAGTTACTTTCTATCCTCTTATTAGCAACTTCCATTTCAAACTAATCTGTGATAAAAGTCTTATTATATTAACAATTTTCTTTAAGTATCAGGAAATTGTATTTCCCATTGCACTGAGTGAAGTGTGACCTCATTAGCAGACTTGTATTTTTGCATGGCTTTTTTCCTCCCTTTCCTTTGGAAAATACATGCATTCCTGCAGCCACACGCTCTGCTCACTTCGTCTTTAAAAAGAAAGATATACGCTGACTATGCCTCCCACAAAAATGTAGGAACAGGCTCAAAGCAGGTTTTTGGAATGAAGATTTCCAACATCTGTACTTCTCAGTCCACATTGCTAGCTGTAGAGCTGTTTAAAAGTAGCTATATGTCTAGGAAGAGCTATGATTTTTAGGAAACCCCATCCAAATGAGAGGCTGAGCCCACAGTAAGATGCCCTGTGTGTTTGAGTTCTCTTTTCAGTAGAGAGCTCTGGTGCAGGGTTTACATCCATATTTGAGTAGAGGGGATGCATTTTTTACTAATCCTGTACAGACCATATTCAGTAACTCCCTACTTCTGCAATCAAAGATGAGTGTCCTTGTGGACCCCTTGAATGACAGTGAGACCTCATGAATGCATAAGAGCAGGGCAGCATCAAGCTGAGTTTGGGGTTATTAGTACTTCAAGGCTATTTCTCTACAGACCAGAGCCTGTAGAAGTGTCACAGCTGAAATGATCTAGAACAGATATGTAATATACTTTGTGTTTTATGGATCCGCTGATTTTGAATATATTTTCATCAGGCATGAATCTTATTTCTTCTTTTCAAAATCTTCTGTGAAGGTATGAAATGCATTGTATTGCTAGTTCAAGCTGCTGAAGTCCTGTATTTCTCCCATGTAACTCATGCAAGCAAAACACCAGGTCAAGCATGCTATGAGAGGGTCAGGATGCTAATAGGAGATGAAAACATGAATAGATGACAAACATTTGTAGTGCAGATTTCCTGGCTCCATATGTAGGCCAGACCTGACCTCTGCAAACTGTGAGGGGGTGGCTGCATTCCCCCACAGTGCAGTAGTCAGTTTGTATGAAGACCTTGAGAAAAAGGGACCTTATACAAGTGGCTGTTCAATATCATTTGGCAAATCTGTATCCAAAGATGCAGCAAAACAAATCACTGAGTGACATTAAACGTGGCATCCTTTTAACAGTTTCTCCTTATATTTGATGGAGGGTAACTACAATTAACACCATAAATAGACTAGCTACTGGTGACTGTTCCTAAGCAAGAACCTATAATTTTCCCCCACCAAACCCTTCTCCTTCAATTATTGGTTGAAATTTTTACATTTACTAACAATTTGCATATACCACTCTGTTAGGTTGTCCCTGGCCAGATGCCAGGTAGGCACCAAAACCACTCTATCACACCTCTGTTCAGGGAAAAGGACAGGGGAAAGGAAATACTGCAAAAGGCTACATGTGTCAAGATACGGAAAAGGAGAGATCCCTCACCAGTTACCACCAAGGCCAAAATTTATTCAGTTCAGGGGAATGAGTTTAATTTATTCATTAGCAAATCAGAGTAAGATAATGAAAAAGAAACCTAAATGTTACAAACACTGTCCCCTCTCCCCCCTCTTTTCCTCTGGCTCACCTTTACCCCCCATGTTCTCCTTCTCTTCCTCTTCCACCAGTGCACAGGGGGACAGGGAATGGGAACTATTGTCAGTTCACCTCATATTGTCTCTGCTGCTCCTTCTTCTGAGGAGGAAGGACTTCTCACACTCTTCTGCTCCAGTGTAGGGTCCCTCCCATAGAAGGCAATTTTCCATAAACATTTCCAATGTGGGTCCTTCCTACAGGCTGCAGGTCATCATGAACATCTCCAGCATGGGTCCCTTTCCACAGGGTGCAGTCCTTCAGGAACAAAGTGCTGCAGCATGGGTCCTCCATGGAGGACAAGGTCCTGCCAGCAATCCTGCTGCACTGTGGGCTCTTCTCTCCCTGGGGCCACAGGTCACAGCAGGAGCCTGCTCCAGCATGGGCTTCCCAAGGCATCATAGCTTCCTTTAGGCATCCATGTGCTCTGGAACTGGGGTCCTCCACGGGCTGCAGATGGGGATATCTCCTCCACCACGGACCTCCAAGGGCTACACGCCTGACTCACCATGGTCTCCCCACCACAGGCTTGGGGAAACTCTGCTCTGGCACCTGGAGCACTTTGTCCCCCTCCTTCACTAAACTTGGTGTGTGCAGGGTGGTTATTCTCATGTATTCTCAGTCCCCTCTTCCCTGAATGCTGTTGCACAGTAACTTTCCCCTCCCCTGAAATCCAGAGGCACAACCAGCACCGCTGATGGGCTCGGCCTTGGCCAGCAGCAGCTTGGTCTTGGAGCCAGCTGGCATTCGCCCCATCAAATACAGGGGAACCTTCTGGCAGCTTCTCACAGAAGCCCTGTAGCTACCCCTGTAGTCCTGCCAGTACCAAAACCTGGCCATGCAAACCAAACACAACTGCTAAAAGAAGAAGTTATTATAATTTTATTTGAAAAAAGAAAAAAAAAAAAGAAAAAAAAAAGAAAGAAAAGAGAGAGGAAAAAAAAACAACTTTGAAGCTAATAATCAAAAGATTAGAGAAAGGATATCTTTTAATTAATTTCAAACCCTGGATTGAGTATTAAATAGAAACATGAAAGAAAGATTTGGAATTGGAAGGGCTGGTAACTGAAGAGTCTTCACTCTCTTGAGGATTACCATTTAATTTTAAACATTGATTTAAAATAAATGATGGCACAGTCCCCAAGAAAAGATGTATTTCAGTTGTAAACATAAGAGTGATGTATAATAAATGAAATATATAACATTCTCCTTGAGGAGTTTTTTACTTTATTGTGCAATCATGCTATGGGAATAATTTATACATTTTAACTTGAATCTCAGACAAAAGCTATCAGGTCTTTCTGTAATCAGCTTTTCCTTTATTTATTTGCCTGTATTTACATATTTGAAAATTTGTCTGTGATGTCAGTTCTTTCAATACCTGCAAGGACACATGACAGATCGGGAAGGTTTCCTCTAGATTATCATCTGAATGACAAGGGTCTCACAGCAGCCCTGACCAAGTATCTCACCTTACAGAAAGCCCCCTTGTTCCTCACCTTACAGTCAGTTTCCTCACTTATCTCATCATAACCCATGCAGCCTTTCTTACTCATGACTGTGTTTGTCAGCTCTTCACTCTGTGGTAGTCCTCCATTTTCCAATTTCTTGTTCCTAAGTGTTAAGATATATTGTACCCTGGTTCTAGG
>WAAE01019101.1:20000-37762 GCA_013400495.1 Nicator chloris
CTAAGCAGGCAAAAATGTTACTATAAACCCTGGTGGCAATATATCTTCTGCAAGTAGAGTTCAGTTCCTCAGCTGTAGCAGAATATTTTTTGAAGAGTAGAATTGGTTTTATGAAGTCGAAGTATGAAGCTGAGCATATCTGATCTGAGGTTTGGAATTAGTTAATTCAAGATCAACTTCCCTATGCTGTCTTTCACCCATTTTTTTGTGTACAAGGGAATTCTTCGGTTACTCAGTTTGGGACAGGTTAGGTTATTTCTTTTCCTTAATATTTTTTTTCCTTTTTTACCTTTCTTAAAGAAATAAATTCCTTACTTTTAACAGTGCTGGAACTATAAGAAACAGCATAAACAAAAGGTAAAGGGGTAGGTCATGACTATATAAATATATACAAGCTGAGATGATGTCCCTTGCACACACGTAAAGAAGTTTCATGTGCTGAGCAGAACTCCCAGTCTGTTGGCTCCACAGGGTAGGAGCAAAGCTGGAAAGAACAGAACAAGTTCATTTCCCTATTATTGCGTTGCAAATCATTTCTGAACCAATGCCACCACTCCGACTTTTCAGACCTCATCTGGCCTTACCAGAGGTTGCAAGATTATGGTAGTATCTAGGACATTAGAAACAGTGTAAGGAAATTGCTAAAGACCTTCCTCCTTTCAAAAAAGCCTCCAAATACTTCACAGAGCACCTTCCAGAGCAAAATTTAATGGTCTTTTTATCCTGGCATTGTGGTTGCCTAAGGAGCTGATTACCCTAAAGGAGCAAATTCAAATTTCTCTTCTCGTCCTATGCTCCAGAAGGAAGTCTGAAATATCCAGGGAGTGATCTGAAGTTGTACCACCACCCAACGCTTTGAAAGACTCCTTTCAGCAACATTAGGTTTTTATGCTAATCTGCCAGGCCTTCCTCATTATCACATTTACATTTTCATAGCCATACCTGCTGTTTCCTTCTTTTCTTTCTCTGGCGACAAAGACCCCAGCAAAGCACAGTGGTGCAAATAAAGAATTGAAAACAAATCTAACAGTCATTAAGGACAGCAGTGTGGTGATTTTGGTGCTCATCCACTCATTTCATGAAAGCTTCTAAATACTTTATATATACCTTTGTAGCTTAAATTGATTAGATTGAAAGTGTAGCTTTCAATCACTGTCATCAGTGGACCAAAAATGAACTGTGAATTCAACACCCTTCTAACCTTGGGCAGGGGAAAGCCACATAGACACACAAATACTTTGGGTGCAGAACAATATCCTTCCAGTTCCTGGTTGACCATGACCCAAATGTCATGTTATCCATTTCATGTACTCAGAAACATGTTCAATCTCAGTAGGGTATTCCATTCATGTTCCATTCAAAAATCTGGCCTTTTCAGGGCACAGAGTTCCTCAAGCCCTCATCTGACAACAACCTCAAGCCATCTTCAAACTTGAGTAATAATCTGAGCCAGAAACAAAACAGAAGCAGAGTCAGTCCCCTGGAGGTAAAAAGCTCCTCAACACCTTATTAGCCAGGCCTCGATCAAATTTGGCTCACTTTGATCATTTTTTGCCAATCTCTTATGCTTGAGAAGAATTCTTTTGCCCCAAAGGCAAAGGGAGGCAGAAGAGAGAGGAAGAGCTTGCACCTGTTTGTTCTTTTTTTGTAGCAATAATTCATATTTCTGAAAGCATGTATTGCTAAGAAAAAGGCACCATTTTCAGTGGTCACAAAATGATGCTTTTACTCCTCCTTAATGTGACTTTTCAGGAAGAAAATTTTTTCAAGTATAAATAAGGAGCAGCTATTCAAGACATTTTTATTTATTAATAGTTAGATTCTTTCCCTAAAAAAGAAAACAACACAAAACCCTCCATAGCACCTTGATTGCCTTACTACTTCATATTTGCCTGCATAAATAAACCTGACGTTTTACTGCAAGAGAGGCGACTATTTTAAAGATGGCAAAATGTCAGCTCTTGGATGGTTGGTTTCATTTAACAGGGCTCCACATGAATTTATGAACTGTTCCATAACATCTTCTCCCTGAACCAAATGGCAGACTTTGGGCAGAAACCCAATGTGTGTTTAGCTAATGTATAACAAACAGAGTATTTACATAGTCAGTGGACCCTATTAGGTATTAAGAATGGTCTCTTTCTAAATTTACTGTTAATTCCCTTCCGCAACAACCCAACTGAAGTGCTCGCTTCTCAGAGAAGGCTAAGAAAATGTGCATTTACTCACATGTGTGTATAGGTCTTTTCTTTCATTTTAAAATGTCTTTAACAAAACTTCTGACAGTTATTTTCTTTTGCTGCAAGGGTGAGAATGTAGTTTAAGATATTGTTTCCTGACTTTAGAGGTGCCTTGTGGTTTTTAAGGATATTTCAGCAGCTAAAGAAATTCTACTGCAGACACAATGTACCAGTTCATTTCTTAAGCAATAAATGGCAAGCAGGGTGGTGCTGAATAAGCATGCTTATATGGAATTTCTCTTTGAAAAGACCACTAGTTAGGCCCTATAACACTTCAGTTGATATTTCCACAGTGCAAACACGATAGTGGAAATTAAGTTGCCCCAGCAAATTCAGTTTAGGAGAAATTTGTTATGAATAAAATGCTGCTGCTGGCCTTAGAACATTGAATTTATCCACCAAATAATATCTTAGAAATACCACTTCAGAAGAAATCAGCTCTAAATAATTGATAAATTTGGTTTGTTTAGAAACCTTTTGACCCCTGTAATAGAAAGTAAAAACACATTTCAGTTATTAAAGTCACATATATTCCCTCTGGTAGGGGAAGCTTTTAATTTTAAGCTGGTCTCTGTTGGGGCCATTTGATAAAGCTTGGAAAAACCTTTTCAACTGCTGCTGGTGGATTTGGGTCAGCTTCCCCTGGGAAAATGGCAAAAGATAAATTTGTAGCTTTTCATAACACATAAGAAAACTTCAGAGATTTTAAACATCAAGAACTATTGGAACTGAAAGACAGAGTTTCTCTTTTGTTTCTCCCCCTCCTCCTCCTGCTCCTTCTTCTCTTTTATTTCCAAAAAGAACTTTAAATTCTCTTGTTGTTTTAATTTTTTTTTTTTACTATGGAGGTTAGAAAGTTTTGACCTCTCTAACTACATTACCAGTGGTCCTTATTAGCGTAAGATTTATTTTGAGATAGAAATATCATTATGCAGTTTTTGTTTTTAAATGGAGTCATTTCATTCTACTAGTTTCAAAGCCAAGAGCAAAATAAAAACCCTCTATAGCTCTTTTTTTTTTTAATGCATTTCTTAAACTTTGCTTTAGTCACTGT
Source organism: Nicator chloris (assembly GCA_013400495.1). Classification (NCBI taxonomy): domain Eukaryota; kingdom Metazoa; phylum Chordata; class Aves; order Passeriformes; family Pycnonotidae; genus Nicator; species Nicator chloris. The sequence goes on from WAAE01019101.1 coordinate 23,295, forward strand.
TACCAGCTCTTTATGTCCACAAATATAAGTGAGTCTCATTTCCCCAGGACAGTAATCACAGTTTATGAATGAGGGCACTGATTCTACTGGGATTGCCAAAATGTAGCTGACCTTACTGCACTGTTGTTCCACAACAGGGAAATAAACGAGGGTGAAGGAGAAGAAATGCACTTAATACTTCCTGAAAAGAAAAAGACATAATAACACCCAGTGGTCGAATATTTAAGTAGCCACTTCTGCATAAAACAAACACAGGCAAGAAGGCAGATTGTGCTGCCCTCTGAACCTCAGACCAGCAGACATCCCTGCATATATCTGCAGAGGTTGTTGCTGCTCTCTGTCTCCTCAGGAGCCACCTCCGAGAAGCAACATTTGCAGGCTTTGTGGGGAACATCTATTTCTATACATTCATCTGAGACTACCAAATTCACTTCATATAAACTACTGAATGGCCATAACTCAACAGAAACAGCCATCTTTCTCTGATAGCCTGGGCTGAACAAGAGCAAGCACCCTAGAGGATAAAACGTGTGTTTCCTTACAGGCTCTAAAATGATTCAGCCTCTCTTCCCTGTTGTCATTAAGACTTAAGCATGATTCCCTGGAATATATTTGTGAGCACAATGAGAATCTGGAGTGGTGGACCACTCTAGCGAGCTGAGTTCCTCTTCCTGAATTTCATGGTGAATGAAGCATTGGCACTTTTGAAACTACAGAGCAGCTGAATTTTTTGATAATTGGACAAGTACCTAACAATCTCACTTTACCTACAGCCTGTGAAGAGTGCTTAGCAACAAATGGGTAGAAGCAAAGTTTTTCTCCTAGACAACTAGCCTTTCTTGAGCAACCAGTTCTTTCTTTCTGACTTTTCATGCTTGGTTGCTATTCCCAGTGTAAGACACTTTGTTGCATGAATGCAGTGGTAAATTATTAAAAGGGTCTCTACCAGGTATGCGTTCATGCAATCACAAATTATGTGTTCATGTACCTCTGCCTATTCTTGGCAAGTGCAGCTCCTCTGTGAGTACTTTAGCAATCCAAACACCTGCATTATTTCATTACATTAGAGCTGTTATTCAAAGAGTTGCACCTACACCCCATTAGCACCCTCAGAGGGAGGCCAAGTCTTGGTAATTTATGTTGTGGAGGGATTGGCACCTTGGACAAGAAAGATGACATGCAGAAAGTTGGCTGTGATTTTACAGCCACACTATTCCAGCTTCTCAAATAAACACACATAACACACATCTTCATGGTCACTTGGTCCACTTGGAGGAGTGAAAGGGGCTTCTTTGTGTTTACTGTGCACTCAGTGTTCACACAGGAAATAGTTGAGGAGCTGCTAGTATTTAAAAAGGTGACAGGCTGGAGTATTTAATGGTGTTTTTCTTGTGCAGGAACGTCTTGGAAGGATGTGACATTTTGAACTGGAAAGTTTCTTCTTTTATTTTTTAAGGTTTTATATTTTCATTTTTTTCCTGTCAATACACTTTACCTGATGTCTAATCTAGCTAATAGTACATGTTGTCCTGCAGTTTTCACCCGGTTGCACTTGATCTCTTAGAAACATAGACAACTTCTTTATTCTGTCTTGTCTTTGGCTATTGCCCAAGCTACAGGCAGTTTGTGTAGTATCTCTACTTCTGCTCTCTTTGTTTCTTGGACTTCTTTTTCTTCATCTGCACTTTTTTTTCTTCTTTTTTTTAGTTCTTCCCCTATTCTTCATCTCTGTCTTCCACCCACCTTATCATAACCTCCAGTTCATAGACAACTGCTGGATGATTCCCTTCCACTGCCTTTCTCAAATTTCAGTAGGCTGACTCTTCCCACCTACTGTAGCACACAAACTACTGCTGGCTAATCCCTCACCCCTAACGACTGCAAGCAGTACCTTCCCACACATATGCACCAGCACATATTCACCTGCTAGAAGCCTCTTTACGCCTTTCATCATCTGACACACTGAAATAAAGCCTGTTTCTGGCCAAAAAAATTGGGTGTTTACACCAGTTGCAGAGGAAGGAGTCAGCATATGCAAAGTATGATTGTTTCAGTTATATTACAGTTACTGCAAGTGATTAGCTAGAAGAAAAATCACCAGGTAAGCAAGAATACTGAAATATTTTTAAGTTTATATAGAATTTAAAACATGAGCACAAACTTCTTCAAACTGATTGCCCAATAAAAAAATGTCCCAAGTCACAAGCAAGTGGAAATATGGTTTGTTGGGAGAGGGAAAAGAAAAAAGAATCCTGCAATTTTTTCTGTCAACAAGCAGTTCTTTCAGAATACATAAGAAAGAAAAGCCAATCAAGTTCAAACACGTAGTGTCTGACCATAGTGAAATTTGGAAACCATTTTACAGAATCCTTTTTTAAAGGCAAAAAGCAGTGGAAATAAAGTGCTATTGTTAAGAATAGAAAACTTTGAGTATATTTACATATGTAGCATACATGATCATTTCTTCTGCAAGACAAAGTTTCCAGAGTAACTGTCTGTTGAGGAGAAAAAGTAAAAAGCCACAGTAAAATGAAAAGTCCAGCACACAATGGATCAATTTGTGTGGAAACACAAATTAATTGTAAATGAAAACACAAAACAGATCTACCTTTTCAGTGCTAGAAGAGGGTAACTCCAGATGAATATTCACCAGAAGAGGCAAAATTATCCAGAGAATAAAAATATCGCAACTCCATAAGGACAAAACAAGCACTTAGACACTGTGTAAAGAACACCACTGTGTCATTGTTGCTAAAGGCAAGAAATCAGGGATGGTAGCATTATCCCTCATTCTTCTCTACATAATTAGAAAACAGAATCCAAGATGCCTTATCAAAAATAAAACATGCAACAACAAAATCAGCAGTAAATACTGTAAAGCAAGTGCAAACACAGCACTGAAACCTCATGAGATCCATGATCATGTCAGCCTAGTGTAGAAACAGATTTATTTGAATCAAACTGGAAAGATTACCTCTTGTAATGATTATTTCTTGAGTATTTTTTAAATTGAGCTGTTGAACAGCCCATTGATGCAACAATGTAATGACACATTGAAAATCACAGTTTGCTCATCACAGGATTCCAGATGAGTTAATAGCAGATAATTGCACAAATTTTGCAAGCACATCATTTCAACAGTTCTCTTTGATATTTCAATTTAAGTGCACCTTGTAAACTCTGGCTATGTACAGCCAAGTGTGCCTGGAAAAGACTTTTTCCAAAGAGAAATGAACTTGAAACGACAAGATAAAAACAAGCCAAAACTCAACAATCCAACCAAAAAGCCTACATTTTCTAGGTTAGAACATTTTGATCACATAGGCATAATGGTTGGTGTCAAAACAAGTTCTCTGAATAAAAGGTTTTTAAACCTAAGTTAGCTTCAAAAGAAAATACATAAATTGGAAGCAAGCAAACATGGGGACAAAAATGCCATAAGTTCTCTGTATTAGCAGCAGAACTACTGCCAGGAGTTACATCACCAGCACAAAGACCATATGCCATCACTGTTTGTGATATTGGTGAAATAAAAGCCTTTAGAGAGCACCCAGGTGGATACTACCACTCCGCTTTTTGAGGTAACACAGATGCAACCTTCTATGTCTCACTAGCTTTGGCTCCTGGATGGAAGGGAGAAGAAAATTTTGAGACATAATGCATTTTGTCCTAAATTAAATGCCTAAAACAAGTTTACCTTCAGTTGGGTAAAGCTCACCCAAACTCACCAGCCATGCCAAAAAACAAAGGAACACGTAATCACAAGTGTTTACGTCCTACACTGCATCAGAATGCACATTTGCTTTGACAACTGCATTTGCCATAGGAAAATGAATTGTTTGGGGAAAGAAAGAGACCAGATGATTTGAACAGCAGTTACTGACAGTTGTCCTAAGTTCCACCTGAGACGTTTCTATTCACGTGTGTGTTATGAATAAGTGTCACAAGTTGGTAATGTCTTCATTTCAGCTGGTTTCATTACCTGCATTTCATTTCCAGAGAGTGGTGATACAGATCTCATGGTATCCACTGCAATTATAAAATTGATTTCTGCCCTCTTTAGATCCACAGAGAGGCTGAACGATCCTCCAAGCAGCGCTGCTTCTGAGCCTCTGCCCTGGTGCCAGTGCCTCCAGCTTTATGTCTTTTAAACAGGTGGTAAGGAGTGGGGTCATCATCAGAGCCCCGGGTTGTCTGCTTCAGGCAGGGCTGCCGGGTGTGGGACACGTGCTGCCGAGCGTCGGCGTGCCGGGGCATTCGCTGCACACTCTTAGCCCTTTCCCTGCTGAAAGCAAATAGCAAGCTGGAGGAGGCATGTTCCCACTGGGCTTGGCACAATGCTCAGTGCCTCCCTATGCTGCAGAAAACCATCTTACCTGGAAGTCTTGTGTGTATTTAGGCGTTAGAATTTGGTTCACATTTTTATACTACCAGTAACCCCTCTAGAAAGCTACCATAATAAAAGACTGAAGAAGGTAGTCTGTTCTTTTAAAGATAGATATTAGGACTTTTATATCACACCAGTAAAGATTTCTCCATTAGATTAAAAACATTTTAAGCTTTGCGCATGAGTCTGAACTGCTGCTATTCTGGAGTGAGCTGAAGGGAAGCTAGCAAGAACAATGTTGACTTTACCCATCAGTTTCCAAGTTCCTGAGAGCATATTTCATTTCAGAAAGCCATGAGAGAGTTCAAAAAAATCTGCAGAATTCTAATATCAGAAGAAATTCTGAAAGCAAAATATTGCTGATCTCTGAATAGCTTCAAAACTAAAGTCTGAAATGCCTCTAAACTAGAAATTAATTTTTCACACAACTCTTGCTACGAAAAGTTTTGGTTGAAGCTGAATATGGTTCTCTTGATATGTGTGTGTGTGTGTGGAGCTGGGGGTTCATCTCAGAATCTGATGATTGTGAGTCCTGGATAAAATCCACACCTTAGCACAGTGTTCAGTATAAAACTGTTAAATGATGAAGAAGCAAATTCCAGGTTTTCATTCCAAGACAAAGAACATTCTTCTGCAAAGTCTTGCACAAGATCTCTCTGCATAAGAAATAAAATATTAGGAGTGTGCAACACCTTCAGTGACTGAATTCACAATCTACACTAATGACATGGATTGTGTGGCTTTCATGGGTTCTAGGTAGTTATTGAAAATGCTTAAATCCTGTAATTTTTTAACAAAAGAACGACATACATGATCTAAGATTGGCTTTAATGGATAGCACACACTATTTCTGAGCATAAGAACATATGAGATTCCAGGTTCACAAACTGCTAGTTGAAAATAGTTACTTGGACTGTAAAATCAAGCACGTAGGACTAAAATATGAGCCTTTTGGTTGTATGTGCTAACCTTCTCCCACCCTCTCAACAGTCCACCCTGAATACTGATTTAAACAGGATCAACTGGAAAATGTAGTATGATCCCAAATGTGTGTAGTAACACACATTTGCACCAGAACACTTTCATGTAAAAGGGGCTAAATTAGGGTTCAGAGGCATTCCTTAACTCTCAAGTACTAGCTCTGGAAACCGCAGGAAGTTTAATTTAAAGATAACTCTGCTGAGAGTTATTTTACACTCCTTCTTATTTCTGGCATTGGAAGTTACACATGAATCTTGGACCTGCAGCAGTGCACTGCAGGATGCTATTGCTAGGATTGTTGCGATCTTTCAATGATCAACTGTACCAATGCACATTAGCTGAGAAAGGGGGCAGGGGGGTGTATTTGTGTGTGTCTGTTTATGTGTGTGTGTGAATGAGGAAAACATCTTGAGTCTACAATGTCAAGAAGCCTGTTCTGTTACCCCTTATGCTTTTAAGGAGGGTTTGGGATGGGATTTGCTCAGTTTGGAATCTTTTGTAATATAAGACCACAGACTCAACCTCTTCTTCACCTACCTTTCCATCTTCTTGTCTTCAGCTGGTTCAATCTGTGTCTCTTGGTGTTGGCAGTGTGAGTGTGAGCTTGGCCTGCAGCCTGGAGTCTACTAATGTTTTCCCAAGAGATAAAAATAAGAGAAGGGTAATGACAATTTTTGTCACTTTGCATCCTAGATGGAATTTTATGGGACAAAGAGGAGAGACTTCTGTGGCCTGAAGGGATTTCCTCTGCTGAATACCAAACACCTTCTACAAACAACAGAAATGTGAGAGACTCTCAAAATAAAAGGTCACAGGGATTTTCTATAATAGAAAGGCTTTAACAACAGGGTGTTTTCACCATCTGCCCTTCCAGTGAGTCAGGGAAAATCTTGGTGAAGGACTTCCTCAGTATGTTTTTCTGCAATTCAAGGAGCTACTAATTTGAGGTATAGTCACTGGAGTTGTCAGAGTTTGAGTCAGGGACTGTGATGTACATTTAGTAACAGCCCTGAACACAGGGAAGGGAAATAAGATAGGATTCACAGCAGAAAGGGAGATGACCGTTGTACTCGGACAGCTTGGTGGCAGCACGTCCAGGCTTGCTCTGCTAAGGTAACATCCATATATCTGACAGAGGGACAGCATTTGCTAGATTTCTGGGAAGAGCCCAGCTTCTTTATGAGAAGGGCAGGGGAGGAATATGGCTGGCTAATGATTTCAGGCTGCCTGAGGCAGTGGGTGGTCTGGCAGCTGTAGAGAAAAGCAACTCTTTCTCTGCCCATCCACCACTTGAAGTCATGGTATAATCAGTTATTTATGACCAAATTTGGCTTAGAACACAATCAAGGATGAGTAAGACAGGTCAACAGGCACTGTGGCCGTCCTTGCACCTCATTAAATATCCACAGAAATGGGAGCTGCTTCTTTCTGTGGTTGAGAAGAAGCAATACCCACAGTTCAATCAGGCTATCACCCACTCCAGAGGTTTGTGTGCCTTGAGGGGTTACTAGCACACATGGATGTAGAATAATACCAAGTCATTGCATCATGTGGAGAACGCACTATGTTCTCCACACTATCTTTTGTCCTTTCTCCACTGCCCCTGTTTTCTAGCTATCATCCACATCTGGCCTTGTCATCACCATTGTCTTCCCCCACCCACTCCTCTCCCTTGGACTCACAAGCTCCACTTCTTCAGTCTGGTCATAATTGCTTTATTTCTTTTCTAACCTGAGTAGAGGAAGGCATAGGAAGAGGGACAGCACTTGAACCCCATCCATTTTCAGAACAAAGAATCTGACTTTGACATATGAAGAAACTGGAGTGAAGGGCCCCTCTCCCCCCACAGAGGGTCAGGGGAGGGGGGATGTGACACATTTTTCTGTGCTTAGGACATATCATGAAAACAGTGAGAGACCTGTTGGTGAGTTCAATCATATTAAAAGACAATAATAACTAACAGGGACTTTGAATATTCAGTGGTATGAAAGTAATCTTGCCTTTTTATGTGTCCTTGCATAAATAAAAAGAAGCTATATTGTTGGGATGCCTAGGATTTTAACATGTTACTTCATAATAAGCATAAAACACATCTTAAAGCACATATTATGGGTCCAGAAGAACACATTTTTCAGTCTTTGAGAAGTATTTAAACTACTCTGGCAGATGAAGGTAAGAAAACATTAATTTCAGCTAGTCTTTCACTTTGATACGTGCCAATGAGTACAGAAACGCGAAAATGAAACAACTTAAGAATGTGTAGTTCAAATTACATATGAAAATCATCCATTCAAAGTGTGGATTTAATCTTTTTTGTCTTAGTCAGCTCATTCTTTCAATCACCCATTTCCCATTCCAGGTTACAATACTTACACTGTAGTGTAGATTACTATAATTAACAGGTTAAATGCATGAAAACAGTTTTTTCCCCTTGATGTGCCTTTGGATCCTTTATTTTTGCAAGCAGTTATACCGTAGAGTCACTTCCTATGAAGGAGAAACAACTGCCGTGGGGTTTCTTAATGCTGCTAATGTTCTTTTCTTTCCCTCCAGTAATAACAGTGAGAAATTACTGTCTGTAAATAAAAGAATATAATGGAGAGCATATATCAGGAGAAGTATGTTAAAAGCTGCATGTATAACATCCGTAGGTACAGACCGCTTACACTGACGGAGCAGCCAATGTTAGATTTTATTAAGATGCAATGAGGACCTTTCTAATCTCATTGTATAGAGAAGCCCTTTTCTGATCCAAAGGAAGCCCTTCAGTTAGCATGCAATTTAATTCTACAGAATAAGAAAGAAAATAGTCTATAAATGTCTTTTGTGCTGTGATATTTACAGCTAATATCAACATTGTTCTTACTTTGTTTTCTCCACCAACAATGCTGTGTGGCATATCCGTAGATTTATTATTTTTTAATCATATGTCCTGCTGGTTATAACATAACTTAATGTACCAGCTGCAATTAACAGACTGTCAAAGGATCAACTAACAAGTGCTGATAAGCTTCATTTAACTAATTTGAGGAGTGGAAGTTTGATTTTCTTTTTTTTTTTCCAGGAAGGTAGCTTGTTTCCTTATTTCCTGTCAAGTGAGCCAACTCCTGTGACCTGTAGTTAAAAGGGCCCTTTGTAATTAAGGCAGTGAGCCTCCAAGTGAACAGTTCTCACAGTAGGAGGGGGAGCAGGGGGAAGAAGAAGAAGAAAAAAGCAACAACAAAAAAAAAAAAAGAGGATGCATGACACTGCTTAACTAACTAATCGGAGCTGAGCCAATCCATTTTCCTGCAGGCCACTCAGTGTACCATGAGCACGCAGAATCTCGCCCTTCATTGGCTTCATGTCCATTTTATGGACCAGCGAGTCTATTAAGATCTTGGTGAGTGGCCCTATCCGAGGGCAGGGCTCTCTCTCCGCCTACCCACAGACTACCAGAAACTGATCAGCCGTGTTATATCAATAACGTTCTCACACCAGGTTGTGTAAATTGATCTTTTACAATTTCTCTCGGTGACAGTCTCTGTAACCAACAAGATAAATCATTCCTCCTGTGGCTTTTTTATTGATTGCTGAGACCTGTATAAAAATTACACTGCTCAAGCTGTGAAGTGAACATCCTCATAAAAGAAGACCTTCTATTTACAGTCAAAATATGTTTGGTCCAGATCAAGCACAGATAGTAAATACTATCCCAATAGCATAAGAGATCAGAATTAACTGAGATTCAAAGCACCAACAAAGTAACCCACATAAACTTTTAAAATGCGAATGGTGCACAACACCACCAAGAAAAAACAAGAAAAGCAAACAAAAAAACTCCAGACTTGCAAGGTTATAAAGTCTTGTTGAAGTAAATGCAGTTGTAATAGCAAACCATCTGTTAAAAACAATGATGCAGAAGAAACACAGCAACACAATCAGCCAGCTTTTTTTTCTTTTTTTTGCAATTGCTTGTACAAACACCAGCAAAATTTTCTTTTTGATATCCTTTTAGCATCCATGCAAATATATATCTTTTAATGGAATGGTAAGGTTTGAAGGCTTCTTATGTTTTCAGAAAAGAAATAATCTTCAACTTTGGAAGATCTGGCAGCTGTAATATCGTTCCAGGGAAATTGATTTAAGCTGCTGTATAGTATTGGCTTTACTGTTTTATTAAAGTAAATAGTCTAATGATGTCTGATATAGGCAATCAAATGCATTCACAGTTTTTAGGCAGCATCAACTCTGTAATGATTATATTCCTTCCACTTTATTCCATCATTTTAATTCTGTTAAAATAGTCTCTAATTTCTGTTGCTTTAATTATTTAAAACTTGTGCTAATATTGTTTAGAGACACAGTTTACAAAAGTGTTTTTTAAAACAGGTAGACAAATAGAGCAAAACTGTTAAATATTAAATCATCAAGCATGATGAAAGAATTAGCAAGTGATTCAGAGGGCTGAAAACCAGATATGAAATACCAATTTCATTGTCTTACCGACTCAGTCTGTATTTTTTGGATAGGACACCTGTGAGCCAATACTTCAATTTACCCACCTGTAAAAAGTTATTACAGTATCTAGAGGAAATGTATCATTTCTGCATCACTCTGGGTGAAATCAGTAGAGATACACCCGAGCCAGACTTGTTCTCTGGGAAACTGTGAAGTTTAAACTGGTGTCTGCAAAGTACTCTGAAACACTTGATGATGAGACCTTCAAAAATGCAAGCTCTTGTTATTATGATTCTCTGACACAAAAAAAATGAAGGATGCATTTGAGTATTTCATGTTATCAGAAAACTGTGCAGCCATGATTAAGGCTACCAAGGAGAATGCTGTACCAAGTAGTCTCTCAAAATTAAGATGTTGTTAAAGGCATAGTTCCCATGAGGTCCTAAAAGAAATTCTTTTTTTCTGTTGAAATCAAAATCAGTGGTTGATCTAAATACCTGTGATGCTGGAGAAAAGATAGAATTTTTTTTCTTTTTTTTTTAAATTGTGCACATGTAACTAGACATTACATGTTTAGAACTGCTAAATACTCAACTACGCTAAGTTACTTTAGATGGCAAAACCATATTCTATTTTTGCTGTTTAGAAATTGGTCGGTCAGAGAAACTTCATAAAAAAATGTGCATCAATCTGAAAATTCAGAAAATGAAAATTATTAACTTTTTGCTACTGCTATAAAACCCTCCATAAATGACAGAAGCACTTCTTTATTTGTTCACTGAGTGACTTCTCCATTTCAATGAAAAGAAAGAAGGGAAGGAGTTTGTTGGAGGAGGGGGGGTTGTAATAAATATGGTTATGACTGCACTCTTCTTAGGGAGCTGACTTCAGAATAAATTTTGCTGGTATTGTCCATTCACTTCTCTTTTCTTCTTCAAAAGGTATTTTCAAAGGGAGAGAGTTAAAACACTATTTATTAGAAAAATTTGGTTGAGAGAAGCCAGTTCAAGGCTCAGAACCCAAACAAAGGGCCAGTGCAAACAAAGGATTGCAGGAGGACAGTGAAAGTAGTAAAATATAAAAGTTATGTTTAAAGAACATATTTTGTCTGTATTTTGGAATACTTTGGCAAAGTACTTGAATTATCCAAATCAGATTCATCTGATCCATCTTTTCATTATTAGCTTTATTGATATGTTTCCCCTTGCATCTTAGTGGTAAACTGGTGATGACAACAGCAGTATTTTTGGGCAGTGAGGGATTTAGTTTGCTTCCTTTAGGCAAGAATGCAAAATAACTGAAGCTAATTTCTAGCAGCATCCTCTTGATTTCTCTTAATCCTGGACTGTGATGACTCTTCAAGCATCTCATTGGAAGCAATTGTGGGAAAAAGGCCATTCCCTTTTCAGCTGTTCTTCCAAACCCTAATGAGTTAACAATTGAAATACAGAAAGTTGCTTCAGAGGTCAGGAGAGTATATTCCACACAATGGTCACAGCATTTGAGACCATGACAGCACTATAAATTGACAAACTAAAGCAGAGCACTTGGTGGTCTGAAGTGGAGAAAAGAACATCAGCCAAGAGCAGTAAAAAGACGAGCCATGAAACCACATAGAAAAAAAAATGAGTGATTTTTTTCAGATCACCTTGTTAGAATTTAGTGTATCAGAGGTCAGATGAGTAGAACAATAATAAGGTCCAAGGTTGAATACCAGTGGGGAAGCTTAACCCAGGAGCTCCAGGTCAACCATAAGTGAATGTGGTAGAACAGTGAAGCAGTAGTCACCCTGGAAGGGAACGCACAAAAGTCAGCGGGTTAAGGGGAGGAGCCCGACAGTTATCAATTAGACTGAGAGAAAGCCCAGGCTTGAGCACCTGGGATAGAAAAATAATCCCAGTGTGATGAAAGATTTTCTCCTGTGCACGGTTCTTGTTCCTTGGTTTTCAGGTTTTGAGAAATTTGAAATGTGTAGAGCTAAAGATCTTAAATCTGTAGCAAATGAGAAAACACTGGCCAGCTGGACACGTGTTTTATGTGCACATGACGATGTTTTCATCCCACGCTGGGCAGTCTGCTGAGACAGAGGCGTAAAAGTAAATTTCTTTTAAAAATAAGAGCAAACATATACACACACAGGCAAATACAGGCATGCACACATACACCACTGTAAGGGGGGTGTTTTTCAGCTTCTAATTTTGTCTTCAGAAAAGTATAATTCACACCAATTTTATTTTTAATCTATGAGGAGGAATTTCTTCAGATTTGTGAAGAAAATTGCTTCAAGTGATAAGTATGGAATATTTAAGTGACATTTTACAATGTAAAATGTATATATATGTGGTTATGCAACTTCCTCTTCCGATGAACACACATCACCTAATTTAGTAGGAATTTTGCCACTGATTTCATTGGAGCTAGAAGAGGCCCAAAATAAAGTAGATCAAGTCTGATATCCCATAGTTCAGAGTAAATTAAAAATATTCAAGTAAAGCTAGCCATAACTACCCACTAATATGAACACATGGTTTTTTGTTATTCCAGATTCCCATTCATGATTGTTATAAGATATGAACAACTGTGTTGTTACCTTTGTACGTGTCTGTGTGAGCAGAGTGAGGGTGAGGGGGTAGTGTGTGCTTGTGTCTATACAGGAGAAGTTTTTTGTGATGTCAGCTCTCTGTACCTGAAATATTTTTCAGTCCTGGTGAACAATATGTGGTAAAAGGACAAGGATGTATAATGTCAGCTAGAGTCAAACTCTAAACATACTCTGTTTGTAACCTACTGCCCTATTTTTCTATTTGACTATTCTTAACCTCACATTTCTGAGGAATTATATAATTCTGGATGGCTGCTAAAACCAGCAAAATTCTTACAGGCAGAGTAAGTCTTACCAGCTGTAGTAAAGCACACAGTATCCCTACTATCCTCTGGTGTGCACATGCTACTTTTAGGGTTACAAAAGACCCATTGTCAAGGTGTTGTAATAACTTTTCGAACTCATTCCCTTTTGCTATCCCAGAACAATTGTACTAATACAGATAAAGCAGAGGCTGACTGTTAAGCACACAGGTACAGTCTGCTCCAGTCGGCCTTCCCACATGCACCAAAGGAGATGAAGAGATTACTTTGCCAAGTGGTTTCTTTCTGCTTTAAACAGGATGAGTTTTGTGACATGAAAGCTTCTCCTACAAAGACTGAAACAGAGAAGTCCAGGGACAAAAATACCCAGCCTTTTTTCAGGAGGTTGTCAATGGTGGCCCCTGAAATCTAACAGGATATGGAAAAAATATGATCAAATTAAAGAAGCCGGAAAAGTTTAGGAGAGAAACATGGACTGTAGTTTTCAAGCTCATGGCTGGGTATTATGCTTGGAAAGAAATAGGTGAATATGAAGCTATGACTTTATTGCATATGATAAAAGAAAAATTAACTTCTTCAAGAGTTCATTTCAAGGTATGATTTGTCTAAAGGAAAAGATAGTTGATGTATGTCTCTCTAAACAGTTCTTTTTCTGATGTCATTAGACAGCTAGATTTACATCCTGGAAATTATGGGAGGTCATGCCAGATGTAAGCAGGGGAATCAAGAAAAAAATAATGTCTCTTGTTTTAAGAGAGGAGATCCTTTATAAAATAGTGTGCAGAAGCATGGGTTGCAATAACATTTCTTTTGTGTGCAACAGGGGAAGTTGGATTAACTAGCATTAGGATTTATTATGCTTTTCTTAGGGGAAAGTTTGTTTCTTTAACTTCACACAAGAGTGAAAGTGGTACACCATTCAGTTTAATGGAGATTTTTTCTTTCTTACAGAAAAAGTCAGTTTCAAACTCAAATTGATAACATCTTTCTGGAAAGCTACTCATAGGAAGACATAATTGATTGCAATGTTCCTAAATGGTGTTGCTTTTGCCCTCGTGAGTCTCTAAAAGTACTGCGTATTCATGAAAGCTCATATTTTTAATATTTTTATACTACAAATAGTTCGAGGCCAAAAACAAGTAAATAAGTATTTAGCAGAAGTAGTTCCATTAACTGACTCTGATGATCCAATGTTAGAGTAACTGAGGTAAAAATCATAGGTTCACCAGCTCCAATATGAAACAAAGCATAGTTGCTTACTAGATAGATGGAAAGAGTTTTCTGAACCTAAATATACCACAGTCTTGGGGAAGGATTTGGATCGAGCTCAGCTGAATTTTCCTCCAGGCTCTATCACCTGTACTAGCTAGAGCTCCACTGATGTAATGGAGATTCTCTGTCATGTGTTCATGCCTACACTGTAAGCAACTAAATTTGAGTGCTTCAATTCATAGATATAGAGAGAGTATACATAGAGTTTATATCCACCCATCGTTAGATAACTAGGTAGGCTAGTTGGAATAGCTGTAAAATCATCTGCATCTGAACTGGAACCATCCATTCCCTTCGTCATCAGTAAGAAGGAATAATCACTTGCAAAGTGAGATTCATCTCTATCCACAGTAGATGCCTGAAATAGGTCAGATGAGCTACGCCATAAAAGCTGTATTGTTTTCCACTGAGGATAACAGAAATCTAGTTCAGGTAAAGACCCCTACATAAGGAGAACAAATGTCTCCTTCACTCACAAGCAGTCAGATAGAGAGATATAAAGACCTGAAAAAGATAATGAAGT
>WAAE01019102.1:0-26698 GCA_013400495.1 Nicator chloris
TGCTGCAATTTGCAATGAAGAGGACGAAAAATCTTAAAACGAGAGCATGTTTATCTATCTGAAAAGTAATGTAAGTTCATATAAAATCAAAGAATACTGTTAAATTACAGGATGGAAGTAAATTTATCAATACCTTTAGTACTCACAGTTTAGAAATGTTCAGTGCTTGAGGAATTGCATTTTCAGTTCACTTAATACAGACACAACTGTTTAATCATAGGCAGCAGTTTTTGGATCGAAGGACAATCAGTTTATGAAGCTCTGAAAGACAAAGTGCAAAAGTTGTTTTGACAATATTTTTCTCATTATTTATTTTCCCATTTCTTCTCTTTGTGATAGCATGTAAAGCAAAATAATATGAACATTTATTCTGTTGGACTATAAAGTCTTGCCTTGTTTTGTGTAGCTAGAGTTGTACAAGTAAAACATTTAAAACCAAGATAACATCAAATACAGTAACTGTTTTTTTATGAGGGTATAGAAATAAGTATCTTGCCATGCTACCCTGTCACAACTGTAAGAGTGAATAAGGGCAAAGTTTTGAAATAAGGCATTTCAAATCCATCTGCTGTTTTCCTATCTAATCCTTAATTCCACCACGAACTGAGGTATAGAATTAGTTAAATAGTATACACTGACAACATATTCTGAAGGCTATGTACTTTTGTACAAGATTTCATTGTGCAGTTTATACAAACACCACAAAGAATATTTCTTAAAAATAGTAATGGAAATTAGTTTTAGAAAAAGTTTTAAAATTTCAAACATACAAAAACGTCATAACTTCACAAATACCTCCAAATAAAAGTTGTCTGAGTTACTTTTTATTTCTCCCCAGACCTGACCACAAAATAGGAAAAGCTGCTTCCTTTGATCTAAAAAGATATTATTTCTCAGGGCTCTCAATTTTATTTACTAGTAAGTTTTCTTTAATTTTGGAATAAATATTAATGTTAATGGAAGTTTAAAGAGAAGACCAATTAAATTAATTGACTCAAATTAAGGCTTAAGCAATACACTAGCAACGAAGAAGAGATACTAACCTGAGTATTCTGTAGAGACATTTTTACAAATAGGTTTGTGCCTGTAGCTGTACAGCCAATATGGAAAATGCAGAATGAATATTAATGATAGAAATTATTTTCCTTGATGGTGAGCATTTGCAGAAGCCTGCAGTCTGTGTAATGCCATGCAGTGGTTTAAAAAAGAAGTGTTTGTAAAAAGGGATAGTCAGCAAAAACTGAAAGGATATTTGGGCAGTTAACTCCATTACTGTAAGAACATGCCCACTTTATCCTAACAATTTCAGTTATCTATCTCCATGATTAAAATATAAAAGCATTCAAAAATCTCTGGATAAAAGATAAAAAAGAATTTTGTATAGATTTTTTATAGATTTTTATAGATTTTTTAATAGAAATTTGTATAGACTTGTATAGATTTGTATAGATTTGAAGATGCAAAAATTTCTATATACAACAAGTTGTACTCACTATCACTAAATATTTTTCCAGCATTCCTATTAACAAAGTAAGGCTTGTTAACCATCAAAATTTCCTCTGGCTTCTGAGGAAATTAGCAATCCAATTAATATTCTGCATGTACCTGTGCACAAGATGATTCTGGTTGATCATGGTTAGTATTTTTCTATACAGCCTAAACAAATTCTTTGAGTTCACAAATTCTATTGCTGCAGCACAAACATAAGCTTTGTTGCCTTTATTATTTTATTACCTCTTTCCTGCTTTTCTGAAATTTTTTGTTTAGCTAGCAATATCTGCTTTTATGCACTTTTTAGCAATTTGTCTAAACATATTAGCAATGGATTTTTAAATAATACTTAGGCTGAGTTTTAATTCTGAAGTGAATTTAAGCACTTAAGCATATTTTTGGATACGAAATCCAAAAAGATTGTTGTTTCAAGTGTCAAAATACCACTGTTTCATCCCACAAGTATATTTATCTCTGAATCTATCTCTATATGTCTGAAAAGTAAGCCTAATTCAACTGCAATGCAAGCATAAGCATTAACAGCACAAGATAAACTATCATCATGCCAAACTGATTTAGAGCAGTTTTGAATATCAAAGTTGATGATCTACTAGGAGCAGTGTCTCTCAAAGGACAGTTTATAAAACAATTGGCTTTATGCTTTTGTAATATCTCTGGTTAGACAAGCACATGTATGAATCACTATGTGCCACTAACACCTACAGGACACAGACACCTTTGCATTACCTGTGCATTTTAGAAGTTACTTTTCTGCTGGTTCTGCAGCTGTTTATTATCTTACCCTGCATTCTGAAGCTTTCACAGAGTGTCATACTGAGCGTGGCTCAAGCTGAGCTTGCTGTCGAAACTGTGTCTGAACTGAACTTCAGTGAATTGAGAACACTCGGGGCTGTAGATTCTGCTTTGTGTTACACAACAAGCTTCTAGCCATTCCTCTCAGCTTGTGACAGATGCTTGCACTGGTTTGTTACACACTAAAATGCAAACTTCTTACACCACAGCACTATCTTCCTCCTACTCTTGCCATACCAGTTTATATGTTGATGAAAGTCAGGGATTTTGTGTGCATTTCACAGAAAATCATCCTGTTTTAGGCATGGAACAATTTCAGGGGCTGGTCTATTGGAAAGTTACAAGATATGATAGAAACCATGGTTCTAATATGAGCAGGTGAAGGTATAAATATCTTTACTCTTGAGGAATGACCAGTACTGGTGTGTGTTTACTATTGTGTGATAAAGTGGAAATTATTTCCTCCCTTTCTAAAAGTTTTTATTTTCTAGACAGCTTTTTGACAGATTTTAGATTAACTTAGTTTTACTATTCACCCATATTATTTTTCTTTCTCATTAATAAATGGATTTATATGAGTTCATACAAGTTTTATGGCTTCTGTGTAGTACTGAAAATGTTATAGTGTCAGATGTCAAAACTTCATAAAATTATTAATGTCATCACTGCATAAAATTATTAACTTCATCTAGTACAGAGATTTTTAAAGTCCTGAATTTTTATTGAAGTATATGTTTATACCTTTTTCTTATGCCACTCTCACATTGTAATCTAAAACACACACAGAAAGAGAAAGATTGTATAAATTAAACAGTCATAATTGCCAATACTAAAATAGAGGTTAATGTAAATGCTTCTGATTCCATGGGTGAAGAAAGAACAATTTTTCATCTGTGGTGTAGAGTAGACCCACAGCAATCACTACAATTTTGCATTACTATAGAAAGAAAAGATCAAACGGAGGAACAGTATAAAGGCCAAATTTGTCTCCTGCTGGATTTAATGCAGTTTGCACATAACTGTACCAATAGCTGAGGAAGTAAATAAACAAACAGCATATTAAGAATAAATCGTAAAAATATCCTAAGCTTCTTGCAACATCTCCTTATGGGAATGCTTGGTCTATGTTGTCTATGTCCAGCTAGAAACTTCTTGCCCCCCTGCCCCCCAAGTAAAACCTCCAAGAATGTCTTTTTGAGGGGATATTTATCTTCTCCAGTGCTGGTAGTGCTCTGGTATGTTCTGATAATCAAGCTTATACTTTGTCATTCATTAAGCATTCCTTTTGTGTCTCATTAGTCTGATGTCTTCTCTTTCAAAAAGAGATGTTTCTGGCAGAAAGGAAATTATTTTTTCTTAACATGCATAATGACATTTTGGTGGCAGTACTTTCAATGTCTCTGTTTCCTTTTTTCCAATAGATTTTTCACTCTTTATCCTAGATATCAGATTTCAAAAAAGACAATTGAAAGTTGCTTAACTTTAAAGCTTTATTACATTAGCATTGCTAATTAATGGATAAATTATTAACACAAATTACTGTCACACAACTTCATACGCATGCAGACACATACATACCGAATTAGCAATTTAATGTAAAAATTATTATAAATGTGGCTGTCTATAGTTCATGAATCTTATGCAACAATCTTTGAAGATTCAAATTTCATATATTTATGCATTTACATATACATAAACAGCCTCATAAATGCTCAAAAGCACTCACATTATGTTTGAAGCAGGCATGTATTTTTTCATTAGTTGCACAGCTATACCTGTCTTTCCTAAGCATGCATTTCAGCCAAGGAGCACAGTATGTAGTCAGTCAAAAAATGTAAGGCCTTACCTTCAGAATCAGGGCTTGATTTCTTAGATGTGTTATAGCTCACTTCCACGGCACACTCTGCCCTGAGGTCTGTGATCAGCACTACAGAAAAAATACCAGGCATGACCTCTATATATACACAATTCACTAATAGAAACAAGTGAATATTTAGATTCTTGTTTCAGTTAGACATTTATCAAATGATAAGTCTGTTAGAAAGAGATTCTTCAAGCAAACAATCTGCATTGAATTGGGAGTGATCTTGATGATACACTTTGAGGAAAAAAGGACCTTATTGTACAACACAGCAGATGAAAATACCCGCAGCCATTGCACGTACCACTCATTCTGTTAACCATGTAATATAAATTGTCATTTTGACATGTAGACTATTTCGCTTCCTCTATCACCTCCATGTCAATCCAATTCACTCATTCTTGCCAATGATGAAATGAAGAAAAAAAAAAAAAGAAAAAAGAAAAGGAAACAGGGAAAGATTGTTATCCCAGATCTGCATTTGTGGAACATTTTAAAGCCAGTTAGGTTAACCATTGGGAAGATGTTAGTCTAGATAAGAGAATCCCCACTGGTTTTCTGTCTCCCTTAGACAATGAAATCACGTAGTTGTGTCTGTGCCTCTGTTTTGGATTGTTCTGTTTTAACACATAACAGATTGAGGGCTGCCTACTATTCCTAATTAACTCAAACTAATGAGAGAGCGGGTGGAGGGAGTGCCAAAAAAAGAAAAGAGATCATATGTTGAAAGAGATTGAATTACAACTTAAAGGGATGGAGAAAGGAAAAGAAAAAGGAAGAAGGGGCAGGAGATGCAAATACCTTTAAGGCTGAAAAGTAGGGGAGAAGAATCGCCTGAGAACAGATTTGCCTTTTATTTCTAACAAGAGGCAAAGATGTCTTGCAAAAACATCAAAGAAGCATAAGCAGTACAATATTGCACTAATGTTAGATTATTGCTTCTTTTTAGAACCTACCTCAGCATCCACTGCTGTCCTGGTTCTGCTCTCACTCTCCGATTACCAGTAAGTTAGTTTTTGGCTTGATAGAACAGCCCCTAATTAAACCAGTTTCGAGACAAAGCAAGTAAAAGCCAACTTTCAGATGTGCACATACTGTGTGAAATGTCATGTTTAGAAGGGTACCTTTTTGCCCCAGGCCCCAAAGAAGACTCTGGCCAAAGCTCCCACATTTCTGTGCCTGAGGCCTCCTTTCTCCAGGAGCCAAGATGAGGATGGGAGCCTGTGGGAGCCAGAGAGGACAGCAGGAGTGTGTTTGCTGTGATTGCAGCTGAGGCTGCAGAACTGCCTAGAGTGAGGCCTCACCTCTTCAGTGGATGTCCCTGCTCCATTGATTCAGGCTGGGCAGGAGAAAAGAGAGGCAGAAAGAAATGTGAGAAGGAGAGGTAGAAGGGGAGACCAGACCATGACAGAGAGGAGGGGCAGGCTGGTAGGGGGAGTCACTGGGGATCAGATTGAAAGAAAGAAGTACCATGAAGAAAATAGGTTGTCAGACAGAGGGAGTGGAAGACATGGAATGAGTCAAACTTTCACATTAACAAAATTAGGGAAACACTGGGACAGCAGTGGGAGAGGCTGAAAGCAACATGGAGCTGAGTGAGGAGGAGTTTTAGCAGGCAGTGTGCTGTGGGGAGAGGAAGAGGGGAGAGGAGAGGGGTAGGAGAGGCAAGGGCTGGGGATGTGGCCTAGCCCCACCACTCTCAGCCCAGAACCACAAACTCTCGCTATGCCTGCATGTGCCTGCACACACATGTGCACAAGTATGTGTGTAGTGCTCGCTTCTTCACCGTGGGCCAGCCTCGGGTTAACAACAGCACCGTTTAGCAAAAGCCATGGGGATGTGACAGGTAAGCAGGAAGAAAACAGCGGCTCGTTTTGGTTATTCGCATGTGAGAGGCCAGGTTGTTGCCAGGCTGTGTGCAGATGAAATGAAGCAATGGGCTGCAGCAGGGCAAAGGACGCGCCGCCGAGTCCTGACAGGCTGAGGTGTGACCTGACGAGTCCTAACCACCCTGGACATCCTCGGGACAGCGAGGGGAGCGACGGCGTGAGCGCCGGGTGCCGCGACACAGCCTGGGCTTGGGCTCAGGGCAGAAGGAACGGGGCAGGGAGGATGGGAAAGGGGGCCCAACAGCACCTTCTTTCAGACTGAACACACATGCAAATTTAATTCCAAATTCAACCAGTAACTTTAAAAATTACAACATCTTCATCTCATTAACAACAGAGTATTGTTTTTTTTGGCTTGGGTGGTTTTCTTTGTTGTTGTCGGTTTTTGTTTTTTGGGGTTTTTTTTAGTGTGTGGTGTTTTTTTTTTCCCTTGTAGTGGGATATGTCCCATATAAGAGAGATGCAAAAATTAGCTTTTGAAATGTATTCTGCAGCATAGGCAAATGATAAAACAGCCTGGTATCTGTGCTCCAGATATACGAGCACCTGCATCTTCGCAATCACTAAGTGGCTTTGGGCATCCATAGAATTTGACACACTGCATTGGTAAACAGGCATGACTAGAATAATCATAAGGAAACATGTCATAGATAGTGCAGTTGTGGTAATGTTCTTTCTGAATATATATGTATATGTCCAGGTCCATGTGGACCGGAGACTCTACTTACCTACAAATATATCTCACTTTCAGGAGAAGCTGTTGCAGTACACTGGGAGATGTTCTATTTTAACCTGCAACTAACACTAGCTGATTAATAAAGCAAAGAAAAAAAGAATGTGTACTGTAGTTTTAAAATCAAAAGTAATGGAAGGAAAATTCCAGTTACCTTTAAACAGTTCCTATCAACAGGTCCTACAGACCTACTGCTAGTAGGCTTAAAAGCTAGCCAACAGAGATGTGAAGGAATACGTGTGTAGGTATAGGACAAGTCTGTTTCACATTCTCTGCTATCATAATTTTCTAAAAAAACAAAGGAAATAATGAGAGAACAGATTAACTCAGTTAGAGTATGATGCTAATAATGCTAGGGTGATCCTTGTGGTTCCCTTCCAACTCAGAATATTCTGTGAATGATTACTGAAGAGAAAAAAAAAGCATATATACTACAGTTTATTTCTCTTAGTATTGCAAAGCCAATAGATTGCACTTTTGTTCTGAGTAAGGTAGATTTGACCCTAAGAGAGAGGAGAGGTCCCAGTTGACTGGAAGCTGGCTAACTTTGTCCTAACTTTCAAAAACCACAAAAAGAATGACCCTGGAAGCTACAGGTCTTTTAGTATCACTAACAGTGCCCAATAAAGTTATGGAGAAGATTATTCTGGAAGGTATTGAAAAACACATAAAGGACAACACAGTCATTGGTCAGAGCCAGCATGGCTTCACGAGAGGGAAATCCTGCTTATCAAACCTGTGATCCTTTTATGACAAGGTAAACCACCCAGCTGATCAAGGAAAGCCGGTGGATGCACTCTTTTTTATTTCAGTTAAGCTTTCAATAGTGTCTCTCCCAGTATCCTTCTGGACAAAATGTGCAGCACACAGCTGGATAAACACATCGGGTGGGTGAGCACCTGGCTCATGGGTCAGGCAAAAGGGGTTTCAGTGAATTAGGTGACATCAGAGTGGTGACCTGTCACCTGTGGGGTTCTGCAGAGCTCCATCTTAGCCCTGTGCCCCTCAACATCTTCATAAATGACCTGATGTAGGGCTGGAAGTTATATTGAAGCAAATTCACAAATGGCACTAAATTGAGACGAGCTGTTGACTCCCTCAAAGGCAAGGAGACCCTGCAGAGAGACCTCAAAAATTGGAGAGCTGGGCAATCACCGACCGTATGAAGTTCAAGGTGCCGAATTCTGCACCTGGGATGGGACAACCCTGCTTGTGTTTAATGTACTGGGAAATGACATTTTGGAGAGCAGTGCTGCAGAAAGAGACCTGGGAGTCCTGATCAGTGGGAAGTTGAATATGATTCAGCAGTGCCCTGGCAGCCAGGAGGGCCAACCATGTCATCTGATCTCTTCTGTTTGCTGACAGTGATAGGACCTGAGGGAATGGCATAAAATTGCGTTGGGGAGGTTTAGGTTGGATATTAGAATAAAAGGTTCTTCACCCAGAGGGTGGTTGGGCACTGGAGCAGGCTCCCCAGGGAAGGTCTCACAACATCAAGCCTGCCTGAGCTCAAGAACCATTTGGACAATGCTCTCAGGTTCATTGGTTTGACTCTTGGGGCATTCTGTGCACGATCCGCAGTTGGACTTCATGATCCTTGTGGGTCCTTTCCAACTCAGTGGAATCCCTTCCATGCTTCTGTGACTTTCATCTCACAATGACATTTCAAAAGCACAAGAATAAATTGTGACAGTGGGCATTTCATCATGCGGTCTCACACTTGGGAGTGGTATTTTACACAAGCCAAGTTATTGTTAACATACAGTGCTGACTGTAATCAACACAAAGCACAAAGACAGCTGGGTGCAGGATGGCAAACATGCAACTATTTTACCATTTTTAGACATGATTATTTATAACATAATGTTTCTGCACACATGACACTATCCTGTCTCATTTTACTGGAAATACACCCGTTAGAAATCTCGGGTTCCAAATACCTACTAAGAGCACATAAAGAAAACAAAATTGTTGGTCTGTGTTTTTGCCGGTGTGTACACATAGGTAAATGAGAAAGATCAGATTTATAAAGTTGTAAATTAACTTATCTTTCTGAAATGGGTTTTTTACTGTGTACAACTGTGAGGTGGGTGAGGGTCTGTAGAGATGTAAAGTCCTCAGACAGGTGCAAAGGAGAGCTGCTTCATTGTAAAAACCAGGCTTTTTTAAGCAGTTAAACCTTTATCAGCTACATACTTTTAAATCATAACAAACATAATTCAACCAACCACCATACACCATGATATGCACACGTGATGGTTATATAACTTGTTTTTCTATCCCTAATTCAGCTGAGTCATCTGTTTATAGTCCTTTCTTGCTTAGCTGAAGTAGCAGGCCTGAGCCATGATTTTACCAGGCCTTCCCTTTGTAAGGTTTTACCTATATGCAACACACAATTGCTTTTTTCCCTTTATCAAAGAGACTTCTGCACTCATTCATAAATCCAGATGAATGTTTCATGCCAGCTGAAAAATCGCATTCATGAAAAAACAGGAGAAAAGTGATGACAATTTGGCTGAAGTCCCAGAACAAATAGGCAAAGCTCTGTAGAGAACTGATATTAAACCTGTTACATACACACATTATACTACATACTTACACCAAGCTAATGCAGACAGTCCTGTCTCACTAGACCACACCAGTGTATAACTCTTCTTTGTCTAAGTGAAGCTGTAACAGTCTGCTTTAACCATGGATAATGTTGGCCATAAAGCTGCCAGAAATGGAGTTTTGCAACTGCTGTGAGACTTTGGAAACTAGATTGTCATAGATTAGGCATCAAGTACTTGTCTTCTCTTGCTCTCAGGAAGGCTGAAAATGGATTGAGGATATAAGGAGGGGTTACAACCTCCACTTGCATGTTTTGCCAGTCTGCTTGCTAAGGGACTACTAGATAAGTCTTCATTTTCCAAACTGACACAGTAATGGGAATGAACGCAGCAAAATTAAAATCAACTACCTGGAGAACTAAAGGTTTCCCAAAAACCTATGTATATATATACAGGTGAAAGACCTAAATATCAACTTATGCAAAGTGACATCCAACACCCAAAGCAGAGGGAAAAAAAAAAAAAAAAGAAGTGAAAATGTGCACTTCTGTTATAACTCTAATGTAGGAAAAAAGGGAAATAGTTATATCACACAATGCAAGTAATGGAAAACTACATTCAGGTTACTGGATGTTGTGTTGGAATCAACAAAATTACACCAGATTAAAACTTTAATCTACTACACACCTGTACTACACACCTGTAGCTGTCCTTCATTAAAGATTAAGTTCCATTGAATAATATGGAATTTCTCATTCCTCTCATTCATATCAAAGTATTATTTTTTAATTTCTGTAATTATCTTCAAGTTATTCAATCAACATTTGTTTTGAGGAGATATGCAAAGTCAAGCCATTAATGCTTTCTGCATCACAGTTATCACAGACTTCTTGGGCAAATAACTTCAGAAATAAATTTTGCTTTTAGAAGACAATAAATATTCAACCTGTTTTAAAAATTTGTCTGGAAATCTGTTATCAAAATCCCCCATTGTAATAGGAAAATGCCTTCAACATATACCTTACTGCATGGTAACAAATTTCCCACAGATACGTTGATTGGTCAGCAGCCACTTGCATGTTGAATTTTACATTTTACTAGAAAAAGTGTTCTGCAAATTCTGCAGGCTAGAGCTCAGTGAGTCTGTATGAGTATGCACCTCTCTGAGACTTCAGAGAGCATGAAAAACAATCAGTATCTGGAGTATACCCTCTCCAATGTGGTGTTTTACAAATGCTGAGGCCGTGCAGATAACAAATTGAAGCTTTCTTTTTAAAATAAAGATGGTATGAAACCTTCAATTTTCAAATAATTACTGGATCGCAAGGTATTCTATCCTGCTGCTATCTTGTGTGCTGGCACACTGTGCTATCAGGAATTTCCTAAAGCAGTTGCTTTAATGTAGTTAGTTTCCCATTACTCCTACTTAATTGTAACCCAAGTGAAATGCTACCAGTGTTATGAAATCTTTTGAAAAGATGTGTTGTAGCCCAGGTGGAGTGGTACCATCATTATTGGACTTTGTGGGAAAACGTCCAGTAGCTACCAGCTTTTGTTTTGGCCAGCCTGGAAAATGACAGATAACTAAAGCAAATTGTGTCACAACCCCATGACCAGCAGTCCAAGCTCCCCTCTGGGAGCAGCCCTCTGGGCTCTCCTGAGGCACAGCAGCTGTACCAGTACCCCCATCCCAATGGGATGGCTCTTGGAGCCTGCCAGCTCTCCAGTGGGCAGTACTTGAAACGCTGTCACTGATTGTGAGGACTGAGCTGATATTGCCTCAGCACACACATACTCCTCGAGGTGCAACAGGACCCATTTAGAGATGCTAGGGGATTTAATGTGAGCATTTGACTGAACTGGAGGGGAATTTTGGATGGGTTGCTTTAAACACACAGATGTAGAGGTGTACAACTCTTTGCCTGTGCACATGTGAGGGGTTATGGCATGAATGTTCTTATCCTGAATTCATAATTAAGTCACCGCTATAAATGTTACATATCTGTTTGAATAAGTGTATAGATGTTAAATTAGTAAATGATTAAGTGCTACTATACCCTTTTGAACCCTTAACTTCTTGTACCCACATCCTTTGTACTCTAACCCTCTTACAGTCTCTATGTAAATCACTCTACATTGATTCTACTCTGATTTCCTTATGTATGATTCATCTGTAAGAGTGAACCTTGCCACTGAGCTCTGTTAAAATTGCACTTTCCCAAATTTATATAAAACCCTGCTCTTTTGCCAACGGCTTTGGTAACAACTCTTTAAGCAGCCTAATTTATTTGTGACATGAGGTTGTCAAGCACAGGTATTAGTGCCCAGACAGATGTGAACACACAAGAACAGTCATCAGTCTTAGCATCCACTCTTAGCAATTCTGTACATCCTGCTTAAATTATATCAGCACGTGACTGGACTGGACTGTGACTATTCTGCCCACTCATACATGCAGCAATTACCTGAATGATGCCGCATTTGGCAACTCATACCCAAGTTCTAAGTCTGTTTGTTTCATGTAAACCCCTCCTACATCTTTCTTTTCCTAGCCTTGGAGTACTGAAAGCTCTAAAATAATTATCAGCACTCGATGTAGACTTATGCCTGAAGCTAAGGTCACACAAAATTTATATCAGCACAACTCACTGAGTTTAGTCACACTACTGTTAAACTACTCCAGCAGTGAAACAAGGTCAGATCTATATAACCAGAGGTGACTTACATTTCAGTTGTGCTTTTTATCATTTGCATGTGTTTGTACACTTTGCAAATATTACAACACCTATTGTGTCTCTATTAGTTCTAGTGTGGATTCCTGAGAAACATAAATATGGTGTCATTTAATAATTTAAATTTACAGAAAGTGTAATCAAAATCAAGTTGTTAAGATTCGTGGTAAGGAAGCAGTTGTGATTGTATCTTTTATGCTACATTATCAAAACTGTTACAGTCAGATTGCCAAGAGTTAATAATCAGTTATTTTGGGGATTACCTTCTGTTATCTGAGAAACATCTTGTAGTTCAGTTTTCTGTTTAATATTTATCAGTAACATTTTTCAGAAGGTATCCGAAGTGACTTCTCAATCCAAAATAAGTCATATTTTTATTGCTCCAGAGTAGCAACAGTTTTTCTCCTGAGGTTACATCTGTCTTTCCTAAAATCTTCTAATTTTCCTTACATCAGGTATTTTTACTTTCATTACCAGACCAGATATTCTATCAGTAGGTGAACAAAAGAAAGTTAGAAAGTTCAGTGATAATTTCTGGCTAACTTTTCTGTCTCAAAAAAAAAAAAAAAAAAAAAAGAAGGCAGAGCCATTATATTTATAGGAGCAAGAGGAATGTGTAGTGTTTTCAATTCTATTTACTGTCCGTCATTCCATTTTGGTGTTGTAAAGTGAGTCTTAATTAACTGTAAACAACCAGTGTGAAAATAGTGACAGTGTCAAATTTTGGGAGACTTGAAGGTGCTGTTGGTGCAGTTGTAGGCGCAACAAAGATTGTGTGTGCACCTCTGTCATCAAGAGGCTGATCAAGGAGTTTTCAAATTGTGGCTAGGCACTGAAAAAGAAAACCAAAGGAGCACAAGAGGAAAGTCTTATAGTTGTTTTAGAATTGTTAGCATAAAATAAACTCATAGCAAAGTAGAAATTGACTATATTACAGAAAATCGCTTGTATGTACACAACTTAAAAAAAGTTTTTTTTAACTTTCAATAGCAGGATCTAGAGGTCAATTTTCTGTTGTGTAGAATATAGTTTAGAATTAGACCTATTGCAGAAAGATTAAGAAGGTTTGACTTACTGTAACGTTAAATATTGTACTTAAAAATTGAGCTATTTCAGTTTCTGTACTATTAATATATGCTTAAGCAAGGCTTGCTAGTATCTTCTTTAACTAGTAAGACTTCAAGGTATTTTTGATAAAAGCTGGCCAGTGTTTAACCACAAAACTAAATCTTATAGCAAAATGTAGTAAGAACATTAACAAACCACCTATTTTAATAGACCGTGCTTGCTTGTTTCTTTGCTCAAACCATTCAGCAGAAGTTGGGGTTAGTTCCTAGGAGCACCATTTTTCTTCAAGTTGCAATATATCCTAAGACTGTTTATCACTTTAATCAGGAGCTTGCATTATCAGAGTTCTGTTCTTTCTTCCCACTGTAATGCTCACGTATAACCAGAGATTAGAATGTAACTGCTTTATCAGTTTTTGTTTTCACAATTAGTTATTAGAATGTCTTGTGCTTTTATTTATAGGCTCTCCATCTTATTAAAAAGCAAGGGCAAAACTAATTTAGCCTGAAAGTCCAGGTTTTCTGAACATGTGTAAATAGATAGGTGGTACTGGCTAGCATGACCGAAGGCAGGGAGGCAGGGACATACAGTGTTAGAAAAGATAAGAACCTGTTTCCTAATTCCCATTTTCACCCACCCAGCCACCACTATAACATGAAGAATAACATATTCTGAGTTTCTTTTAACTCCATGATCCTTGACTGACTGGAATGACACTGCTGGATGGGTGTCTTGTTCTTTCCAACCCTCAGCTTCTTGATACTGAAATCCTTCATTCTGGGGTAGAGAAACCTCTGTTGTATGCAGGTGTCTCTCCACAATTTCCTGCCTGAAACATAAACCTATACTGCTTAAGGAAAATAATTCATAAAGTTCTGAATATTATCTGAAGTCAGATTCCCATATATTTTGTTGCCATTAATTTAGAAGATCATTATTTTATGGTTTAACTTTTTACAATCATTCTCTACTCAACATGGAAGAATAAAGTTAAATGAGAAAATAAATGTCTGCAATCAAACATGAAAAACAAAAAAAGGATAATTTGGAGGTTTCAAGTTATGGCTTTTTGTGTATTTACTATTTTCCAGTGCTCCTACAATGCCTTTATCTACTGCTTGAAGAAATGCTTCTGAATGTTGTTGGCTCCCAGAATTTACTATCAGAGAGAGGAAGGAAAGGGGACTGTCCCATTGCTGATAAAAGTTCCTACACATTCCCCTGAGCAGCATTCCACTCATATTTGTGCCTATGCTTTTAATTCTGTTTAAAACGGCCGGGTTTTCATTATGATGAGATCCGTACCTTTGCAAGGAGCCATGGCAGGAGAAACCATGAAAGAGGCAATGAATAGAGAACCAAGAAAAAGTTCAGTCTGGATTATGAATTCATGGGCACCAGATCAAGCATCCTCCAGAAAAAAGAAGCTTGACTGTGAAATTCTCATATGATTCAATTTGCTCAACCCTTTTTGGAACATTTACCTACTTCTGAGCTGTTGAGACACTCTTTTCTAGAAGTTCAGAACAGAAATGAACCAGGAAGTAGCTACTGAAAATGCATTCTATCTCTTCTTGACATGTCATCTGACCAGTTTTCTTTGTTTATTCGTAGTTGCTTACAAGGTTTGTCATTATCACATCTGTATGAAAAATGTCTAGAGTGCTATTCGAGCCTATACAACCACATCATAAACTGTAAAGCTACTTCTGTGTGTTGATGTGTAGCTTAAACACTGCCTATATTTAGCAGTGATATCTGGGAATCATGCTCTCAGCCAGACCTTTACATAAACAATAGATCAGTGACATGATACTGAGGTAGTGGTCGTGTGATGAATTTAACTTCAATTTAAGCTCAGGTGAAATATAAATAAGAATGAACTTTGTTCACTATCTGCTAAGATTTAAATTGTATTGGTGTTTTATTTCATCAATGTTTGGAAGTTTCTTATTTATCTCATAAAGCAATTTCCTGTTTACAGACTGTTAATGATTTAGTAGCTTTTCTGGACACTGTTCCGTATCTGCTTTTTGTTACACAGATAGCAGCTATAAAGTTTTGCACTGAATTCATAATGTAACACGTGTTACATTTCCAGATTTAAATTCGGTATAAAGCTTTAAAGTGTGTTTATATTTTGTGTTAAATGACTTGTAATAACCTTATTCAATAATTTAAAATTAAAATTCATTATTAATTAATAGCAACACTGTGTTACCAATTTTACTAAGCATAGTGGAGGATTCAGTAAAAAAATAGTGTAACACTAAAGAATCAGAAACCTTAGATGAGATCCATGGCAGAGCAAAGTAAATAGGAAACTAAGATAATGAGATACATAGAAGACAATAAAAACTGAGACTCCTGCAACACAGGCTTTTTGAAGACATTGCCAGAGATTTCAAACAATCTGTACTTAAAAGACAAAGTTAAATATCTACCACTGTTTAATGTGCAGCCACTCATCCTTGAGGTCTGTTCTGTGAATATTGCCAAAATGGAGTGACTTTGGTGACTTGGGATGGATGATTTCAAAGGGGAAAATAATGGCTGCTGGATGATTTCTTCTCACCAGGAATGACACTAAGAGGGCTATAAGGAATTTTTATACTTTCTTGCACAGTGGCTTAGTGTAAGCAGAATGTAAGAGCAAGAAATGCTTCATTCCAGTGATCTATATTGCACTGAAGTGAGGAATAATTGCAGTATGACTAGACATTTTTGATGTTGTTAAAGGATAACACCTTGGAATGCATCCACAGAGGGTGTGTTAGAGCAGACCTCAGTGAAGGCTGGGTGAACAGAGCATACTGTGCCCCTTTCACCAAGATGACTACAGAATTAAGTAGATATAATTTACTAATATTTCCAGCATTCATTCACAGTAGTATAGTAATATTTAAAGATGCACAGTAAGTACTAAAGGAGTCACAGTTAACATGGGGCTGTTTGAATACACAGGAAGAAGTATGCCTTGACCTTGGAAGTATGAGAATTACTTTTCTAGTTCAGGGGTGGGAGTTTAGCCTGAGGTGAAAGTCCTGCTAGACAACTCTTCTTACAGCACTGCATTGGCCTAATAGGGATTTCTTGTTTGTTTGTTTGTTTGTTTGTTTATTTAATTATTTATTTATTTACTTGTTTATTTATTTTCAGAAGAAGGAATGTAAATCAAAATGTTCTCTTAGCAAGGCAAAAGAAATAGAAAATCCTGACTGGAGTCCTGACTGTTCGTTTTCTGGTGTACTGAAATTTCTCCATGGGTTCCATCTCCAAAACTCCTGTAAAAGCTGTAAAGAACATATAAGATTGCTAAAAAATCTGAAAACTCTGGTTCTTGCAACTTAAGTCCAAAACATCAGTGAGGAGACCATTATGTTTATTCAACTAATATGGTTTGTAGAGAATTTGGAGATTCCCACTGCTTCCTCTGCTTTTCCTACTGTCTAACACTTGTAGCCCACAGTCTATTCTGGCTGAAGACAGAACGGTGTAATTCACACTACATTTCTGAATTATACAGTCCATTAAAACTCAAGTCTCCTTTTCCTAACCACCATGCTATGTCATGGCACCCTAATTCATGTATTCCAGAGAAACCTTGGTCCCTGGAATCAAATAATACAGAATGGGTTTTGACCATACTGTTTAAGATTAGCCTTTAAAGTGCAGAGGTGGTTGAGATGCCCTGTGGTTGGCTCCAATGCCCTTAAGGTGACATTTTCTATGCATATACTTTAAATCCAAACTTCCTGAACTAAAGTGATGCTGTTTACCTCTTCTAGAGTATCTGAAACACTGAATTGTTGAAAAGGAATGAAGCCTGATAGAATTTTGAAGATAGTGCAGTTTCTTCAAAAGTCTACTAGGTTTTCCCCTGAAGGACGTATTCCCAGCTGGATTACTTTGTCTGAAGCAGCTCAATAATTTGCTTCAGAAGAGACACTGAAACCAAACTTAACAGGTACAGTAGCCTGGCATCTCCCAGTAAATGAGAGAGCTCTTCGGCTGTGTAGTTGTGCCCAAGGAGTTTGACAGAATCACAGAATGAGTCACTCTGGAGGGGACCATCTTCTGGTCCAGCCTCCATGCTCAAACAGGGTCATCTCAGATCACATTGCACAGGACTGTGTTCAGATAGTTCTTGAGTGTCTGCAGCAAGGGAGATTCCACACCCTCTCTAAGCAATCTGTGCCAATGCACAGTCACCTGTACAGTAAAGAATTCTTCCTCATATTCAAGTGGAAATTCCTCTGCATCCGTTTCTGCCCACTGCCTCTTGTCCTGTTGCTCAGCACCCCCAAGAAGAGCCTGGCTCCATCCTCTTGGCACCCTCCCTGCAGGCACTTACAGACATTGATAAGGCCCCTCTCAGTTGTCTTTTCTTGAGGCTGAACAGGCCCATCTCCCTCAGCCTTCCCTCATAAGAGAGACTCTGCTCCCTTCATCATCTTTGTAGCCCTGCCCTGGACCCATGGCAGGAGCTCCCTGTCCCTGTTGTCCTGGGGAGCCCAGAGCTGGACACAGCACTCCAGATGTGCCTCAGCAGGGCTGAGCAGAGGGACAGCATCACCTCCCTCGAGCTGCTGGCAGAGCTCTTCCTGATGCACCCCAGGATATCACTGGCCTTCCTGAGCACAAGGGCACCCTGCTGGCTCGTGGGCAGCTTGTCCTTCTTTCTGAAACACTGATATTCCTGAACTTAATTTGCTTTAATGTGAACTTCATATGTATTCAGCACAAATTTTTAACTTCCTTTTTTTTTTTTTTCTGATGTGCCACTGAAGGACTTATTTCAAAACATTAAACCCATGCCTCAGAACTGTTTTACCTTGAGGGCTGGACTCTTCATGAGCTGATTTGTGGTTGTCTATAAAATTTTAAAGAACTGATTGCCACTCCTACATTGAAATTTAAATGAGAAGCAAAAGCTAATAGCTATTTGAACCAGCTCAAAAATGATTCCATGGCATTTGTGGGTGCTAAAACTACCACTCACTTCCCCAATTCTTTCCTCAGAATTGTGTCTGCATAAGTAACTGCTGTGGTTTAAAATTCAACTAGACGTGTAAAACCACATTGCCACTCACTCAAACCCTCCCCTCTTCCCTCTCCATCCCAGTAGAATAAGGACAAGGATCCAAGTAAAATTTGTATGTGGAGTTAAGAACAGTTTAATAACTAAAAATACAGTAATAATAGGAAATAAAGTTAAATACAATAATAATTGTAAATAATAATAATAATATAAAATTAAAAGGGTGGGGGAACTGCAAGTGCTGCACAATGCAATTTCTCGCCACCCACTGACCAATGCCAAATGCCTCTCCCAGAATCCAGATCAGCTTATCCTTCAGGTAACATTTCCAGTTTATATACTGGCCATATTCTATGGTGGCCATGTTCTACGGTGCAACAGGCAACCATCCCCATTCCCACGGAATATTCCTTTGATCAAGTCAAACCCACAGTCCCAGCTGTGCTCCCTTACCGTTTCTTTTATGCACCTCCTTATTGGCACATAAGGAAAAAAGTCCTTGAGTTAGGATAAACACAACTTGGCAAAAAAACCCAAAACATTAATGTGTTATCAACACCATTCTTATTCTGAATTTAAAACACAACACTGTAACAGCTTCTGAGAAGAAATTAACTCTACCCTACCTCAAACCACAAAAGCAATGATGGGAGTCACCCCTTATTCCATACCATATATGTCACACCAAGTTTCACCCTCTTCAATATCCCATCACCTTTCATACCTATCTGTTTTGATAGATATACATATAAATATCATTCTCGAACTCTGTGGAACACCTTTGTCAAATGTTCATAAAATGTCTGCACAAAAACACCCCAATGAAACAAAACAGAAGAAAAAAACCAAAAAACACCAACCAGAAAACCCCACAAAATTTTGAATTCATGTGGTCCATGATCATGGCCTTCATTCTTGATAATAATCTTTTGAGCAGTAAAAATGTTGTGAGGTGTTGGATGGTTGCCTGTTGCACAATTAAGCCAGTTCCGATTCCAGTACCGCTGCATTTGTTCAGTTTTATCAAAGTTCATTCTTCATTGGTGGGATCAGAGGGAAGACCTTCAGGCTCAGACCTACAGAAGGCTTGTGGTTAAAAGCAATGCCATGAAGTGCTCAGTGAGGTGATGCACACCTCATCACAAAAGTGGTAATACACAGTGCTGTAGTTATTAACATAATTCAATTTAATTCATGGGCTATTCTCACCTAAAATCAAATCGCCTTGAGGCACATGCTGGACTTCCCTATTGTCTCATATTACCCACAATGCTGCACCCCAGTGATTGAGCAAAATCATCATTTCGCAGATGGGTTTGCCTTTGCCTGAGGCAGGAATAATGCAGACAGCTTCCCCCAGCATGTTTTTAATCTGTGCTACAGGAATTTTATCCCCTTCCACAGTACGTAAAAAATTTGATTGGACTAGGCCAGCCTGATTGGCAGATCCTCTGATGTTGACCAGAGGCCTTTGCTAAATGTGTATGCCAGTGTTTGAAGGTCCCACCATGCATCGCTCTCAGTGTAGTCTTTAACAGTCTATTACATCATTTGATCTTTCCAGAGGCTGGTGCATGACAGAGAATGTGATATACTCACTCAATGCCACATTCTTTGGCCCAAATATCTATGAGGTGGTATCAGAAGCAAGTTTCATTTTCTGATTTAATTTTTTCTGGAATACCATGTTGCCATAAGACTTACTTTTCAAAGCCTAGGATACTGTTTTGGGTGGTGGCATAGGACACAGGGTATGTTTCTGACCATCCAGTGCTTGCTTCCCTCACCATAAGCACACAGTGCTTGCCATCACGGTTTTGGGGTTGTGTGACACAGTCCGTCAGCCAGGCCTTCATATTCTTACATTTCAGCCGTTGTCCTTCACACCAAAGAGGCTTTACACACTTGGCCCTGCTTGACAGCAGCACATTTCATGGTCAGGGATAACTAGGAGGTAATATCCGTAGTTAGTTCACCCCTGTATCACCTCTGTTGGATCTCCTCCTTGATGTCCCAAGGTGTCCCAATCGAGCCACCAGGCTAGGAATAGCTCACAATTATTTGTCAGTCCAAATCCAGCTGAGCCACTAGCAGCCTGATGCCTCTGCTGGTTGTTCTGATGTTCTTCTGTGGCCTGACCCTTGGTTACATGAGCATCTCTGCAATCTCCCCTCACAGCCGTGTTCTCCACCTGGGCAGCGATGTCTTGCCACAGCGCAGCAGCCCAGAAAGATTTAAAACTATTTACCACTACTAGTTATTCTGCTTCCTTTGTTGCAGCCACCCCCACAGGGTGTTTGCCACCACCCATGAATCAGTATAAAGTATTGTCCCTTTCTCTCATTCAGCAATGTCTAAGGTCAGCTGGATGGGTTTCACCTGTGCAAGCTAACTCAATTCACCTTCTCCTTCAGCAATTTCTGTGAATTGTCATGGGGGACTCCTATACACAGCTGCTCTCCATCTCCAATACTTTCCCACAAGACAGCAGGATCCATCAGTAAAAAAGGCAGATTGCTTCTCAATTTCTAGTAACTTAATATGGTGGGGCCCCTTCAGCATATATTACTAACTTCTCTGGTAACATTCCAGAATCTTTGCCTTCTGGCCAATCCATTATATACTTCTAAGACTCCTGGAGAACTGGAGTTTCCTCTCAAAGCTTGTTGTGTGGTCAGTGTGACCTACTTATTCCATGTACCATCCATTGCATGATGTGTAGAGGAGATCCTCCCTTTGAACACCCAATCCTACATGAGCAACCAGGGTGCCAGGCAGAGTTGTGCTTCAGTACCAAACACCTCTGAAATGGCTCAGAGAGTTTCATAAGCTGCCAGGATCTTCTTTTCAGTTGGAGTATAGAGGACTTCAGATCCTCTGTATGGCTTAGTCCAAAAACCCAGAAGTCAGCCCCGAGTGTTCCCTGGTGCTTTCTGCCAAAGCCTCCAGGTAGGGCCATTCTCCCTAGCTGCATTACAAAGCACATTTTTTACATCTTGCCCTGTTTGGACTGGCTAGAGGGCTACAGCATAAACCATCTCTTACTTGATTTACTCAAAGGCTTGTCACTGCTCAGGGCCCCATCTGAAATCATTCTTCTTCCGGGTCACTTGACAGAAAGGGCTTACAATCAGACTGTAATTTGGAATGTGCATTCTCCAAAATCCCACAACACTTGAAAAAACTTGTGCTACATATCTCACTGAAGATGATGTTTTGTTGTTCACTTTTAAGTGGGGGAATTACAAGAAAATTCCTGAAAAAAATAGGAGAGGTTCTGTTTTGTTGTGATGATCCAATTTTTTTTTAAGCTGCAATGCTGAGCACAAGCATAAATTAATCTTCAGCTTCTGTAAAAGTTGCTATTTTCATTTCTGGAGTAGTAAATCAATACAGACAGATCTGGTAAGATGTCCTTTCTTCACAAGACAAAGGGATCACTACAGTGATTACCAGAAGTTGTTATTCTTAGGAAATAGATACAGTTTCCACTGAATTTTAAGACAGATTGATCAACTCAACTTGTCATACAAGTGCAGGTAATAAGGATGGATATAGCATTACTGCCTAAAATTAGAATAAATAAAAGGTATTTATAAGAGAAGTGTTTGGAGTGGCACTTCTCATAAAGGGACAAGGAGCAAAATTTTCCACCAAGATGTAAATAGCTCAGTTCTTGTCCCTTCTTTACTGTACAAATGATGATTTTTTTTTTTCTTTTTGCATCCAGGATCTCATACTGTATAAAAATGCAGTTAAAAATTCATATTTCTTCAAAACACATTTTTGTCTTCTAAGGATAAGAAAATGAAAAATGGTACCAGGTTTACATAGTTTGTTTATTAACCAACAGATAAAATTTGAACACTGCTATAGGATGCTATAAATATGTTCCCATCATGGAAGGATATATTAGTAGAGTCTATTAACTTTCAGAAAGTTCTTAATAAGCAAATTATGACAGATGAAAAGAACAAAAGAAAATATGGCTTTATTTGTATAGAAAGGCAGAAAGAAAAGTCACGGGGCAATGCCATCACACCTTTTCACACAGAGTTAATAGAATAAACAATAAAGCTCAGCTGTGGAAACTGATAGCTGAAACAATGACAGCAACACACTCTAAGCATGCAGAGAGGTGTGACTGGAAACTGAGTGATGTGACCAAACACTGATACAGAAAAAAAGCAATGGCTAAGGCACTGTTTAAGGGAGCTTTGGGGCAAACATATCACCATCTCAGTCAGATTAGTCTTGTTAATATACCATTTAAAGGAAGAGCTAAGGAAGAGATTCAGGATAAAATGTTGACGAAGAGCAGGAAGGGACTGTGAGCACAAGGGCAATTAGTTAAATTCTAAGGGGATCAGGACATCCATGCAGCTTTTGTATACATGCTCAAGGAATGTGTTTGTAGGAGGCCTGCTTCTTTCCGTCTTCAGGTTTCCAACCTACAAAAAACCACAAGCAAAATAACAAATAATTGCTGAAGCATAAGGATTAGGTAACTGTTCAGATTGAAATGAGGCAATACTCCTTTTTCAGAGACAAGAAACAGCAAGTGCGTTTACATGACTGATTTTGTCTGGGAGGCTACAACAAGATTTTTAAATATATGTACGGCTCAAATGTGCTAGATCAGACTTGTAGTTGATTGTATTTCAGTAATGTAGATGATAAATGCTACCAAGGTCAAATGAAAATGTTATTTTTTTTTTTTTATCAGAAAGAAAGTTGGCTGACGATTGATCTAAAATACATATTGCAGATTTTTATAAATAATTTCAACAGAACCAGCAGCCAGAGATGGTCTTCACACTGAACTAGCACTCTCTCTACAGTGCTGAAATACCTCATGAACTTCATCCTCAAAGTAAGTTTATTAATCCNAACTTAATATGGTGGGGCCCCTTCAGCATATATTACTAACTTCTCTGGTAACATTCCAGAATCTTTGCCTTCTGGCCAATCCATTATATACTTCTAAGACTCCTGGAGAACTGGAGTTTCCTCTCAAAGCTTGTTGTGTGGTCAGTGTGACCTACTTATTCCATGTACCATCCATTGCATGATGTGTAGAGGAGATCCTCCCTTTGAACACCCAATCCTACATGAGCAACCAGGGTGCCAGGCAGAGTTGTGCTTCAGTACCAAACACCTCTGAAATGGCTCAGAGAGTTTCATAAGCTGCCAGGATCTTCTTTTCAGTTGGAGTATAGAGGACTTCAGATCCTCTGTATGGCTTAGTCCAAAAACCCAGAAGTCAGCCCCGAGTGTTCCCTGGTGCTTTCTGCCAAAGCCTCCAGGTAGGGCCATTCTCCCTAGCTGCATTACAAAGCACATTTTTTACATCTTGCCCTGTTTGGACTGGCTAGAGGGCTACAGCATAAACCATCTCTTACTTGATTTACTCAAAGGCTTGTCACTGCTCAGGGCCCCATCTGAAATCATTCTTCTTCCGGGTCACTTGACAGAAAGGGCTTACAATCAGACTGTAATTTGGAATGTGCATTCTCCAAAATCCCACAACACTTGAAAAAACTTGTGCTACATATCTCACTGAAGATGATGTTTTGTTGTTCACTTTTAAGTGGGGGAATTACAAGAAAATTCCTGAAAAAAATAGGAGAGGTTCTGTTTTGTTGTGATGATCCAATTTTTTTTTAAGCTGCAATGCTGAGCACAAGCATAAATTAATCTTCAGCTTCTGTAAAAGTTGCTATTTTCATTTCTGGAGTAGTAAATCAATACAGACAGATCTGGTAAGATGTCCTTTCTTCACAAGACAAAGGGATCACTACAGTGATTACCAGAAGTTGTTATTCTTAGGAAATAGATACAGTTTCCACTGAATTTTAAGACAGATTGATCAACTCAACTTGTCATACAAGTGCAGGTAATAAGGATGGATATAGCATTACTGCCTAAAATTAGAATAAATAAAAGGTATTTATAAGAGAAGTGTTTGGAGTGGCACTTCTCATAAAGGGACAAGGAGCAAAATTTTCCACCAAGATGTAAATAGCTCAGTTCTTGTCCCTTCTTTACTGTACAAATGATGATTTTTTTTTTTCTTTTTGCATCCAGGATCTCATACTGTATAAAAATGCAGTTAAAAATTCATATTTCTTCAAAACACATTTTTGTCTTCTAAGGATAAGAAAATGAAAAATGGTACCAGGTTTACATAGTTTGTTTATTAACCAACAGATAAAATTTGAACACTGCTATAGGATGCTATAAATATGTTCCCATCATGGAAGGATATATTAGTAGAGTCTATTAACTTTCAGAAAGTTCTTAATAAGCAAATTATGACAGATGAAAAGAACAAAAGAAAATATGGCTTTATTTGTATAGAAAGGCAGAAAGAAAAGTCACGGGGCAATGCCATCACACCTTTTCACACAGAGTTAATAGAATAAACAATAAAGCTCAGCTGTGGAAACTGATAGCTGAAACAATGACAGCAACACACTCTAAGCATGCAGAGAGGTGTGACTGGAAACTGAGTGATGTGACCAAACACTGATACAGAAAAAAAGCAATGGCTAAGGCACTGTTTAAGGGAGCTTTGGGGCAAACATATCACCATCTCAGTCAGATTAGTCTTGTTAATATACCATTTAAAGGAAGAGCTAAGGAAGAGATTCAGGATAAAATGTTGACGAAGAGCAGGAAGGGACTGTGAGCACAAGGGCAATTAGTTAAATTCTAAGGGGATCAGGACATCCATGCAGCTTTTGTATACATGCTCAAGGAATGTGTTTGTAGGAGGCCTGCTTCTTTCCGTCTTCAGGTTTCCAACCTACAAAAAACCACAAGCAAAATAACAAATAATTGCTGAAGCATAAGGATTAGGTAACTGTTCAGATTGAAATGAGGCAATACTCCTTTTTCAGAGACAAGAAACAGCAAGTGCGTTTACATGACTGATTTTGTCTGGGAGGCTACAACAAGATTTTTAAATATATGTACGGCTCAAATGTGCTAGATCAGACTTGTAGTTGATTGTATTTCAGTAATGTAGATGATAAATGCTACCAAGGTCAAATGAAAATGTTATTTTTTTTTTTTTATCAGAAAGAAAGTTGGCTGACGATTGATCTAAAATACATATTGCAGATTTTTATAAATAATTTCAACAGAACCAGCAGCCAGAGATGGTCTTCACACTGAACTAGCACTCTCTCTACAGTGCTGAAATACCTCATGAACTTCATCCTCAAAGTAAGTTTATTAATCCAACACAATAGAACTTTCACACCTTCTACAAGGCAAAAACATCTCAGGAACATGACAGTAGTTTGGGGATTTTCTCATGATTTTTTTTCTTCCTACATCATTGCAAGAAGAACACAGAATGTGAGTTTAGCAAGGAAACAGAAACACTGTAACTGTTCTACCCAAAGAACAGGTCATACTTTAAGTAAGAGCAAAAGAACAGGATTATTGGATATTTACCATATTCATCTAAAGCCAAATAGGAAATGTCAAAGAAAAACATCACAGCTCACAGGAAATTGTTATTAAAATGTGGAAGTTCAAATTAAAAAAAAAAAAAAAAAAAAAAAAAAAAAAAAAAAAAAAAAAAAAAATACCACCCCCTTGGGGCCAAAAAAAANAAGATCAATTGCACCTCCTTGTGGTCTACAGAAGAAGCGATGAGTCTTAGACACATGGCTGTTGTAGAGTTTTCTGAAGCAGATTATTGGGAGGGTGGTGAGGCACTGGCACAGAGTTGTGGATGCCCCACCCCTGGAAGTGTTTATGGCCAGGTTGGACAGGGGTTTGAAAAACCTTCTCTAGTGAAAGATGTCCACGATAGGGGCAGGCACAGGGGTTGGAATGAGGTGACCTTCAAAGGTCTCTTCCAACAAAAGCAATTCTATGATTATTGCAAAACAGGCATCTGTAGTTTGTTTGCTATTTGCATAGGAATTGGCCTACAGAAGGGATTTTTTTTTGAGCAGTATGAATATATTAAATAATAAATCATATTTTCGATATTACATGAAACTGTGACCTAAATGCAGGTCACGTCTCTCTGCTGCCTACTATTCACCCATTTCAAGTGCATCATGTCAGGTTCTTTTTTTTTCCCCTTTCTCGTTCCTACTTTCAATTGTCTTGTAGCAGACTATCTGCTAGACATTGTTCAACTATACTGACAGCCACAGGTGACTGTAGAGCCTTCAAAGTTGTATTTGGGCTGCCTATGCATCCCTAGGGTCTTCAAGGATCCACTAATTTTACCTTGTTCTCCCTTAGAGACTATCTGCTACAGTCATGGTTTTGATACGGTTTCACCTTCCAAGCTGTGGACAAAACAAACATTTAACAAGATGTCTTCATCATTTCCTTTCAATGTCATGCAGAACCTGAGCAGTATTCACCAGACCAGGTGTTTCCCTGGAGTTGTATGGGAGAATTTTTTACTTGGAAATCAAAAATTTCCACTTGTAAAGACGGATATTAAGATCTCTAAACTTATCAGTAAAAAATAAAATAAAATAAT
>WAAE01019104.1:0-25070 GCA_013400495.1 Nicator chloris
TGATGCTTTCTTGGAGAGCTACTCAAACTAGAACCTAACAGCAGAAAAAAATAGGGTTTAAAAATTATTCTTAAATTATTTTTTTCAAAATATATACTCAGGGGAACTACATATCATCTAAGTTTTCTTTTATAAAATGGCACACTTCTTTATATGACTATAATATAACACATTTGCTGTAGCTATATTTGCACGAAGTTCATACTAGGTTTTTTATGTTTTTCTTTTGCATCAGTCAGGCGAGTCAGAACAACAGACAGACAAAATTATGTGTGTATGCAATACATAAGTGGATAGATCTTTCAAAAATAGGGGCAAAAATACTTTGATACCATCATTTATACATTTTTTTTTAAAAAGCTCTATAAAGCAATGAAAAAAACCAACAAAATAAAAGCCAACAAAAAATACCATGCTTTTTATAGGGCAAAAATAATCTTACAGTTAGGATTAATTAAAATTAGGATAATCCTGACTTTTTTGTTTCTCAATTGTACCCGTTCCTGCACACAGTGAAAAAAAAATAGTAATCAGTGATTTATTAAAAATTAAAGTAAATAACTGACAACTGAAAATGCATTGACAAATTGTGAAATCATTTGACTGCTGAGTTCTGGAATAAATCTAATAATTTAACAGCATCTTATCATTGCCTAGAAAAGGGATGTGGAATAAACTTATCAAGGAAAGAGTGAAAGGATCTAAGATGCCAGAAAATTCTTCTTTAGTGCTTTTATAAGACCACAGAAACCAGTTTATTTTGAACTTTAGAATCCCTATCTGCTACCAGGTGATCTATTTGTAAAGGTATAAAAGGTCTAATACAGTAGACTGATATCTTATTCAGCTAGATTAATGTCCTAGTGATGAGAACGGCAGCTGCTAGTCAGAAACATGAAAACAGTTTCAATTCGAATTGTGAATCTTCTATCTTTACTACTTTCTACACAATATTTAATGTCTTACTTAGGGCAAAGTTAATAATTTTGGAGAGAGAGTTGAACGTGGACCTAAGGAAAGAGTTTGATCTAAGCAGTAGCACTATTGCAAGCAGTGGGAAAGCTCACAAAAATGAAAGAGAGCATTTAGAAAATATATAAAATGCTTCTAATGCCTCTTTGGCCTTCAATTACCAGTGGTAGAAAATCAAGGTTCTGATTTCCTTTCTCAAATATAATAAAGGAATAAATCTTATCTTCCATCATTTTATACAGTGCTGGTATACTACACAATGTCTGAGCAGTGGTGCAAGACTCATTTCATTTTAGGAAAAAAAATCTCAGATAAACTTATTTTTGAGGTGGAGAGAGAGCAAACACCTTCTCAAACACAGGAAAAGGGCTACTTCCTGTTTAAGTCAGGGAAAAAGAAAAAGAGAATGGATTTCATTCAGAGTAATTTTATCTTATTTCTCTTCTGCACCATTGTGGAACATTGTTTGAGTTTCCTGAGAAAAGTTCCAGTGTTAACTACAAATCTTGAGCATGAAATTGCAAGCTACATCAAGAATGGCACAATGAGAAATCACAAAGAGGGAGTCTGCAATCCCTCATTCTTCTGTTGGTCACTTTCTGTATTTTTCTTTGACTATCCAGTAAGTCAAGCTACATTTTTCACATCTCTTAAACAGAAAAAGGAAATCTATTATACCAGGTTCTTCTAGGTACCTTTTGTGAAAATCTAT
The DNA here is from genome assembly GCA_013400495.1 of Nicator chloris. Classification (NCBI taxonomy): domain Eukaryota; kingdom Metazoa; phylum Chordata; class Aves; order Passeriformes; family Pycnonotidae; genus Nicator; species Nicator chloris. Next base: position 1,685 of record WAAE01019104.1, read on the forward strand.
ACTTTCCCATTGATCGCACAGATTTCCCACAGAATTTAAAAACAACTGTTAAAACAGTGATAATACAGCAATAACTGTGAAATGACATGGTGTTATTTAAAGAGGAAGAAAAAGGAAAAAGTTACTTTATCGCCATAATTATCAAAGTGAAAACTAAAGGAAAGACTTGTACATCACAACTAGTATGGTCCTAAAAGAGAAGGGAAGAGGTGTGTCAATTTTCCTGCTTGGAAATAAATCAAATATTTTAGATATAAAATGTTGAATAAAGAAACCCAAAAGTTACAGATTCTATGATGAGGAGAAGTATAGATAGCAGAGCTGTATGTGTTTGCTAGATTAAAAAATTTTTTGCTTTAATAAAAAGAAAAATATCTAAATTCTCAGCTATGGTTGAAAAAACAGGCTAGATTTGAATTTTTTTCACATTTTTACAGGTGTCTTGATACTTCATCTAAGCTCTACTGACCATACAACTTGTCTCCTGCACTGACAAAGAACTGTGCCTGAGTTAGCACTAAATAGGAATCTCCTGTCTGTTTTACTGGTACATTAACTCACAAATCTAATCTATTGTCCTGCAAGAAACCCCTTCCCTACCCCACACTGTGACAGACTCCAGATATCCATGTAAACTCTCTGTTATCTAACACTTTGACTTAGAGCCAGGTGCAAACTGCCATCACAAATTGCATTTTCTTTCTTAAGAGAATTATTATTTCTTTCACATCATAGCAAGGGAACAGAAACAGGCAGGAAATTTCCAAGATTATACTTTTAGGGCCCACTTCTCTAAGGTTATAATCTCTTGATCTTTAACAAAATGCCTGATTTTCCCCTGTGAAAATGCTGTCTAATGTCAGGTAGTTTGAACCGACTTTCCAGGGAAGCATGATTTCTGTACAAATGTGGCAAGGTGGACCAATTAACTTGGAAACAGTAGGGATCTGACTACAAGAAGTTGTTAGTTAACCTCCAAGCTCCAAGGACAGCTGGGCAATTGTACCCAACACTGCTTGCTCATAACAGAAGACATATCCAGGAGGACTCACACTTTTTTCCCACCCTTTACCTGCCACCCTTTCTTGAAGTTGGTTTGAAACTTGTATTGATGCAGTAAGCCTAAAAGGTAACTACAGATTTTTTTTATTATTATTTCATTTTCACACTGCATGGTTTCAGCTGAAACAAATTTAAATTTTGGCATAATTTTTCCTCCTAAGTAGCACCATAACATACCAATTATGATAATTAATTTTGGTGTCTATGTAAAAACAAAACATTTAGAAATTGTATTTGCCAACGTAGTGTTTTCCAGGTACATTACTAGATCTTGTTTCTTCGTCTATTTACTTTAGTCTTTCCTTCTCAACACAAGATTTTTCCTTCCCCAGTAAACCCTCTCTGTACTTGTCTGTTTCCACTTTGAGGATTTAGGAGACAGCTAAAGGGAATAGCCATGTTTCAGTGAAATGATCCATTTTTCTTGGACTACTCTCCTGTACTTAAACCTTGACACATAATTTAATCTCCCTTCAAACAATTGTATCAATTGATTTCTTCATATTTTTCTGGAACTCCCTTTACCAACTGCTCTGAGGTAATCCAGTGTTTATTTGTACATGAATATATTGGCACCTGAGAGAAGGAATACAAAGCATGTAACTGAGAAAATATTTATGAAAAGGTTAAAATAACATATATGGTAACACTGTGCCATGTATGTATAGAAAGAAGCAAACATTTTTTTGAGGGGGAAACAATATTATTTTACTTAACACTGCAAGGCACTTGAAAGCTACAAAAACAGACAGAGAAATTCTGAGCATGAAATTGCATTTATTTATTTCCACTGAGATTTCTGCTCCTCATGTATGATACCTGAATTCAAAGCTTCTGGTATTTCTCCAGTTCAGACTACTTAACATTAGTTAAGGTATGAGGTTATGTGTTAAAAAACCTCTTCATTTCTCTTTAAAAAACACATTCAGTTCATATTTATATTACTTCTCTTTTTCTGCAGTTTCTCCTAGACATATCAGTCTGTGAGGCACTTCTTAGGTACAGATTTCGTCATAGGGATTTGAGTTTCCTGAAAAAAAAATTGAGAGATTCATTGACTTTGAATTTATCCTACTCCAGAAAACATAAGTAGTGCTATAGTTAGTAGAGTCTCAGAAATCACAATAGCTGAGGTCTCAGTCAACTCAGTCTTCTGTTTGAGAAAAATCTATTATGGACTGTAAGTGTCAATGATCCAGGGTGCTCTCATTGTGAATTGAAGGGTTAAAGAATGCAACATTTGGACTGCGGGCTGTTGGATCTTCAAGGGATGTCCTCCTGCAATTACTTGTTTTTGTGGAACACTTGATAATTGGAGAATTAGTTGGCAGTGCCCGCTAATATAAAGGTCTGAGGAGAAAAGTTAGCACTGTGAGGTTGGAAGGTATGGTAATGAGCTGGCACCCTGGAGTTCTCCTGTTAGAGATGCTGCTAGGACCCATGGGAACCTCACTCTGCAAGGGTTTGTTGAGAATTGGCACCTCTTCTTCACAGCCAGAGCTGTGAAAGATGATTGCAGAGCACCAATCATGCCTGCTAGTCCAACCATTGTGTACACCTGATGCTTCTGGAAAAGAAGTTGAACAGGTGTCTAGTAATAGACTCAGAACTGAAAGGGCCTTCAGGTGTCATATCACATGGAGACCTCCTGCTGTTTGAGACCACGACTAACATAAAAGAATTTGCCTTCTCAATATCTTTTCTTTGTTGTAAAAGAGAGATTCCTGCAGTGCTCATAAGGATAGGAGAATGGTAAAGGTAACAGACATGCATGGTATCTTACTTTTTCTTTCAGTTTTGTATAGCAGTGAATGTGTGTTCCCCAATGTCTTTTCTTTTTGCTCTTGAATGTAAGGCATGCAGCTTTGAAAATGGGGAAAATGCAAATTATTTTGGGATTATTTCATCTACTTACAGGACATGCTATCAATGCTTAATAAAGAGAAGAAAAGGATATATGCATCTCATTGACAACTTTTTTTGGCTTTGACAGGCAGAGTTATATCATTACCTGTTTTCCATGATATAGAATAACTTTCCAGTTTTTAAATGTCAAGATCAAAACAAAGAAATTCAACTGCAGGCTATTTGACTTTTATTTTTACTTCCTTCCCATCACTAATAAAAATAAATAATTGAGTTCTTTTAAAGAACAGGAAAATAACTACAACAGAAAGCTAAGACACAAGATCCCTTGAAAGATTGTCTTTAATTAATTACCCATGTATAAAAAAGCACACTGTAAATGTATAAGGTGAAGTTACCTATGTCATGTGTAAAATAACACAAAAATAGTGGGAAGTTGTTGACATAAGCATTTCCTGAAATAAAGTCTTCCGAAAATGTTTCATACAAATCCAGTATATTAAAGAACAATAATTATTTCTTTTCTTGATCTACCTAAAGTGAATATTAAGTCCCATCTAGCAAGTGTCAGGGTCTCAAGTGAAGTAGGACTACCACATATCCTTATCAAAAATCAATGTCGATTCAGATCCTGATCCTTTGATCTAAACATATCTTGAGATTAATTTCAATTGCAAAGGCAAAAATGCTTATCTACTACTTAAGCCAAATTTTATAATTTAATTATTTGCATATTCAATCTTGTTGGTTATTAACTCCAAGCATGATTTATTTAATTTGCTTCTCTTTCAGCTTGACCTTGGAGAGAAAAGAAAAAGTGTCCAAAAAAGCCATATAAAGAAAAACAAAAACAACACAGGATCATAAAATTTGTCAAATCACATGCTATCAAATGCCTTATCTATCTAAAAAAAAAAATCCTAATACCCTTTAATCTTCATTATCGTTATTCATCTTTACAAATATAGTACTAGATGTAAGAAGCACATATTAAATACTTTGACCACTTCTACTCTATGCATCAATGGAGTATTTAAATTTAATGTGTCCCTTTGAATGACAGCTTGCTTCTCCTTAGTACTCAGTTACTTCCTCTGAAATTAAACAATTAATAAGCCAGAAGCTATATGAGCTATAAATTATTCATCCAAATGAACATTAATCAATTATAAAGAGATATACGAATGAAAAGAAAAAAAAAGACAGCTATATCCTTTTAATATTAAATGGAGTCTAGCCCAAATCTCTTTAAACAGATATAAATTGTGTTTTAGCAATGCAAGCAATGCTGTGTTATGGCTATTTATGTTAAAATATATATATGTGTGAAACAGAATAATGAATCCCTGACCAGTTACCAATAATCAAACAAGAAAAATATTACAATTTGGTGCCCTGTGTAAATAGAATAAGGAAGTGAAATTGCCCAAAATTGTTAGTTTTATCAACATTTAAGAATATTACCTGTTATATGCATGCAGACATTAAAATACAGTCTTAAACTTTCCCAAGTTCTTTAGAAAATATTCAGTGTCCAAACAAACACATCAAATTATTTTTTGACACTTAGGAAAAAGCAAAACAATGGGCAGAGTCAAATTTTGGCTTAGCTATGACATGCAAAGAGATACGTGAGAAGCACAGAACTGTTCTTATTTCTTGATTTAAGTTAGATTTATTCCAGATGTGGGTATTTTTTGCCAGAAGGAGACCAGAACTCTTCATTTGCAGAAGTTCTTTGTGAAGAATGTGTGCAGTCATTTATAGGTACTTTGGAAAAAAATGCATATCAATTTTTTTCTGGAATTGAAGAATCAGAGTGATACCACAACACAGCAGATGTCACAATAAGGCCAAAAAAGGCAGGAAGAAAGACCCTCTATCTAGCATTGAAAGAATACCCATAACCTTATTATGGATCCAGATGAACCATCATTCTTTAATTTTCTATCTCATTCTCCATACTCTATTTGTGCTATTTATGTAAATTTTAAGCTCTTACATATAAAACTGTCACCTACTTTATACTGGTACAATGCAAAACCTTCAGTCTTTTGGGACTCAAAAAAGGTAAGTCAAGCATTACTTGTAGTTCTCCAGCAAAAAAAAAGAAAGAATTTTTAATAGGATCAAATCTTATCCTGTGAATATATAACTGTGTGCCATGTTAAGAAATTTTCACTCAAATACAGATTCCAAATCTCTGCATAGAGGGAGACTACTTTTAACATCACTCCAGCATTATTAACCTCTGCCACAGACAACAATTCATTTCATTGTTTTCACAATGTTCTGAGACACTCCAAAGGAAACTCCTGTTTTTATTTGTAAACTTAGCTTTTTCTCATTTTCAAACACCCTACAACAGATTACCCAATCCTAGTTAGCATAAAGAACAGGTAAAAATGCCATGGTAAATTCATATTTGTCTTTAGGTGGAATAACTGCAGTAAAGCTACAATCTATAAAAGGTAGGCAGGCCAGCTCCTGACAATTTGTTTCATTAATCATTCCTATTCAGGTCTACATTATCCCATTTTACCTGTGTTGTTTTATGGATTAATTTAACTAATCTTAACTGCTTGAACCTAAGATTGTGAGAAAACCCCTGGAAATTCTCAAGTGAAGACTAAATCAGATTCTGGGGGCATTTGGAGCAAACTCTCAATTTCTAGGAATTTTTTTAGCTGATGTAGGGATTGCTATACATGTAATAGGAGGAAAATGGCATCTGTATACAGTTAGCACAGGAAATTCATCTCCCCTGTACAGGACAAGCATGGACACACTGGACAGAGTCAAGCAAAGGGTCACAGTGAGGAACAAGGGACAAGAGCATCAATCCTGTGAGGAGAGGTTGAGGGCACTGACTACACGGAAACTACCAAGTCCCTGATATCATCAGAGAGAAGGCTCAGGAGGATCCTAACAATATGTATAAATGTTTGATAGAAGCGAATAGAGAGAATTAAGAAAATGGAGCTAGCCTCTTGGTCAAGCTCATTGACAGGGCAGCTCAAATACTCTGTAATTCTATGGTATTACAATTTCAAAAACCTTTCAGTTTAGCAACAAGATTTAAATCCCATTTAGTCTTATGTTCCTTGAAGTATGAACACTTACTATGAATATTAACAAAAATATATAGTTGGCATCAAGATAATAATAAATATTCTTGCAACTCGTGGATAATAAAGTCCTAATTTCTCTATTGTGGGAAATATTATTCAAAATTAATAACCTTCCATCTATAGCACAATATTATTGACATTGAATAACAAAAATCATGTCCAGATCAACTAAATATACTGAACAGAAGTAGCCAAAATCAATATAACTATTTTTCAGTAAGCTTCAGTCAAACCAAATTTTTACTGTTTCTTGAGGCCTAGAATCACAGACTCATATCATGTGCTGAATTGGAAGGAACTCATCAGGATCATTGACTCCAACCCCTGGCTCTGTGGACAACAACCCAAGACTCACACCACGTGATTATTTCTACTTGTTTCTATTCTTCGTTTTTGTAAAACAAATCTGAAAAAAATCTAGATGGCAATTAAAGATGAATATGCAAACACTCACATCCCTCAAACTGTACCAAACTCACCCACAAAGTAAAGGGTTTTTCCATACTGAAGTATTGTTGATGTATCAGAGTGAAATGCTGTAGCTGTACTCACACATGGTGAAAAATATGAGATAGAAAATTATCAGTTGTGGTATTTGTTTTGTCCTGCCTCCATCGTCATGCCCAGCAGCACCCACCTTAGAGGCATTTATTTTTTTACCCACCACTAATCAGCACAGAAAAAAATTCTCAAAGCAAAAAGACCTTGTCAATCAAGACAAGTATAAAGACAACTTCACAGAACCACAGAATCACAGAATCACAGACTATGCTTGATATCCACACACAAGGATATCAAGTCCAACTCCTGGCCCTGAACAAAACCATCCCCAAGAGTCACACCATGTGCCCAAGAGCATTGTCCAAACACTTCTTGAACTCTGTCAGGCTTGGTGCTGCGACCAGTTCCCTGGGGAGCCTGTTCCAGGGCCCAAACACCCTCTGCAGGAAGAACCTTTTTCTAATATCCAAACTAAACCTCCCCTGAAAGAGATTCAGGCCTCATTTCCCATCCCCAGTCACCATAGAGAAGATACCAGTGTCTGCCCCTCCTTTTCCTCTTACAAGGAAATTGTAACTGCAATAAGATCTCCTCTCAATCTCCTCTTCTTCAGGCTGAACAGACTGAGTGACCTCAGCTGCTTCTATTTGGCTTCCGCTCAAGGCACTTCATCACTCTTGTGGCCCTCCTTTGGATGGTCTCTAATGGCTTAATGTCTTCTATTGCGGTGCCCNCAGCACTTTCCCTTGTGAACTTCCCATGGTTGGTGATTACCCAGCCCTCTGATTTGTCAAGGTCTCTCTGTAGGGCCTCCCTGGCTTCAAGGGAGTCAACAGCTCATCCCAGTTTTATATCATCTATGAACTTGCTCAGCATCCCTTCCAGTCCTGTGTCCCAATCATTTATAAATGTCCCAATCATTTATAAGAGCACAGGGCTGAGGATGGAGCCCTGCAGAACACCACGAGAGACTTGCCCCCAGTCTGATGTCACCCCATTCACTGTAACTCTTTGTGCCTGAGCCAGCCGCTCACCCATCCCATGATATGTTTATCCAGCTGCAGGCTGGACATTTTGTGAACTTGTTCACTTTTTTTCATAGTCCAAAAGCTTCCAAAGAAAATTAGCATCTAGAAATAAGCAAAACCATATCCAGAAATCAACAAAGGCAGCATATAAGAGAAAGAAAATGGCAAAACCAGAAAATATAAGGATAGGTAGTGAAAATTACACATAAACAATGCTTTCATGATTTGTATTTTTTCTGCCTGTTTCTTGTCCACCAGAATTCCTTACATATAAATGAACTGTATATGAATAGGAATGTATATAGATATACAATGGAAAGGAGGGTGGAAGACATTTCCAATGGAAGCCATGTAGAAACAGAGATTCAACTAGTAATATCTTAATACTGGCTACCCAGATTTTACAGTCCTCTTGATGTAAGATTCCTTGGAAAATGTACTTTCCAATTTTTAGACAGACTTAGAGCAGTCTGTAAAAACCCCCCAAAAATCTGAAGTTTATAAGATCTCACATATTTTCTGTAACTGTGAAGTGATAACACATGCACATGCATAAAAATATAGATATTTAAAGAATTCTTTAATATGGTTCCTGTCAAAAAAGTGACTTACATTCTGGCATGGATTTTCTTTATGAGAGAAAATAGTACATGATAGAAGTCTGATTAAAGGAAAAAATACATTAACCATTAACTTCTATGTTGTGAAAAGCAGAAGAACCTACCAAAAAGGAAAAGAATTAGTCCTACAAGAACTTCTTTATATGGAGCACATGGATTCCCTATTAACTTAAAACTGCAGTATATGATATTAAGGCATTGAGAAAAAGAAGTAATTGTAATGTTATAGTGTTGACTAGAAATATTTGCTTTGTAGGGAAAGTGATAACAAAAAACTTGTATGATTATGAGATTTGGATACAGGAAATGTATAATGGAAAGCTCACCTACCTGCAGGGAGGAATAAGGAGTCAAACACAAACAGAGTACAAATAAAGAATAGCCTAAATGAAAAATAGTCTTTTTTAGTAAATCCTGAAATAGCAATGTTAACCTCAATCTTAATCATGTTTTGTTAATTTAACTTCTCAGACTTGTAAAGTCTTGGTGAATTTTCTGCTTTGCTTTTCAGCAGGAGGTCTGGAAGGCATCAGATTAGATATATACTGAGAGTACATACGGCAAAGAAATGAAGCTCAGCTGCTACAGTTCAAAAAAGAAGACAAGAAAACAAGTAGACAAGGCTTCATAATGGCTTTGACTAAAACACTGTTTTGCAACGTGGTGAGTGGATTTTTACTGCTTTTCTTCCATGAAGAATTCTTTGAAGGGCAGAGAAGGCAGGAATAGAGGATTTTAATTTACAACAATAATTAAATTAAACCTAATCAAACCATTTTATTATTTTCGGCTGAAGGCCAATATATTTAGCATCTTCTTCCATGCATAATAAATTACATTACCTCTAGGCATTTTCAGAATGTTGATTTGCTAAAGATGTTCATATATATGATGTTGCAGTAGGACACGAAATAAAGAGATGCAGTCTGTGTGATATCTAAGGCAAGAAAAGGGCTGACTTTATTTCTGACTTATTTATTTATAGATTTCTAAAAGTGACTATGGATTGGAGGGTGAAACGGCTACTTCTCACACTCCACTGGTCGAAGCAATAGTCAATCAACTTTCTCCTCCTAGTTGAAAGAATTCTTAACAAAGAGTGGCAGTTACAAAAAGAGAAGTTGCTTACATAAAAACTGTAGATTTTGACTCTAAGAATGTAATCTTATCAAAAAGCTACGAAAAACTTGAGAAAATAGGGCAACAATATTCAGTGACATTCTTTGCAATATCCAGGTAAATATAGCCAGAGGAGTATTTTTGATTTTGAGAGGAAATAAACCATTAAGTTCGTTTGGTTTATTTAAAATGTAAAAATTATAAATCTACCTACTGAGATCTTTTACCCATGACACTTTGTTAAGGGCATTCCTACTTGCAGCAGTCATGTTGTTGCTTGCTGCAATTGCAACATCAGAGGATCAACACCAGACTTCGTGTTTTCTCTGATTTCTTCATGAATCATAATCTCCTCAAAAAAGAGAAAAAAAAAAACAAAACAAACACAAAACAATCAAACCAAGAAAACCAACGAACCAAAGAAGCAACTAGAAGTTAGGCAGTAAGGTTCCACTTGTAAAGTTAAAAACAGAAAAATACTGATCAATGACCATAGGTTTAAAATGTAACCATATTGTATGCACTTTAATTATGTAGTGAACTATTGGAAGATTATATCCAATTGCAAAGATTACAGTAGTTAAATACATTGCATAAAATGTATCTGTATTAGTAATAAAAATAAATATTACTAAAATAATATCATTATAGGTTGGAAATATTTTGGATATAAACACAGTATATGAAGTACAAATGTTTCTGCTGACTACATAGAAAACCAAGTATAAAAGATCCACAGTACAATGCTCTTCCATGAAGAAAGCACTACATTCATATAAACAATTCCCAAATAATATAAAAAATTTTAAACCACAAGTTTCACCCAGCATATTAAAAACTTGTTTTACTTTTAGAGCAAAGCATGCAAATAACTGAATCTCCTCCTCAGTTTGTTCTAATTCCCTCTCTTGTGTCCAAGCCTTGAAAATCTCATCTACTGTTTCTGAGATTAACCAAAACAGAATTTACCATCTTTTTACTGTGCAATTCAGACCTGCTATATGTTCAAGTAACTTAGATTCCAAAATTATCAAAGAGATATTGAAAGTCTTATTTATGGCCTTCCTTCGGGAGTTTTATATTATAAGTGATAACACTAGCAAACTTTTCAGTATTTTCAACAATTAAGCTAGTTAATTTCAAACTTTTCAGAGATTTATTGCATTTTAACATATGCAATGTGACATATAGCAATGTTTTCTACAGTTTTAGTCATGTCCATGGAACAGTATGAAAGAAGGGAATAAAAACTGAGATTCTACACATCTGGAAGAGTAAGTCACTAAAAACTTGCAGTAAAACTTAGGCACATTTTTCCTGAAGAAAAATTTGCTGTACCATCGCATAAATATATGTAAAAAAAATGCATTCTATTTGATGTTTTGAGATTTTTACGCCTTCATCCTGGCTTGTAACTCAGCCTAAACTGAGTATATCACAAGTTTTGGATTTAGAATCTATATAATACCATATCTGGAATGGTATTACGTGACAGCTTCTTAAACCAGCCCACAGCCCAAACATGTTTAATGGGGGTCTAAATGGGAAAGTAAAAAGATTAGCTAAATCAGTATGTAGCAACATGATCATAAAGGAGATTTCTCATCAACTTCTCATTTATGTTATATTAACATCTGAAAAAGCTATTTAAACATTAAAATTAATAAATCATAAAACAATAGAAATACTTCATATAAAATAGTTTTATTTGAATCACTATTCACAATAGCTATGAATATCCCCATTCAAATTGCTACCATGAATACTGTATAAAATGAGAATAAACTAAAAGTAAAATTAGAATACTCCTTTATAAATTACTATATGTCAAGCTAACAAATGGTAGACTTGTCATATTGAACAACTAAATGTCTAAATGATCATTCAGCACTCATAGTGTAGGGAAAAAACACCAGCTTTGTTGGCTATAAAGCAGTTGCTCGATTTTTCATACTGTCATTCTGCTCTATTAGCAAAGCCTAACACAATTAGGTATGAATATGCAGTAATAACATGCAAATTGTTCCCTCTCAATTGCCCCAAGGCAGCAGTCTCAGCCTTTCAAAGCTTGATTTCTTCTACATCATTACAGGCTTGGCATAATTCATCAGAATAAAAAAATACCTCAGCCTTATTGCATGTGGCCAGCTAGTAAAATCATCAGTAGTTGTTAACCATTCTCCCTCAATAGGTTTGTTAGCAACGCTGTCCCCAGCTCCCTGCCACTCCTGCACTTGTACATGTTTCCCTTGGGTAATGTTAGACACTACATTTGAGCCTGCCAGAACAATTAACCCTACTGTTAATTAGAATGAAATGTCAGGCGCACAGATGGTACAAGCTGGCACCCTGCCATCCCGCCAACTGCTGCTGAAAGCAGCTACCCCACTGCTGACAGCTGTTCAGCTATGTCCCAAACCAGCAGATGTCAAAACTTTCCAGCTGAGGAAAGCTAAAAAAAAAGCCATGATGGGTGTTTCTAGTCCCAGCAGTAATGATCACTGTTTTACTGTTATTGTATCTATTACCTGTTGTCATATTGTACCCATCAAGTGGAGGCATCAAGCAGCAAGATGCAAATTAAAAATGATACCAGAAGTGAATAAATGTAAAACTGCTTTCCAAGCTAATTCTGTACAACTGTAAAAAGAATGGGAGAAAAATATATCTATATGATTTCTTTTGAATTTATATTTTGTCAATTCAGGCTTTATTTTAAACAAAGTTATATGATGATACATAGTGCTAAAAGTGTTACACTGGATATTTGTACACTGGAGTATGAAAGTCTACCTTGTAGAAAATTGCAAAATCGTAGTAGCATGAGCAATTTTCATACTTTATTTTTTTATGTCAATTTGACTGATTTTTTTTTAACATTATGAGACATCAAGAAACAAAAATACAGTGCTACAAGTCAGGACATGGCCTAATCCTTTCACTGTCTGGGCACCCATTATGTTCCATAACCAACTTAAGCTGATATGTGTGAAGGAAGGATTCCAAAAGATTTTATGGTGTGAATCAGGATCTTTATTCTGGTAACTATGCTTTGTTTCAATTCCTCTTTGAGTTTAGAAAATATGTTTTGGTTTTTAGACTTTTTGTATTTGAAAATTGTAGTGGGAAGGCAGATGCATTTCTGTAGTGTGAAAAATTCTCTATTATGTTCTTCATAGCTGCATAAAGATGGAATGAATAGTTTCTTTAGTATTCCATTAAAAGGTTCTATTATGTAACTTTTGGCAATCAAAACACAAATCCAATGCTTTACAAGACATATTAGAGTATTTTTTTTCTTATGTATTGTCTTAATTGAATTAACTGTTCAGCAAGAAGATAAGACTATGTTCTTATGTAACAAAGACTATCATGGGGGCCTGAATACAAAATAAAAGCATCACATACTTTTAAAAACACTTTGAGAATATATTTGGTTTACAATTTTTCAAGAAGATTATTGTAATATCTGTGAAAATTACTCTCTGAATTAGAAAGTTTGCATAAAAATCTTTGGCTTTCCTAGGAAATTTTGAGAAATAAGTTTTTGAAAATATACATATGGTTAGAACGAATTTAAAACAATTGAAAAATTAATAAATAATGAATATCTGCTAAACCTAAGATGAGTCCATTAATTTTTTTCTGAAAATATTTTTCATATATTTCTGTATACATTCACTCTCAAATATATTGTTTTTGAATCTGCCTCATCTATCCACAAGACAGGCATATGGTAATGTGTGAAATTTATATTTAGCATAGGCCTCTAATGTTAAATTATTATACATTTCACTAAGACTTGTTTGGTTTCATATACGCTCTCAGTTTATGTGCTGTTAATAAATTAATTACTTGTGTATTTTAATATTAGTTTAGCTTTGGTTTAGATTAGGGTTTTTTTTCCTACATGTAGGTAATTAAAATACTAACTTTACGAGGGAATATCTTAAGAAATTAACATTACTAATATTTACATCATCAGACTGCTAATGGTTCATTGCACTCCTGTTGTGCACTAGAAAGAAATGTTTTTACTAGAAATGTTCATTGAAAATAATAATATAGTATTTAGTTGAAAAAAAGCAAATTATCATATTTCAATTTGCTAACTGCAGCAAAATCATAGTTTGCTTAGACCATAGTTGGTCACCTTCTGCACTGATGAAAACCTATATATGTTACAGTGTCAGAGGGTTGAGACTGCATGTTGCAGTAGGCAGAGCTTGATATGAACACTTAAACCAGAATCTTGCCAGATATAAGAGCCCCAGCTTTATAAACAATTATAACTGTCAGGGATAAACTACCCAAAGGAATTCAAAAGAACAACAGACACCGTTGTCTTCAATGACTGTAGAAACATTTAAATCTGAGGATAACTATCAGCCCAGAGCACCTCAACCTTGCCAAAGAACGTAACTGGATACAAGACTCCTGACCCACTTCCCTTTCTCAGGTCAGGGAGCTTTACTGAGTTATTGCCTGTGCTTGATATGGTGAGGAAAGATGTTTGATGGAGGCTTCAAGTATTATTTTGAGGAGTATATTGTATCTTTTGAGAATATAAGAAGAGAGCTTAGGATAACCATTCTTGTTTCTATTTATCTTGATGTAGGAAGGATTTATGAGGAGTCCTTGCTGATGTGGTGTATGTGGTGCTTGCAGGTAGCTGCCACTCTGGTCACAAAGGCCCATATGGCATTTCTTTTGTTGAACTAGAACAAACCTCAATATATACACATATATGTTCATTCCTGTATTACTAGAGATGCAGACAACATGTCTGCTAGACAAGAGTAGCCAGGCATACTGCAAAAGGTCCAGAATGCGCTTTGGCATCTTCCCAACACAGATTTTACTAGTAAGGGAGCAATGACTCTCTCATGAGCTTGCTTCCTGCAAGCCTGGGCTCTCCGCAGGACTGCCAGCCCACCACAACCCTGCAGTAGTGCAGGACCAAGTGGAAAGTCTATGAGGTCCTGGGGTCCTAGGCTGTGCTCTCCAGGCAAGTGGTGCTCAGTATAGCCTGCAGCAGCAGCCACAACACTTACTGACAAATACATAAGGGTCAGTTGCTAAAACTTATCTAAGGCCATGTGACAGGCATCATACAGAGTTATGAATGATGTATATGGCCTCCTGTGCATTTAAGGATGACTTTGAGGACGCAACCATTGAAGAGAGAACAGTGCCAGGTCTGTAGCATGGCACTGCAGAACTTTATAACCAGACACCTGCCATGGATTAATCTCAAATCAACAGCTAACTGATTGGGAAGAGTCTGGTACTGTCATGTTCCACAGAAACAAGCACCACCATTTTTGTGAGGTTGTGCCAAAGTATTTGCAATGGATTTCAGCAGAAGACTTTGAAAGAGGCAAGGGCTACTACCAACTACAGCTATTCCATAAAGGCAGCACTTAATACCTCACCAGGTAGGGTTTCCATTACCATAAATCCTCCTCTACATGTACAGTCATCTAATTCATGGCTCCAAAATTCAGAGGAAGTTGAGGCAAAGCACCATGAACTAAAGGTACACAGGAGCTGTGGCTCCTTTAGAGCACAACACCTTCTTTAAACTGCATTTGCCTGAATCCATTCATCTGAGTAAGATATTCCCATAGTGTTTCTGCCATGATTTTCTGTGGTGCAGAAGTACCAGAAGCAGCAGAAAGAGCACAGAGCCCTTGTTAAAAGCACTGGAGAGTTCTTACAGGTGTGCAGGGGGTGTAGCTCCATTTGGAGATGCTACATTATCATGCATGCATGCATGCACAGAGTAGGCAGGAGTGAGGACTAGGCAAAATCTAACTGTGCTAAAGTAGTAGGGCATCATCATGGTTTGTTCCTCATGACACACACGGTGGGAGCCTGCTCCACAGCATGATGGCATCAACACTGGCAGTGCAAGGTTAAGCTGTTTCCTGAGCAAAGCGTGAGTTGGCCATGGCCGTGAAAAGAGTTTGTTCTTATTCACTTGGGGTCTTCATTTCTTCAGCACCAGCAAACAATATTTTATATGCTATAAGGAATTTGTCTCTTTTTTCAGGACTGAATTAAAAGACCAATACAAGCCCCAAGTAGTACATTTCAGACTACCAAAAAAATCTGAGGAATTTCAGAAGGTCTGTACAAAGGTGGCATAACAACAGACTAAATTAAATTAGTTGATTCTTGTTACAAATTAAGTGTTATAGAATTGAATAAGTGTTCTGAAGTACTTCTAAGACTTTATTTGATAGTAGATTAATTTGACTACAACTGAGACAACATAACAGACAAACAGTGTAGACTTTTCACTGCTTCCTACACACAAGAATGACATGGACACATGATGCTGATTAAAGTATCAGGCTGCAGGTTTCTTTTTAGTAAAATTATATGTTTCCAAATACAATACTTTTTTTTCATCCCATGGCCAGGAAACATTAGAATCCCTTGTCAATTTTTTAGGTAAGCTGGACAATCACCTAATCACAGGATTCAAAGTCTATTCCTAAAATTCAGGGTCTATCTGCAAGTTATCATGCCCTCGGTCATGGTTTGTCTGGCATAAGAGCTCTCAGATGAGGTTGAGTTTTTCAGCAGCAAAGAAACTTACTTGCTAAGACACTTGTTGCTGTTAATCAGTAATTTCTCACCTAGTTTCTGTAAGCAAGCAGGGAGTCACATTGACTTATTTTAATACAGCTCTTACCTCTTTCTCCCATCCTTTTTATCTTCACCTTGAAATCCCTTACTTACCCAGGAAGGAAGGTATTCTGCAAGAACAAAATATACCAGGCATATGAAATAAAAAATAAGGCTGAAATTATTGTAACTATATAAGCATCCTCATAGAAGGTTTAAGATTTAAGTCAGTGAAATATGATTTCGTAGATGGAGAGAAATAGTGCTATACGAAAGAAGGAATTTACATAAAACCGTTTTTAGAAAAAAAATCTCAGAAATTTTTGTTCTCTATATCCTTGGGGGGAAAAAAGTATTAAAAAAAAAGCAACAAAGAAGGTAACATCAAAGACAGTAGTCTCTTTTCTATGGAATTACTTTAAGAAAAACTCAAAATTCAAAATCAGACATTAAACCTTGCAAGAGTAATAATGCAGTAGCATTTTGCCTAACAGCCAGTCTAATAAAACTAAAGTCAAGGGTTACTGTTGCCTTTTGTTGGGCCAAGATTCCACAAAAATGTACATGAGGTTTCTTTTTATTCTATGTTTCTCTCATACAAGAAGAAAGACATGGTGGAGCACTTACCATACTAATGGAGAGAGCCACCCCATTTTAAACTAGTTGCTTTCTCAACTTTGGTAAATGAAGGACAAAAAAATGATTTGAAAAACCTAGCAGAAGTGTCTTTCCCCTCCCTTGCTGCTAAGAAAGGTACTTGAACTCGTGCCATCTCACAAACAACTGTCAGATGTTTCAAACCCACACAGCTCCTCAGGGCATTCAACACTTTTATATGAATCAAGGACATTGGTTATGTGCTTTGGATCAGAGGGCTGATAATATGCATAGTGAATGCATCTCAGACATAAAGGATCCCATTTCTGTTTGCAGGGTATACTGATTCAAGCACAAAACAAAGTATGTTCTCTGGGATTCAAGCTGCATATACTCTCCTAAGCCTAGTCTGTTGCTGCAATGGATGTTCACAGTATCTGAGAACTACACGTAGTCCTTGCCATAATGAAGTTTCCGATCAATATGTCTTCTACCACATTTAGATTACTATGCATCATTTTCAAGCTTCTGTTCAGATCTCATCCAAAGAATAAAATTTTAAAACACTGTAGGCAATGATGTTCAGTTAAGAATTTCCTATTAACAATTGCTGATTTTACTAAAACTGACAATTAGTAATTATTGAGTGAAAAACACTCACAAGCTTTAATGTCTCAGATAAACCACTTAAAGGACCATTAAAAAGGTAAACTATTTCAACAGATTTTATTCTCACTTTACAGTACATGAGTACATATTCTGAACACGAATTCTTCTGTCTACAAGCTCAAGGAAAAAATGAAATTTCAATGGCTACAATCAATTTAAGTCTACATTAATCCTCTAGATTTTCTTGAAGTACTTGTTTAAATTAGAGTTGACACCTATTTCAAATCATGCCTTTCTGAAATCCTTATTAATAAGTCACCACTATTTTAAAATATTCATCATCAAAATTAGGTCAGATGATTAAGGGATTATTCCTACAAAGCCTGAAATTTAGAGTGTCTGAACA
Organism: Nicator chloris; assembly: GCA_013400495.1. Lineage (NCBI taxonomy): Eukaryota > Metazoa > Chordata > Aves > Passeriformes > Pycnonotidae > Nicator > Nicator chloris. Next base: position 19,260 of record WAAE01019104.1, read on the forward strand.
CCCACATTTTCAGTGCCTTAAGTGGAAGAGGTACTTCCTCAAAAGCTGTGTGATCTCATGGATTAAGTTTAGGCCTGAGAGTCATAAGACTCTGAGCTCTATGTCCTCATATTTACTTATTTACAATTAAAATTTTTTGTACTGACCATTAGCATGATTTAGTTAGATATTAGGTTCACCTAATTTATTTTGCTTTACTCATCAGGGTTCTCACAACTTTGTGATCTAAAATATCCTCACAGTGTGAGAAACAAAGTACTGAATTCTCTTGCATTTTGTATTCTCTTCAACATCACAGTGTGCCTGGATGGCAGTGTGTGGGAGAAGAGGTGAGAGAAAAGGACAGGGACCCCACTAATTGTGGGTGTCTGCGTCCCAGCAAAATATAATCCAAGTAAAAAAAGAAACAGAAAACCAAACCCAAACAAAAATAATTAGTTAAAAAAACACACAAACAAAAAACCCAAGCAACAACTAAAGATGAAAGTAAGTAGCCCTTGACCTTTCTTAGTGACAAAATAAACATAATTACTGCAAAATAAATAGTAGAAGGTTGGCAAAATAATACTCTGGCCTGGATAACACTTGGCGTTACTAGAGTTACTATATTTTGCAAGTATCACATGCTTGACAAAGAGTGCAAAGGGAGTCTAAGCAGACTTTTTAAAAGTGTGCATGTTAAAAAATACATTAATTTATATTTAAAACTTAAACATGCAAACATTTTTCTCTGAGCAGTATTTTTGTCAAAAATAAGAATGTGGCATACTTCTCCCCACCACCTCATTTTTTTTTCTACTTTCTTCTTTGAACGGAAAAGATTTACACAATTTTTTTGCTTTGCAGCAGCAAGATCCTAAATTCTGTAAAAATATTCCCCTTCCCTTCCCAGTAGCCATTTCCTTCTTCTCCAAAAGGTCATTACCAAATTACAGGATGTGGTCCTGTCTCCCTTAGGGCTTATAAACACAATTCCTCATAAACATAAAAGTGAATGGATACCATGGTTGAATAACACACTTTAATAACAGTACATTACTGGATTTGAAAGTGTGATCAATTTGGTACATTCACAGACTACTATAAAAATAAAAGTGCAGCACAAAATGTAAAATTTACAAAATGCACTAACATACAAAAACACACACGCTCCTGGAGAGAAAAGAATTGCATGTATGTCCAGACACATGCATAGAATATTACCTTTATAAATACAGATTAATGCACTTGACAATATTTGATCTGAAGAATTTCTGAAGAATGATCTAATCAACCAGGAAAGTTTAAAGGTGCCACATAACTACAGATGTAAGTACGCCCTTGCTCCTGATCTTACAATGTACTTAGTACCTTGTATTTCACTAATGCTGTTTCTACCACTACAAGCAATTTATTCTACCTCACGTTCATCAAGTGCTCATAAATCAGCATTAGGCCACTTTTTTACTGAGTTGCTGATTTTTTGCCAGCAGACAGCAGCATTTGGATTCAAAGTCTAATATTGGCACACATATTGATTTTAATTAGTCTAATTAGTTCATTACACTAAAAATCAAACAGACCATTCATTACATTCCCAACTAATGACATATGATCAAGGATTTAATATGATAATGAGTAAGATCAATTATCACTCATAAAGGAAGTCATTAACAAGTGTAAACACTGCCTAACTGAATACCATTACAAATTATGAAGTCATAGCTAGGTCATTTGCATAAGCATACTAATTTTATTTCATTATATTCCTTCCATTTAATACTCTGAATACCTTTCATAAAGCTCCTTTTTTTTTTTTTTTTTCATGAGACTTGATTTATAACTGTAAACTCAATTCTTATTGTCAGTACTGCAATTGTTCACTACACAGTCCTTAAACTCCTCGCTATTAAATTCAGGTTTAAGCAAACCAGACAATGTCTATGGACTCTCTCAGAAAATATAACAGAACATTAGAAGAAGGAAATGAGGTTTCCAGTTGTACCAAAGTGGATCCAGGAGTATTTCTCTACAGGGGAAAATTCAAGAAATACTTTCTTTGTGGTCTGGGATATTTCACATGCAAAATTGAGGTAGTGATAGAAGTCAGCCCTGCCATGGCTGTTTAGCAATATAAAGAGAAAGAAGCAACATCCAGAGTTCTTTCACTTCACTTTACTCAGATTTTCAAACTTACAAAATACAATTGACAACTCGAGCTGGAAGTATATTAATATTCTACTATCCCTACATTCTCAAGACTGAATTCTAACCCTAATTCTATTTGAATTTTTCCAAGGTCCCTGTCACCATCATTATCAATTCTGTATCTTACAATAGAATCTAAGATGTCAATTAAAATCATAGCAATTACACTTTCTATTATAGCAGAATCAAATCTATGTCGTGCACCAACCAAGAAAGTAAAGGATAAGCCCTCAATCTGTCAAAATTGTTTTTCTCCTGTTCTAGTACACAATGGCTACTTAAGAATGCTTTTCATATGTATTTCTCTATACCAGAATACATTCAGTGAATGCATGACTGAAGAGCTACATAGCATGTATATATCACATGCCACTCAGTATTTATAAAATGCAGAGGGAATTTTTTTATTTTGTTGTGGTTTTGTAAGAGATGAAGAAGTCTTCATTTTTATGAAGGCCTTTAAAGACTTTTAAATGTAGAAGCTGTAACACACACAGTACCATTAGCAGACGTTTAAATCCACTGGATGCAGGAAAAATTTACTACCAGAGATTAGAACTTCACTCCAGAAGAAAAACATTTCAGTATAAATCTGCATTTTCATTCAATTAAATTATCTTGCTGGTTCTTAACTCTGCTTGTTCTAGAAGCAGCACACTCTAATACATTTAACAGCATCTAATCTGTATCAGTGACAAGTGGTTTCTACAGCTATTGTGTTAACCAAAACCTGAAAGCTTTATCTTCAGGTTCTTTAACTTTCTTACAAGGTTTCAACCTTTGATGGCATAATCAAAACCCATTCAGTACTTCACAGAAATAAACTCATTAATATCAAATAATCTTTTCCCTAAATTCTAACACAAACCCTAGAGTAGGTGCACATTCTTTCTACTAAGTTTCAAACTAAATAAAAACTCAATGATTCTTACGTTAGTGCAGCCTTGTAACTTATAATTTAGGAAATATGCAAAACACGATCTACAGCACCCTTGTGCCATTAATTGATGCGGATGACTCTCCCCTGCAGAGCCGGCATGTCCTTGCTTTAAGTGTTATATGGTCCCTGGACTGTTAAGACTGTAAACCAGAAGTGCCCAGAAGGTTGGAGTGCAAGGGTCAATGTACTTAAGTTAGTACATTCAACGTTGGTGCAAGGCACTGGGGAAATTGGCTTACAAAACACGTATTCTAAGACAACAGCTTCAAACTCTGCTCTTTGGCAGAATGTTCTTCAGAGGCCATGCTTAGAAGCAGCATTCAAATATGCTTCAGAGTACATGCAGCATGGATATTGTGTTCCACTGAGTCCTTAACAAACCCTTAACAAATCCTTCTTGCACCTTTTCTTGCTATCTTCTTTATTTCAGGAAATACCTGTCTAGGAAATACCTTACTAGGGAATTGCATTTCCAGTAAGGGACTAAAATTATGAATAGTGTTTAGTGACTGAGATTGCAAGACATTTAAAATGCCAACATTCTTTCTTTAAAGTTATAGTTAAAGACACGGTTTTTATTCATGTTATTCTGACATCTCCTGTCTTAAAACCAGCTTTTCTTCAAAGGGTTGGCAATATAGGCAGCTAAGGTCAGTCAGATCATTTGCTGTTTCTAAGCAAATTGCTTAGAAGTTCCAAATGCTTGGAAGATTTTACTTCAACTGATTATGAGGCAAACAAAGTAAGCATTGCAACTTTGAAAGGAATACCTCTTAGTCTGATAGTTGCTTTCAACAAAGGAGAATAGGTCTGTGACTCATAATGGATGGCCAAAGGCAATGTTTTTTGATTCCACTGACCTTTCAACACTCTAAGGACAGGAAGTATAAATCCAATGATTAAGTCAGAGGCTGCTACACTAGACACTAAAAGACTACTTTGTAAAGGAAACAAAATAGACCAAATTAGTAACAAAATATGGAATTTCACACAGTAGTTATAATTTTAATGAGCTCTTCTGTGAAGTTTAAATATTTGTAATAGTAAATGATGATGGTTTTTAACCCTCTTACAGTCCAATTGCTCTCACAGGTACTCAAGTAATGAAAAAACACAAGTTATAGACTAACTGGTAAGATAATTTTTCTGTTCTAAAACATTTGCCATACATTTTACTACATACATTGATTACTTCTACTTCATCATACTTCTATCCTACAGGTCAATCAGCAGTATCATTATTCAATAACAATTTTTTTCAATGCCTAATTCAATACATGCATGAAATATGGGTTTTTTCTCTTTTATTTAATGCATTTTTAATATTGCATATTATAGATTAAACAAAAACATGAATTAAGCTTCTTATAATGGATTTGACTTTCCAGCCTGTTGTTATATTTCTTTCAGTGCTTCATCCAACAGATATTCAATTGCAGTCTGATTACTGGCCCAGCTTTAACCAGAAGAGTGATGCCAACTGGGAAGAATTTGTCCTGGTACAGTTGACAAAATGTAGATCAATTGGAGAAAGAACCGTGAAACCTGTTACAAAGACTAAGTAATTAAACCTAAGTTTTCCCTTGTTTTAAGTATATTAATATGTAAAGAATCATCCTGATTTCCTTGTTCATTTCTGATATGCTTTAAACAACATAAACATAACTGATTTTTCAGCAGCAGAGCAACTTCAAACAACTAAATATTAAATTTACCCTATAAGAAGTTGTTAAAACCCCTTTTGAAGTTTGTCACTCCTATTTTAACTTTTTTCCACATGCTTTAAAAATCTTCTACTGTCAAAAGTCTCATCTGTCATTATCACTACTTCTCCACCACCTTCGTTGCCAAGAGTTGTAGGGCAATAAAAAGCAACAGTGCTAAGAAGACTGAGAAAGACCACAGGCAGAAAAGAAACCCAAGAGAAAAGAGAACCACAAACTTGTGTGATTGGATCTAAGACCAAAGCTCTTGAAGGGTTTTTTTTTTGTCAACATATTCAGCCTTGGAAACTGCAGGAGAGGTAATCATAGAAGCCACTTTCACAGGCTCAAAGCCTGTAGCAAGAATCAGTGATGTTGGAAGGTGTACAGAGACAGAACCTGTTTTTCAACGTGTCAGCGGTTTCAACAATAACAAATCAAAGACTACTGCTCTCTTCTACCATGAAAACACTGAGGTAACATCTTGAAAGGTGCTCAAAAATAGAATTGAAAAATTTTGAGTTTAACAAATATGAGACAATAAATATGAGTAAGGAATACCTCAAAAAAGCAGCTATTTATGTCTACCACCTACATTAAACAGCTCTGCTAGTCAGTCCATGATTCATCTAATCCAGGCTGAGCTACAGATCATAACTTTCCTCCATCCTTCAGTCAGACGATCTAAAGAACCACCTGCTTTTTCTATGACACTTGAAAGACAGGAAATAAGACAGTGGCACACCCAAAGTTCTAGTTCCTACAAAAATGCCTTTTCTGGTACTATCAACCCAGCACTACAATATAGGATTATAATACTATAAATGTATGCTAAAAAACCCCAAACTAATTATCATAGAGTGCTCTGGGTGGAAGCAGATCTTAAAGATCATCTAGTTCCAACTCTTCTGCCATGGGCAGGACCACCTTGCATAAGACCAGGTTGCTCAAAGCACCTTCTAATCTGGCCTTGGACACTTC
>WAAE01019105.1:0-43810 GCA_013400495.1 Nicator chloris
CAAACCTACAGTAGGAGCTTGCTATAGCCAGGGTCAGTGAGTAGTTGGAGTCAGGATGGTTGAGCTGTAAAGAGGAATAAACCAGGGCCCTTTTCATGCTGTGATAAACAAGAAGTCTGTCTCAGCTCATTTCTACCCTCTAACAAGAGAGCTGCTGCAATGGAAGATAAATAATTCTGGTCATGTATTTGTATGCAAGCAGATCATCAGTGTGCTCTATATGGATTCCCATTGATTTTGGGATGTGGAAGAGAATCTGCTTTACATAATCTTTTGCCTGTAAACTGTAAGTGGTATTTATTATATTTATTTTTCCAAGAAATGTTACAACTGAAATGCAATGACAACTGTGTCATTTGACCTGCATCAGTGGTTCAGATTTGTGGTCTTGACATTGTAAATCTCTGTTTCAAAGCAAGAAGCCAATGTGAGATGAACAGCAAAGCAGGACACATTCTTCTTCTTCTCAGGCAGCTAATACTTTGTTATGCCCGGAATATCTTTTAATCCAGTTGTAGCTCACCTCTTCTGGAAAAAGGGGAGTGGGAAGGGAAACTATTTCTGTTCAGGAACCAGCTCACATTTTTTAAGCCTTTCACTTTTCTCTCTAAGACTATAGTGTATTTTAAGGAGGAAGTCAGGTATTTTACTAAAAAAGAAATTTTCACCTTTGTTAAGAGCTAGACTGCCCTCTGGGAGAAATGAAGGCCTGACATCCTTGTAAAAAAGATTTTTGCAATGTAAAACAGGGTCTCTTTTCTTCCATATGGGGATGTGATCAAGTTTTTTGTCTACCAGCCAAGTTGCAGAAGTAAAAAAGTGGCAATGATCCTTGCTTACCTCATCTCAGGGGGCATGCAGTCCTTTTCAGCTGACAAAACATAGCGGGAGGAACCCCACTCAACCAAGGAAAGGGAGTTACCTTCTCCTTTGCAATCTGTCACACTCCAGGTATCAAGCAGAGTTGTCAGAGGAGCAGAGCATCCACAGGACTTGCTGGCTCCCTGTAGATTTGCACGTCCCATTTTAAATCCCTTAAAATTTTTGTCTTAAATTAATATTTGCTTTTGCAGGCTAGAAGGTGTTAAACAGCTTTGTCTATTATCAGAACTCAAGGGCAGTCCTGGGATGCTCCTGCACATTACTCTGAGAAGCCTCAGGAGTGCTATGCCAAGGGTGTGAAGAACTGTGCCTTCCTGCTCTAGGGCTCTTGAGAAAACTTGAAGTATGGCTCTGCTCTTACTGCAGGAGGGTGGACAGAGGCATCCACATCACACCTCTACACTATAACCCTAATACTGAGCTTGCAGAGGGACAGGTGATAACTGCCTTTCCTTAAGGAAAGAATCCAGGCAAAAAATCAGGCAAACATAAATGGAAATAGTCATATTTTGTGATTAAGTCCTCACCAACTGGTAGTTTGAAGTAGTTTGGCCGAAACACTGGGACATCTCTTCTGGGAGCAAGAGGTAGAATTGCTTAATGGATTTTTTTTTTTCTGTTGTTCCCCCCACCCTTTTTGATGTAATTGCCCTTGAGCACTGTAATATGTAACAAGGGAAATGAAACTTTAGCACTACTATGCTCAAAATAAAATGTGAGGTGGCCATCAAAGCGCCTCAGCTGACAGGGACAGCAGGGGAGCACCCGGCTGGAATTGACACTAAGGAGAAGAAAACTTCAGTATTTGCTGGAGGCATGATCTTAGCTGGCTTCCAGGTGTCGGTTGTGTGCACACATCCTCTCAGGAGCAAGTGGGATGAACTGGAGATACGACGCCTTGAGAAAGCCAAGTACAGTGTTGGCAGGGTGTTAGAAATATTAGTAGAAAGTGTGCAAAACCAGGCCCCCCTCTGCAGCCTTGTAACCCCAGAAAAACTGAAATAATAACCATTAAACCAAAGTTTGGAAACATTTTATGAAGGCAAGTAACCTCTAACAAATACACAGGAAAACCGTGGTTCTGAAAACCACACACATCTAAAATTGGTTTTATGTGTATAGGGGAAGGTAGAAAGTTTCAAGCAATATTTGTTTTGCATTCAGAAGATGCAGAAATTAGTCTGCTGATGGTGTTGTGATGTTTGTATGCTTCTGACTTGTATAGTCAGGATTCACCCATAGGCAGCAGGAAGAAGTGTGTTATATGAAGCAGTGGGTTGAGTAACTAAATCTAGTGTGGTTTGGCCAACAAGGCCTGAGAATGTCCTAATGGTCACTCGCTCACAATCAGGCCCATACTGATCAACAAATCTCCTTTCTCTACTTTTTTTGTTCTTTTATCATTTTTACGTGAGGTGTCAGCAAAGTTTCCCAATGCTACATGTACCACCCTTGATGTTTGATGGAATGGCAGACCAAACTCTATGTCCACAAATGAAAAAGATCCCCTGCAGTTACTGCAAAGGGATAGGGTTGAGTGCTTTGTGCAAGACTGTGGTGAAACTGCATGAAGATGTCTCATTCTCAAGGTGTAACTTGGAGTGACATCTGTTGTTGTTTTTTTTCTTTTAATTTTGTTCTGACCCAGGAAAATCAAATACTATCCAAAAAAATCCATTTTTACTAAGCCAAAGATTTCTAATTCTTGAGGTTCATAGGGTGCCTCAGGAAGAAATTTGGTCCAGACACCCCATCCCTCAGCGGGATTTTCAATGAATCATGAAAGATCTGGGGAGACATTTTTTGGTACTGGCCAATTGTCTAATCTGACAAAGCAGGTTATTTGTGGTTGATCCTGGCCTATTTGTTTCCCCTGGAAGACACGAGTCTCCATGTCCACTTTCAGCTGATGCCTGCTGAGTGATCACGAAGCACGCACACACACACATGAGATAAGAAGGGGTTGCTGGTGCTATGGGCCAGCCCCTGCAGGCTGCTGGGGCTGGTACAGATAACACTCAGCTGTGTTCCCACTGAAGCTTTATTGAGCATTTGGATACAGGGGTCACCACTTGTCTGCAAGCAGAAGGATCGGGTCTTTGCCATGCCAATTTCTTCTATGACATAAGTTCTAGAGAACTGGGAGAAGTTGTTCTATTGCACCAAGAGAGATATACCTTGTGTTTCCAGAGGTCAATTTTTAGTGGAAATATCAGCATTCCCTTTATAGGTTCTTTTTTACATTGTCAACTGCTGACCGTAATGAGGGCAGTTTTAACCATTCACTAGAGGTCCATCTTACTGCAACAGTGTATCTTCCTAGTCCTCTAGATACATAATAGAACACTGGAATCAGAAGAGCCTTTTGGCTTGATCCAAGCTCTTCTCCACTCCAGTCTGGGGAAAGGAAGCCAAACCAAGATTTCATGCTGCAATCCAGATAACCTGTTTCAGTTTGACTTGAGTCACATACAGACAATTTTCAGATCTTTGCCCCAGCCACCTTTAGAACTACCTAGACCAATGTGTTTTTAAAATTAAAAAAAAATAAAAGAATTTGGGCTTCCAGCTAGGATAGAAGAATACAAGAGATGTGAATGCATGGACAACACACTCTAGGTCAAACGCTTACCAGGCCAAACATTTCCATAACCCTACAATAATAAAATTATTATTATTATAATTAAGGCCTAATTTAATGAATATATAGTATTTACAGCCATTAAAACTAGACAGAAGATACTAAGTAATAGGGGAACAAAGTAAAGGGAGATTGGTATAGAGCTAGGAGGTTCCTGGGCTCTTTCCTATTGTACTGTGGAGTGTGTTCGTTTCCTCTGAGATCATGAGTAGCAAATGCCATTCAGGGCCTACCTCGATGTTCTCATTATAAGAATCCCTGGAGAGAGGCTATCTCTAGCACAAGGCTAGAGAAGTTCTATCATCTTGTTCCACTCAAAGTCTACAGCATCCTATAAAGGAAGCCCATAGCAGCTGATGGGCCTGTCTCCCAGCTTAGCAGGAGTCAGTAATGCTCTCTATTCCCATGGATGTGGGAATTACTTAAAAGCAATTGTCTTAGATTTCATTAATGAATCTCAGAAGAGTGGAGTGCTTTCTGTAACATCAGAACGAGTCAAATTCAGTCCTCAGGCCAGGTCACTTCAGTTCAGGTATGAGCTGAGACCAGCTAATGTCTGTTCCTAAATTTTCATCCTCAAGACCAGGAAAGCTGATGTCTAGAAGGATTTTGCTAAGACTCATACAGTCATTCCTGGTGTCCAGGATAAGGCCCTCCATGAGTGACCGGTTTTCAGTAAAGCCAGAGGTTGTCAGTTCAGCAGAGGATTGCCTGGAAGTGTCATGAATTAATGCTGGAGAGCTCGTGAGGGGCACATGGACCACGTCACTGGATTCTGTATTGAGCAGTTCTCGAGGAGAATCAAAGAGAGGATTTTTAAGGGGTGTGCTGTTAAAACCCAGCAAGTCCTGGTTGTCCCGGAGGGGCGTGAGTGGCAACTGAAGGGTTTTCACTGGACTGAAGTCCAGCTCATGACTTCCCTTGGCTAAGGAAGCAGACTTCCAGGGGTCAAGGGCCTCTAGTGAAGGGGTAGTAGTGGCTGAGACTTTGCTGGGAGTAGAAGAAATGGGCAGTTTGCTGAAGATGTCCTTGACTGGTGTTTTAAAGGCCCCCTCTTCTCCCTGTGATACGTTCTCAAGGGGCTGGTTTTCCTGGCGGAAGGGACGGTCTGCCTCTAACCGGACAGGGTCAAAGCTGCTGCTTGGCAACACAAGGACAGGCTCTTCTGAACGAGGCAGTGCTAGGCGTTGTTTCCTTCTGGATCTGCCTGCTTCCCGCCTTTCCCTCCTCTTTATAACTAAAGAGTCAGAAACTGCCTTAGATGGGGACTTGAGTGTGGTGAACTGTTTCCTCTCCTTTGTGGATGAATCTGGGAGGAACGAGCTTGGCTCTTCCTTGACCGTTACGGTTGAGGCAAGTGGGGACAGCCAGGGATCCAGCTGGGAGCCTTCTTCCTCCTTTATACAGGCACCCTCAGGGAAAGAAGACAATTTCTCACCAGGCTGGGAGCTGTTCTCCTGCACAGAATGGGTTGGGGAAAATAAACCTTCATCACATTGACCCTCCTCCTTGAGAGCAGCCGTGGGTAAAGACGGCGACTCTTCTGCAGACAGTGACATCTGCAATGAAACATCGGTGACATGCAGTCAGTAAGCAAGGATCTAAGCTACCCAAAAATCCAAATAACAGTGGAAAGAAAAGAAAGACTGGCATTTAAGGTCAGCAGAAAGGGTAAGAGAAAGATATTCAGGAAGCAGTAATTATAACAGACTGAGATTGATCTCTCTGAAGTTGTTAGAAAGAATCCTAAGGATCACATGGGAAGGATTCTAGCAGGGGGAGAAAAAGTCATACCCTTTTGTGGGAGTACAGGCAGGAAAGCTGAATATTTCTGGAAAAAATATAATCCCTTTGATTTTTTTCTTACATTATCTAAATGGGAATAACAAAATGAATGAAGACAGCTTTCCCAGAAACCACGGAAAAGGAAGAGAAAAATAATGAGGTTATCAAAAGAAAAAGAGCACAGGCAAAAGATAAATCATAGCTGGAGAGAACATAAAGCAGCAGGCATACAAAGGAAAATAGGATTATGGTTAGACAGGATGGAAGAAGTTAAAGCTTTACAATGTCTAAGCATACAAGAGCAGTCAGTGAGATGCCAAGAAAAAGATCTGTTTAATAGCTGCTTTTCTTGAGCCCAAAAAACTCTGAACTTCACAGAATTAGCAAACAGCAGACACAGAAATCCCCTGGGAAGAGACGACATGCAATATATTCTCTTTCACAAGTTCCTTATTGTTACTTGTCTATAGAGCTATCAAAAATATGAATGTTTTAGGATCAGAACAAAGCCATTCTTCCCATTCTTCTTTCTTCACATCCCATCAGTAAAGAAAAATTGTCCTGACCAAGCCATAGAGCCATTCCTCTAGTGAATTATTGAAATATCCTTAGAGCAAATAAACTAGCAGGTAGTGGTCAGCCTTGAGACAGTAAAGGATAGCAAGGATTATCACTGCCTAGCTCCTTGACAGGAGCTTGGAGTTTTAGAGCACCTAGTAAAGATGCACAAAGGAACCATATGAAGAAAAGGTTCATTGAAGGCAAGAGATATAGGAAAAAAAGTAAAAAATCCAAACAAACACACCCCTCCTTAAAAAATCCCCACACCCTCCCTAGCCTCCTCCTTGCCTCTCTTAAAAAAAAAAAAAAAAGGGGGAGAAAAAAAAAAAAAAAGAGAACCACACTGACACCCTCAAAACTCCTTGGAAGACAAGAAACCAACCTTTGGAGCAATGCAGACACGTTTGTTGCTCTGCAAAGTCTCCGAGCTGTTAAGGGATGCTCCCTGTGCCATGGATAGAGGAACCTTCATGGAAGGCTGCAAGACAAGGGGCTGACTCAAAGGAAACTGGATTGGAACCAGGTAGGAGTTGACACGAGGAAGCAAAGGCTTCATCTTTCGGCCTGGAAGGCAAAAGAAGGGACTCACTTTTGCCTGTTCTCCACTGCTACCTCTTGAAACCCATACACATTACAGAAAGTCCTTCTAGACACCCCAAAAGAAACATTTGATCAGATAACTTGCCTTCCCCACTCATTTTGAGGATACAAATACCAAGCCAGAAGCCTCATGAACAGGAAAATAACCTTTCCTGCAGATCCTACCCCTAAAGATGAGGCTCTCACTCCATTTGAGTGCCCAATGCCCACCATCTCATCATCACATCCTCTCAGACACAACAATACTGATTTCCACTTCAAACTTGACAGTAAGGAGCATAAAAGCTGGCAAACCAGGATAGCACATTCCACTTGTATTCCTAAAGAAATCTGGGAGAGTGCCCCAGATTTATTGGATTGATTATCTTTGGCCTAGACTGATGTGGACACTTACGTGAATTCTGGGGTTCAGTTTTGCTTCCCATGTTCTTCAGAGGAGCTGGAAGATGACTCTTTTGTTGCTTCAGTCATTGTGAAATAAGTGAGAGGAGGAGAAAAGAGAGATTAGAAGAAAAGAATCCACATTTATCCTGCTGCCTCACTGAGAACTGTGACACCAGAGACCTGTGCTGCACTAATGCAGAGAGCAGCTGTTAGCACCCAGCACTCAGGCTGGCTCTAGATCTGTGCCACTTGCTGGTTTGCAGCCATGCCATCCCTAAGCCAGCTGCCCACCAAAAGCTGTGTAGGAAAAGAGATGACATGAGAGAGCTGCTCCAGATGCAGACTCTACTGCAGAAGTGAGCTGGTTTTGGCACCCTCAGTGCCTGAGGAACAATGAATAGGATGGCTTTACTGTATATTGGATGTCTATACAAACCATGGACCAGATAGGTGTTCAGATGGAATAGCAGAAGCCACAATGGGATCAGAATTCTGAGCAGATGGAAAGAAGGCCAGGGTTGTAGCTGTGACAGAAAAGTGTTTGACTGGATGCTTGCAAATCCATCACTGTTAAAACTGCTGAATGCAAGGGCAACAGCAAACAGGTTCATCCTTCCAAAAGTCACAATGCAGTGGGTTCCAAAATGGAAAAGGAGCACAGAGAGATCCTATTCTCTCGGGATCTGAGCCCTAGAACATATTGGAACTGTTGTCATGGAGATGATTTAACCAGAAATCTGTTTGGGCTTGTTCTCTGAAGCCTATTGATATCCATTGCAGCCTACTTCAGCAGTAGACTTCCAAGTTGCTCAAAGCTGTCCAGCTTTACCAGTTAGAGAGAGACTGTGCCACCTGAAGGCAGTCAACCTTTGGCTAGACCCCTCTCCCCACAAAGGGTGCACATGGAGCTGTATGAGTAGATGCAGCAGTGACCCAGTCCCCCTCCCCAAGCCTGTTGTCCTTTATTCCAGTGACTGGCAAGAAGAGAATGGAAGATGAAGCCCCGAGCCAGATGGTAAATCTTACTGATTCAGAGTACTCAGGCGATGTTGGTGACCCCAAGTCCAGCGGCTGGTGGCAGAAGGCATTGAGCAGGAAAAAAATTAAGATGAAGTTATCAACCAAAGAGGGAGAAAAACTGGACATTTTAAACTTGTACAATCTGAGCAAAAGTTAATTCTACTCATCCACTGCAGAAAACACAAGAGTCTAAACGCGCCTATGCCAGATTCCCAAGCTCTATTTCCCTGACAAAATCTTCCTAAAATACCTAGTTGGGCTAGGACAATTCCATCCTATGACTGACTAATCAAACAGCACAGGAACACCTGGTTGGCCTCAGTGGAAAGCTTCTCATTAGGAATTTGAATCAGGCCCATGGAAAGAAGTCGAACAAACTGATTATTATATTTGGCGTAGCATGTGAAGAATAAACACATCCCACAGAAGCTCCAGGTCAAAAGCACAGCCACAGCACCTTTTCTTTCAAATGCAGAGCTTGTCTATTTGTCAAGTGAAGTGACTGAATCCAGCTTCTACAAAGTGGCTGATGTCAAAGCAGCTTGACCTTAGTGTCACAATAAGGTGCATCAGGCTAGTGTGGCATTTAGAAACTGCATAGCCTGACCTGTTTTCTTTGCACGAGGCAACTCACCTTAAATACCTGGTCCAGTGTTAGGCAACGGTTTGCATCAGGGTGAATAGTCCAGAAGGAGATTTTACCATTGGCAGACGTCTCACGGACAAACATATCATGAAGGGACAGGTTGTGCCGAATGGAGTTCTGGGGAGAAAGGAGCGAGGGGGAGGTTGAAAAGCAGTAGTTTTGTTATCAGCACAGCAAGGCCTGCCTCAAACATGGCTGCCCTAGCAGAGGGATTACATTCCAAAGTGCAGACAACACCGAATTTTCATATTCACAGCATACCCAGCCAACCCTGTCATCAATCTCTTATTCTATGTACTCTTGAGATCCCTATTCTCACTCCAGTGATCAAACATCTCATCATCTTGTTTAAGTAGGATGAGGCAAGGGATACAAGAAGAGGTACAGTGAACATTTTGAATGAGTATATTTGGGGTGGAATGTTTAAATGAGCTTCCTTCTTGCTTTGCAGGCTGGGGAACAACTTTTCATTTTGATCCAGAAGGCATATAACATCACCCACAGCAACTTGAGGGCCTGCTTGTTACCTTCCAACCTGGCTTAGCTACATGTTTAAAATAAGGGAAATGATCCTCAATCCAGGTATAGATGTCCTTCAGGGTCATGCGCTTCTTCTCCGTGCTGTTGATGGCAAACTGGATCATGGCCATGTAGGAGTAAGGAGGTCGTTCTGACACTGAATCCTGCCATGAGGAGGACACTGCAGCAGTAGGAATAGCAGCAGCAGCTTCCTCTTCAGTCTGAAAGGCAGAAAGGGCGATACATGAATGTTCATGAAACTGACAAGAAGGCCCGTGGAACATCCCTGGATCCTCTAGGTTCTGCTATTCATAGCAGTAAAGGTTACACTCAGGTTACTTAGAGATAGTGATGCCTAATTCTTGCAAGTCTTCTGATCCACATAGATTACTTCCTTATCAAAAGTTTTAGCACACACCCTTGCATTCTCCTACTTACCTTGACTCTTTCCCGCAGAGGCATCCGATTCTCTTTCTCTGTGTCTTCCTTCACAGAAGAGGGATTTAGCCCATCGGATCTCATCTTCCCCAGCCATTGGATGTTGGTGAGGCTGTTGTCCAACACGGAGCTCATTGCCTCGCCACTCCCTGTTGGGATAACAAGCCCACATAATAACCACAGAATCATTAAGATTATAAATGTCCTCCAAGGCACTGAGTCCAACCTCTGACCAAACACCACCTTATCAATGAGACCATGGCACTGACTGCAGCATCCAGTTGTTTCTTGAACACTTCTAGGGATGGTGACTCCCAACCTCCCTGGGCAGTCTGTTCCAATGCTTGACAACCCTTTTACAGAAGAAATTCTTCATGATGTCCAATCTGAACTTTCCTTGGCACAGCTTGAGGCTATAGCCTTTTGTCCTGTCATTTGTTGCCTAGGAGAAGATGGCAACCTCCACTGCTCTGCAGCCTTCTTTCAGGCAGTTGTAGAGAGCGATAAGGTCCCCCTGAGCCTCCTTTTCTCCATGCTGAACACCCCCAGTTCCCTCAGCTCTTCCTCATCAGACTTGTGCTCCAGACCCTTCACCAGCTCTGTTGTCCTTCTCTGGATATGCTCCAGCATCTCAATGTCTTTCCTGTCATGAGTGGCCCAAAACTGAAATCAGAACTCAAGGTGTGGCCTCACCAGTGCTGAGTACAGATGGACAATCTCTGCCCTAGTCCTGCTGGACACAGTATTGCTGATACAGGCCAAGCTGCCTTTGGCATTCTCGGCCACCTGGGCACACCCTGGCTCATGTTCAGCTGCTGTTGACCAGTACCCCCAGCTCCTTTCCTGCTGGGCAGTTTTCCAGCCACTCTTCCCTCAGCTTGTAGCACTGCCTAGGGTTGTTGCAATGCAACTGCAGGACCTGGTACCTGGTCTTATCAAACTTCAGGCCATTGACCTTGACCCATGGATCCAGCCGGTCCAGATCCCTCTGCAGAGCCCTCCTGCCCTCCAGCAGATCCACACTCCCACCCAACCTGGTGTCGTCTGAGNGGCTACAGACACAGCCTTCCCCTCGTCATAACTCTGCTTTCTCACAAGTAACCTCGCTACCCCTTCATCTCAGCTGTTAAAAGAAAGGCACCAGTCACACTTCTAAAAGATGGTATTACAACACTAATATTGCAGAAGGAATTCACCTTGAATTCCTGATTTCCTGTGTAGTTGCCCAATTTCTGAAAAGAGGTGCAGCCTTAAAAACAGACACTCAAACCAGACTATTGCTGTCAACCAAAACAGGACAATGTTGATCTAGTACTTCAAGAAATAGAAAGACTTAGCACAAAACCTAAGTCAGAAGCTCAGATGTCTTCCACCAAAAAAATACGTCCACTATAATCCTTAGGATTTCACTACATATACAAAGCTATGTAGATTATTAGAATCAAATCCATAGGTATTTTGTAATTAACGAAATATCAATAATTACTGCATACCAAGATGCAAGTGCTGCACTCCTTGGCCCATTTCACACCTCATTGTCTGTCAGGACAAAAAAATAAACAACAAAAAAAAAGGTAAGGGCTACATACTGTTGGTCTCCTGTTCCTGTCCAACCACAGGATCAACTCCTGAATGCCAGAGTGCTGAACTGCCTGCAAGACCAGATGTCTGTGCAACATTCTTCTCTCTTTCTTGACTATCTGCAGCCTTGGTGGCTGCAATGGCTTTCTTCTCTGATGGGAGATGCTGTGATGGTGTTGGACCTGCTGAACGGGATGTGCCTCCACTGCTAATGAGAATGAACTTGTTGGGTCCGTTGTTGCCAGACTCTTTTCCTTTTGCTGTCAATGCCTCTATGATGCTCTGGATATCAGCATTTGTAGGGATGGCCACCACCTGTGTGTTAGGCATCGTAGGATGGTCAATTATCTTTATTCCTGCTGGGAATTTCTGCAGGCCACAGTCCCTTTTGTCTTGGGGTGGTCTGTTGTGTTGGTCTTCCTGCCTGGGCTCCTGCTTAGGAGCCTTTTCATCCTGATCTCTGTTCTCATCTCTTGCTGAAGTACTGGATTCATCGTTCTGTGGGAGGGTCAGTTTCCGTCTTTTGAGAATTAAGGGCCTGCGAGGGCTGGTCCTCATTATGGATCTATACCGTCACTCTCCATTGAAAGGGAGAGGAACAAATCCTGCAAAACAAAAGGTACAACATAAAGGGTGCAGCAAATCATCTCAAGACCTCCCACAGAGCACACATTCTCAGCAGTTGCTACAAAGCTAGAAACACAAAAGGAAAATAAAATTGAAAGCATTTAATAAGGCTGACAAAGCTACTGAAAATCATACTGTACCTCCTTAAGCCACACCTTGTGTAAGCAGGATGGGAAAGAGGTTTGCAGAGTAGATAACTTGCATCATTAAGTACATAATAATGAGCAGATTGTCTATGTGCTTTATAGAAAGACTTAGCTATAATGTGATTTGACCAGCATCAGCCAACAAGCTGGAGGAGAGGGAAGGTAGACTATAGAAATAAAAGTGCTGATTCGTATAGCTGATTGCTCTAAGCAGCAGATTACACAACCCGTGTGAAAAGGGAATTTACAGACGGTCTAAGATCTGAGAAGCAGAGATTATCCTGAACACTACAAAGGCACACAATAAATGCAGCAGAAGTGAGGTGCTGCTAATTCCTTTTGTGGATTTGTCAAGAACCAGGTAAATTCATCACTGGGCAGCATACAATTTAGATGTCAGACTTTTGGACAACAGGCGGTTAAGACTATAAAGCTGGAAGAAGAGGAAATAAACTTCAGAGATACTGCTTCCAGGGTAAGATGCTGTGAGAATACTGCTAACAAGGCCATCAGGAATTCAGTGGAGCTTGTGCATTTCTGCAAACTATGCCAGAACAATACCCAAATTGTACTTATCATTCATCATTACAGATGGCAAGCAGACTAGAAACAAATACCAAAAAAAAAGGCCTTTTGCCTTGCTAGATTTGACGGGGTCAGCAAGTAAACGAGAAAATTCTCAGTGAGAATCCCCTACACTGATACAAAGCAGGGTCCAGCAGATAACAAGCTGAGCTGATGCCCTATGTACAGGGAGCAGATCGTTCCACGCGGGTTCTGGCACCCGGCTCAAGCATGGCCCTTTGCGATCTGCTCCACCCCCCTAAAGGAGAGATCCCGGTAAGACAGCGCTAAAAGGAGAACCCTGAGCCAGCCTCCCATAGGCTGCGTTCCTTCCAGGAGCGCGTCACTTCCCACGGAGGCCTGGAACTGCAATCCCCCGTACGGGCCCGGGGGCACCGCTGTGTACGCGCGGCCCCGAGGGGGCAAGGAGGGCAGCGCCAAAGCGCTCCCAGCTCTTTCACCCCCTCCAGCCCTTGCGCTGCCGCCCTCGCCAGCAAGTTCACCTGCTCCCGCGGGGCGCTCCACGCCGGGCCTAGGCGCTGCCCTCTCCCGGCTGCCCGGTGGCGGGCCGACCCTTTCCAGGGGCCTTGAAGGACCGTGGCGGGCACAGGTCGCGACTCACCAGCTGCCCGGCCGGGCAGGGCCGATGCAGGGCGGCGGCGGCTCCGGCGCTCCCGCAGCGGCCCCGGTTTGAATTTGGCGCCCGGTGCAGCGCTGGCCCGGTCACGTGCCGGCCTGCGCCAGTGAGCGGCGGTGGGGGCGGGGCCTGCCTGGCCGGGCCAATCGGCGAGCGGGGGGCGGGGCCGCGGCGGGGGGGGCCAATCGGCGGCGGCCGCGGGGGATACGGATGTGCGGGCGGGACAGAGCGCGCGCTGCTCCCGGGGTCGTATTGTCCTGCTCGCTCTGTCCCCGGACAGCCGCTCCCGCCCCGGCTGGGGCCGTACCGGCAGCTTCCTTCAACCATGCTGCCCGCGGCCGGGAGTCCTGCTGTGCGCCCGGGCCACCGGCATTGTGCTAATTCCTGGTGAAGAGCTACGGAGTTTTACCGTTTAACGTGTGTGTCACGGCTGCACCGGACTAGGGGGGCCCGCAGGACTCCCTGAGCACACTGCGACTCAGGTAAGCAGCCAGGCTGTTGCAGTCTCCTACATTTCTCGTGACATGTTATCAAATTTCCTTGTCTATGCTTTCCGAGCCCCTCATTCAGGAAGGACATTGAGGTGCTGGAGTGAGCCCTGAGAAGGACAGCAGAGCTGCCGGTGTGCCCTTGGAGCCCAAGTCCTATGCGGAGTGGCTGAGGGAGCTGGGGGTGTTCAGCCTGCAGAAAAGGAGGCTCAAGGGAGACCTTATCACTCTCTACAACTGCTTGAAAGGTGGCTGTAGCCAGATGGGGCTTGGCCTTTTCACTCAGGCACCTAGTGATGGAACAAGGGGATATTGCCTTAAGCTGCTCTAGGGGAGGTTTAGGTTGGGCATTAGGAAGAATTTCTTCACAGGAAGGGTGATTAGACATCGGAATGGGCTACCCAGCGAGGTGGAGTCACTGTCCCTGAGGGTGTTTAAGGAAAGACTGGATGCAGCACTTACTGCCATGGTGTAGTTGCCATAGCTGTTTGCCCATAGGTTGGATTTGATGATCTCCGAGGTCTTTTCCAACCGAATTGATTCTGTGATCTGTTTTCTAACAGAAAATTAAATACGTTACTTCAGTTCAAACTTATTCATTAGGTAAAACAAATCATATAAGATCTGTAGAATACATGAAGGGGATGTCAATTCTGTTCTGTAAAAAAGATAAAAAACAAAATTAAAATCTCTTGAAATTAAAATGCACAGGTAGTTAGCAACTAGAAAGGCAAAGAATTCTGATTATCTTGGCCCTATAATATCTTCTTGGCATTACAAACCAAACTGAATTGAAAAAAAGAAAGTAAGTTTTTTGTTGTTTTTTTTTTTTTTCTTTTGATAGCTGACTTGATAGAGCCGGATTAGTAAGTCAGCTGCTCCCATTCCTGCGGTGCATTTCTAAATCTACCTGAAAATTGACAAGTGTTCAAGAACTACTGTTGGGAAAAATTCTGCCTTGAGTTGTATATACTGTGCTTTTGCATAAATGTTTTGCTTTTGTTAAAAACTACACCTGAGGTTTCCAAACAAGTCTGTCTTCAAATCCATTTACTTGCCTTCTACAGATCCGAGAGCACTTTAGCATCTCCTTGAGTTGCTTCCTTCTTTCTTCAAATTGGCTCCAACAAGCATCATGAGGTTTCTAAGTAGTTTTACCACCCCTTTTGATGCCTCCGAAGAAGAAGTGTACCCACAAGGCCAGGAAGGCAGAGCTGATTTTCCTTGAGAGGCCATGGGCAGGACCCATCCATTGTTATGAAACTCCACTGCATTTGGCTGAGAATCCCAGACGTGTGCCTACAAAACCTGTGGACCAGAACACCTCTGCTGCCTGGGTTGGTA
The DNA here is from genome assembly GCA_013400495.1 of Nicator chloris. NCBI lineage: Eukaryota > Metazoa > Chordata > Aves > Passeriformes > Pycnonotidae > Nicator > Nicator chloris. The sequence goes on from WAAE01019105.1 coordinate 14,864, forward strand.
TAAATTGTCTTTCATCCTGTGCCTCACAGCAACAGTTTTCAAGTTTCTCCTGTATGTCTTAACAGAAAGTTATCTGTTCTGAATATGAAAAATTAGTAGCCTGGACCTGAATTCCCTCTATCAGTCTAAAGCATAAATAAGGGCTTGAGTTGCTTCACATTCTAAGAATAAGCGCTAAGGTCTTGGTTACTTGAAGACATAAACTATGTGCAGTCTGTACTGATTAATGAATATTTGTCTTCTAGAAAAATAATTCCCATCAGGAAAACACTGATTTCCTTGGCAACCGAAAACCCTGCACGTAAATAAACATTAGGGGAGATTTTTCTTATCAGCTTGCTGTTTGAAATAACTGCTGAACTCTGAATGTTACATGTTAAAGTATTGGGTGCATTGTTTAAATCTGACACTGCTAAATCTAGAGAACATAGGTTTTCACTTCAGAATAATTTGTTCTAACCTGCCCTCTTTTCCATTTCTGTGTTTTGAATAGTTTCTCTCCATACCAATCTTCTGATGGCTTCCTTTTCTTGGGACTGTTTGCAGTGTCATAAAATACTCCTTATATCATGTAATTTAAAGATTTTTTTTTTTTTTTAAGCAAACAGTTGCAGCAAAGACAGACTGTTCCTATACAACAGCAGTCATCACCTCAGGGAGCTCTGTTTAAACATTATTGCTGCTTGCCTCTGCTCATCACAAAGCAAGCTCAGAAAGTGCAGTTTCAAACCTGCATGAAACATTCCTTTGTTCCTGTTGTCCTACAGGTATTTTTGTGATGTCTTAACCTTGAAGTAGAACATCTTCAATTTTTTCCTCTTTAAATTTTTTTTTGTATCTGCTTGAGGCAGTTAGCTCTGTGTTTCTGAATCATTAAGTAAAATAACTGCTGTGAATAAGCATTCATTTTGTTTGGAAGAGGTGGAAACATCCATACCAGTAGCTCTTTGATTCCAAAAATACAATGATTCTAAAATTTGTTTGAAGCTATCAGCACTGAAACTGCTAGATATTTTTCATTTTGGAAATTGTGGTAGGTTTGTAACTTCTGGAGGCATCCTCTGCAGAGTGTCTGTCAACTTGTTTCAGTGGAAACTGATTTGCTGCTCCTCTCTTTTTGGCATTATCTAAGTTTTTCATACCTTTTCCACCGCTAGGTTCCTGCATAGGTGAAACCTGTCCTTGATGTGCTCTGAAGGCAGGAAGCCATATCCTTAGAATCAGGGACTATGTTAAGTACATGCTAATATACAATTACTACAGAATCACTTCTTTTCCTGCACAAAAGCTTTGCATTCAAATGGCAGACAACCACCATCCTTAGTTAAATTGCTCAGTGTTTTGAGGCACTATATAGTAACTTAGGAAAGCTGAAGGAGGTCTGTAGTTAGTGTAGCAAGAACACAGTTGGTGTGCTCTTGGGAAAGGCAAACTGGAATCTGAAACAGTCTGACTGTTTTGTTGATAACCAGTAAGACAAAGAACACTGTAATAAAAAGATTTCCAGGGTTTGAGTAGGAGTCCAGAATCATTCAAAGAAATACAGACTGTTGAGCTTGGACCATCTCTTCTATAGAAAGCTGATTGTAGAAGTGGATTTTGGGTGATCTGTTACTCCACAATACAGAAATTAACTGTATTTTGAAACAAAGACGTTTTGGGGGAGGATTTTGAACACCATAGTAACATGAGCTAAGTGGGCATTCTTTAATCATTTTGTGTTGCTCTCCCAGTTCAGCCTCTACTTCTTTGGGGTGGTTGAGGATTTAATTCTTTGAATCTATTTGAGTTATGCTAAGACACAGAAAGAAAAAAGGATGCATTCTGAACTTTCTTAAATCTGCAGGGGTTACAGCAATAGACACCACTTGGATTTCCTTTAAAACCCATATCTTGAGTTCTTTGTGAGTTGCCAGAGAACAGCTCACTTGTACCCTAGTGACTTTCCAGAGAAGAGTGGCGGGACATGATGTTGAAGTTCAGAGGTATCTCATGCATAGTAAGTGACTCTGTTAGTGACTCATTTGCTTTGCTGCAGAACAGATTACTCAATGAACACACTGAAAAAAGGTGGGGAAGTAGAACCAGGTAGGTATTACTTGTCTAGAGGAAAGGGTTGGGTTTTTATCTTATTATTATGTCTTTCCCTTCAGGTGTGCCCACAATTTGACACAACTAAGTCAGTGGTGTTGAAAGCACGTCAGAAGAAGCATCATGGTCCTCACAAGCCCTATAATCAGGATGCCAACCACAGTTCACTTCATGCAGGAGGAGCTTGTCACAGAGCTGTAACCTGGAGATTTCCTCCTTTAACTTTTGAGAATCCAGAAGGACATGCAGTCCCTCCACTGGATGATCCAAATCGCTCAGAAAAGAATGCACAATGCTCTCACAACCAGCCTAAGGAAGGGACAGCAGCAAACACCAACATCCAGGTGAAGAGTCCAGAGAACTGTGGAGAGCCTGCTCCCCAGCCTGTGGAGCAAGAAGTCCTTAGTCCACCAGATGCAGAGGCTGTACAGGTTCCTTCCCCAAGGAATGGGAGATGCAGCAACACTCTATCACCAAGTAGTCATGCCTGGCATCCAGAAAAAGAGCTGGCATTTGGTACTGATCCCTGTGGGAGAGGGGAGGCGGCAGCAGTACTGGTTGCAGATACTCCCGAGCACGAGTATGGAGTGAAGGTCACCTGGAGGCGGCGGCCTCACATAATGAAGTACCTGCGGGAGCAAGGGAAGCTCAGCGCTGCGGACATCCTGGTGAAGGCAAACATCCACCTCTCGAGGAGACAGGCCCGCACCTGACCTGGCGGGAGCAGCCACTCTGCTGCGTGCAAGGACACGCCCGAACAGACGATGTCGCTTCGGGGGCTGAAGAAGGGACGTGATTTCAGACAGGCCCTCTACTGCGCCGCCTCCGAGAAACGCCGGGGCGGGAGCAGGGGAGGGTCTTGGCGACAAGGGGGATCTTTTGGGGCGGTCTTCCCTGGGGAAGTGTGTATGGAAAGGGCTTTGTGCCCCACGCCGCTCCCGCCGGGGCCGTTCCCCGCTCCCGGCGGAGGCGGCGGGCCGGGACGGGGATGGTCGTTCTGTTCCGCTGCGCGTGCGCGGCGCCGCGGCCAATCGGCGGGCGGCGTGCTCGCTGTCTTGGCCAATGGCGACGCGCCTCAGTGCCGCGCGCCGTTGCTAAGGGCAGCGGCGGGCGGGGGCCCGTAGCAACGGCCGTGCCGCGATGGACGAAGCGGGGCAGCCGGGCGGTCCCGCCGCCCACAGGTGAGCGGGGCTTGCGGCGGCGTCCCCGGGGCCAAGCTGGCCTGGGCAGGGGCTGCCTCGCTTGGCGGCAGCGCCCGGTGCCCGGATGAGCGGCCGCAGCGGGGCCCGGGCGGGCGGAGCCGCACGGCAGCGGCCACGCGGGTCGGCGCTGCCCCGGTAACACCCGCGTCCCGCAGGCGGGCGACAGCCGTGCCGCTGTTTGATGTGCGGGTGTGTTTTATGTGCTTCAGTCTTCAACGTTGGTGTGCATCATCTGAATACTTGTCGATTAAACCGGTTTTGTTGTGTCTCGGTCCACTCGTGGTTTCTAGGCACTGCTGTGAAGCGTTTTCGCGGTGTTATTCAGCCCCTCTGCTCCTCCTAATGAAGCTCTCTGGGTATTTTGTATCACTCTCGGTGTGCCCTTGCAAGGAAAAAAAAGGAGGAATAACTGAATTGAACTCAACTGATGTAATAGGAAAAACAGCTGCGAACTATGGAGAAGCGGTTTTGGAAAGACTTTGTGCTTGTGGCACTTAAATAGCTCAAAACCGAAATTATTTGAAATTAGATGTGAGTATGCTGGCAAGCAGAGAAAACTGGTTTCGGCAGAATTGGTGTGATTGGAAAAAAACCCGGGAAAATTTATCTTTGTGCCTCTGTTTGGATAGGAAGAAGTAAAGCAAGTAAAGAGAGAAACCTAAACTTCAGGTAGTTAAATGCTAATATACACAATGTAGAAGAGAAAGTATTTTTTTTATCGCATGCATTGTTACATTTGGTAATTTAAGGAGGATGAAAAGCAACGGTAGAGTTAGGGTCCTGTAACTGCTTAGGTCCACCAAATATGCTGTGGAATATTAGATTACTTCTTTATGCAGACTTGAAAGGCCTCGGGTTGTCTAGCGGTTCTGGAAACAGTTTTTAAGGAAATGATGTCCAGATACGTGTAAATTTCCCTGCACAGTAGACATTTAAGTCTGGCAGAGTTGATGCTACAGGAAATAATGCTGGTCTTCTGATAACAGTTCTACTCGCATAAATTCTTTCTGCTAAGAAACTTGTCTTAGGTACTTTCATGGGTGCCCCACAGAAACAGACTAATGATAATGGCAGTTCATGAGATAGCTGCTTCCCTCCCATCCCAGTTTATTAAAGAAATGTCCATTTCTTTAGCTTTCTTAGTCCCCATGGTTAAGGTAAGAAAACTAGAATACAGGGATCTAAAGAAAAATATGTTTAAAATAGATCTGGAAGGCTTGTTATTTTTAGGGGTCTGACTCTGAAGTTGAAATGTTCATCAGCATTGTAATAAATTTGAGGAAGACAAATGTCTGTATTCTTAGGAAGACTATTTTTTTTCTGAGACAAAAATAGTAAAATTATCCAGAAGTCACTAATCTGGTTACTAGAACTCTTGTTTGGTAAAATAGTTGCCAGTTGTCCAAACAGTGGATTTTCTAGAAAAGGTAGATGTGATACATAAAAACTGACACTTCATCGCAATGAAGATACTACAGGTAAAACTTAACAAAGCTGTACCTGAGAACTGGTTGGCAGACTTTTTGGTTTTGGCACTTTTTCCCCCTGGGGTGGAATGCTTTTACTATTGAGAAATGTGAAAAATACACATAAAGATATTGAAAGTATTTTATTTCTGATGGACAGAAATAGTTTAATAGAGTCAAATATTACCAGCCAAAAATTAATGCATATTGTTTTGTAAGTGTGCTGTGGGATACATGATGATGGATAGCAGAGATCTTGGATTTAGGCTGTCTACAGGCAGGCTGTCACTTGCAAATACTCTGTTGTATTAGACTTTCTTCCCCTGGAGCTGGCTGCAGCTGAAATTGCTCAACTTCATTTTAAAGTTTGGCTTTCAGGTAGACATGGCACAACTGTCTTAGTGCTTTAGAAAATGATAAGCTTGGTAGTTCTATTTCATGGTTTTGATAAGTGCTACACCTCTCTTATTTGGGAAAGTCCATTTGGAGACTTACCATGAAATTATTAGTGTAGAAACATTCAGGTAAAAGTAATTCTATATCATTGTAAGCTTTTAAAATATGGTGAAGGAAATTTGTTTCTTATGGTAGTATGTATTTTAGAATCTCAGGGACCAATGGACTCTGCCCTTTTGCACACTACTCACACAGCATACAGGAATACTTAAAGCTTCCCACATGCTGCATTCCAAATATGCTTCAGGTTCTGACTTGCAGATGTCATGTAAGAGGAACATCATTTTCAAGGGGCAAAAATCTTGACTGAGTCTACAGAGACTATAAAACTGGATGTCAGCTACAGTGGTCCTGCCCTCATTTGGATGCTTCCTTGAGGTCCAGACACTCATCAGTTAGTGGCTTTCAGTTTGTGAACTCAGGAACTCTGGGATACTTCCTCAGTGTCTCCCAAGGTTAAGGAAGGAAAACAGCCTGTTGCCAATAAGCTCAATTCTCAAAATATTAAGAGAAGTTGAAAACTTCAAAAGAAGTACTATTGTCCAGCCAAAAGCCCTTCCACATTTTAAACACCTGAGTGTAGTTGAGGTTGTCAGGAATCTCCGTGCCCACTGGGCTTGAGTATTTTGTATAAATGCACCATAATTATAATTTTGAGGAGAAAAAATAATACTTTATTTATTTTAGCTATACTTGTAAACCAGAGAAGACAGAGAAGTTTATAATTGCTTTTAAACGCATTTCTGTTAGTCCTTGGGTATTTTTATTTAGCCACCAGTGACCTTCTTAAAATTAACAAGCAATGTTTGCTAAATTCCAGGACTTAAAATTATGCAAATCTTATCCTTAGATGAATGAGCATTGGCTTAATATCCTGTTTGCTTCAGCCCTTTCAGCTCTAAACATTATAATGAAGAAATTTGTCCAAAATGAGATAAACCTGTAAATATTTTATAAGCGTGGTTGATACGTGCTCCTTGGAGTAAAGATTCAACCGAAAAGAAAACCTTTTGCAATTTGATGCTGCTGTTAATGTGAATGAAGGAGTTGCCTCAGTTCTTGTGATGTAGACAGCAGTGGCAAGAGAGAAAGTGCAACAATGTATGACTAAAATTTCCAAATACAATTTGAGATTCACTTGGTAACAGCAATTGCAAAGAGGTATCCTATAGTTGAACCTTGTTTGAATTCTCTCTTTAGTTTCTAGTTAGTTCTTTTCCCATCTCTTATCACCTAGAATTCAGGTTACTGGTGGCCCATTTTTGTTAATAGAGAGCAATTACTTTTCTGCTTTTTTTTGCCCTTTTTTTTTTAAATCACTGTTGGTGTAGCATTTGTAGGAGGGACAAATGCACTGACTTAACATAATTATGGCTTTTTATGTGTGAAAACTTTCTGCAAACAGACTTGCAGTGGGATAGCTCCAGACTTGTTTTCTTGCTGAGGCACAGCTGAGTGATCTCCAAAATAAAACTGTGTTGTAACTGGGTCATGGGATGAATTCTCTCCTAAGTGGATTTGCTGATATGCCTGGAATTGTTGCCTTAGACTACTGCAAGAACATTTACGCCAACTCTTAGTGCTCTTAAAACACTCTGTGGGATGCTTGAACTCTTAACTGCCTGTGTTCTTGCTATAGGAGTCTGTGTGCTTCTACATTCCTTTCTGACTTTGCGTTCTTATGTGATATCTTGGGCAAAAAAAGAACAAGAACTAAAATCTAGCAGTGATATCTTGCCAAGTCACCTAGTTTGAGATCAAAATGACATTTTACTGTTTCTGTCTCTGGCTTTCCCTTTCAATTTTTCTAAAATTAAAAAAAAAAAAAAATCTGGACTGGGAATAAAGGTCTACAATTAGTTCTGGAGTGTCAGTTCAGAATATTTCTTGTTCCTTTCCCAATTTTTAGTTTGAAATACTATTAGACAAGTGCAATTCATCTTGTCATAGGTGATGCACTTGTTTTCAGAGAACTTTGAGTTTTGTTCCGTGGTCTAGGTTAAGCATAGCACACGGTATTTAACTGCTGCCTTTGTTGCTAGGATAGAATAATGGCTGCTCTACATTTCACTGGCTTCCTGTTGTAATGAGGTACAACGTCAACAAAAGTGACAGGCAAGGTTTAATAATTCACAAACAGAAGATCACAGGAGACAGAATTCCAACCCCCTGGGGATCTTGCTTTCCTCTTTCCTTGGGCAGAGGTGTTTCTGTAAGTGAAATGACCATGGGGATTTGAAACATGTAGTTGAGAGGACATTAAATAGAAAAGTGGAGTTCTGCTTGTGGAATAAATTTCCGTAGCAGAAACCTAAGTTTCATTAGGTTCAACTGAATAAACCTGAAACAGTGCTCTGCAGTTGTGGTGGTTAGGAGCTGCAAATTCCTGAGTCATGGAGTCACCAGCTGTGAACTCTTGAAGGAATATGCCTGACAGGAGGTTCCTTGTCTCCCTTTTCTTGAAAGAATTATAAAAAAACCCTGCTGAAACTCCCTGTTTGGCTGCACACTTAAAATATAAGTTTAAGTGCCTATTCTTATGATTGTGTTCCTCTGTGCCGCCCTCCCAGCATTGATGATGGTTAATGACTTGTGTGGATTTCTGGCTTCTCTTGGCCTTCCTTCCAGGAGAAGAATACTCCTTTTGCTTTAGGTTTGCAGAAATGAATTTATTTGAGGCTTCTGGCTAAGGAAAACAAGAATCTCCTTTTTGTGTAGTGTAGTATAGCAGAGAATGACACAGGCTTTTGTTTGCACTCTTCTTTATAATCCAAGTAGAAGTCATACAAGCTTCTGTCCAGAGAGTGCTGATTCATTTTCCTTGCTCTGTTCCCTTGTTCCAGGAGGAGGTAATCTTTGGTACTTGATAAGTCACTTTTTGAATGGTGTAAAACACTAAGCAATACAGTAGTCAAATAAGTTCTGAGCTCAATATGTAACCTTTTCATGATGCTTTTATTCCTGTTGCATTTTCTTGCAACAAGCCTGTATTTTTTATTGTCATCTAGTTTGTGTTCTCACACTTGAGATCTAAACTTGTGATCTCTAGAACCTGACCAGACAGAATCACAGAGGCTGGAAGGAGCTTCTTGAGATCATCTGGAGCAACCCTGCTGGTTAAGCAGGGTTGGCTGGAGCAGATTGCAAAGAATGATGTCCAGTTGGGTTTTGAATATCTCCAAAAATTGAGACTCTGCCATGTTCCTGAGCAACCTGTTCCAGTATTTGACCACTTCCTCTGGAAAATTTTTTCTTGATGTTGGGTAGAATTTCATGTGCTTTAGTTTGTGTCTGTCACCTCTTGTCCTGTCAATAGGCACTGCTGGTTTTATTTGTTCTGCACCCTTCCATCAGCTATTTATACACATGGATAAGTTACCTCCTGAGTCTTCACTTCTCCAGGCCCAGTTCTCTCAGCCTCACCTCATGTAAAAGATACTCTGGTCCCTTAAGCTCGTTTGTGGCCCTTTGCTGGTTTTGCTCCAGTGTGTTCATCTCTTTCTTGCTCCCAGAAGCCCAGAACTGGACGTAGCACCTTGTGTGTGGATTCACCAGCAGAGGAGTGGTGTCACTCCCTCAACCTGCTGGCAGTGCTTTCCCTAATGCAGTCCAGGATGCTGTTGGCCACCTTTGCCTTGAGAGAGTGAATTACTGGCTCATGATAAACTTGTTGTCCACCAAAACAGTATGACTCAATTTCTGAAAAATGGATCTCAGCAGCATATGCTTCATTCTTTATTTAACCATACTTGAGCTTTTTTCCTATGGACTTTTCATTTCTCAATATTGTTACTTTACTAGCAGGTTCCTTTTTAATCCACCTGAATGTTATTTCTTCCTTATTGGGGTATGTTTGTGTTGGTGTGTAATCGTACAGAGAATATCCCACTGCACTTCTGAGATGATAATTTTATGCTGGGGTTTTGTGCTTTCACAGATACCATTTTGAAACTGAAGGCAGGTGTGATCTTTGGTCATTTTACTTTGCCTGCACAATTTCATTTTACCTTACAAAATCACTGGAACAACTGATGTAAAAAAATAGAAGCTTGTGTCTCCTGTACCATTTAAATCCTTTTTTCTCCGTTGACTTGGCTGTGGTCAGTCAGTACTAAACTGCATTATTTACCTAGTTACATTTGGCATCTGAATAGTCACCCCAAAAATATGGAAAATGTAGTGCTGCAAGGATAGGCTTGCATTAAATTCACTCCTTTCATGGGTTTAGTCAACAAAAATAATTACTAACCTGTTAATGTTTTATAGCAGACAATGTTTGTAGCATGTGCTCCTCAGATTAGTTTTTGCTTGAATTCCTTTCTTCAGCACAGTATTCCTGTTGCTATGAGTTGTCAGGGCAGCTGTTTTGCCACAATATAGCTGAAACATATCCATATCTATATAGATACACACAAAGAATATACATATATTCCTCAGAGCACCAGCCTTTTCAGGTTTTTTGGGGGTTTTTTTTGGGTTGGTTTTTTTTGAGGGGGTTGGGTATTGGGAAGGGCAGATGGTGGGTGTTTTGATTTGAGTATTTTGACATGCTTCTGATCTGTGTGGCTTTTAAGAAAATTTCACATTAAAGTAATTATTAATTAATGATAATTTCACATTAAGATTGCATTTTTAAGCCTGCAGGTAGGTAGAAGCAGAAGTTTTAAAAGATTAGCTCGCCATTTTGTTTCTTTAGGATCTTTTTTTAGTTGTAAATTGATCTTTAAGTTGTAAATTGTTCAGATCCTTGGTACAAGTTATTGGCAGGAATATGTAGTGAATTCAGGTATATTTTGAAACTAAGTAGGACATGCAGCTCTCAGTGCTTGTCTCCAGTTGCTCCCTCAATCCACACGGGTCTGCCCATTGAGTTTATTGTTCTTATTGGTTGATTTTATACTTATTTTCAAATATTCTGAGAGAAATCTTATTCAATTTGTATTATGTGGGACGTAATTTCTTTACTATGCAAATCTAAGACAGTCTTTTATTCACTCATTCAGAATTGCTTCCAAAACCAGGTGTTCACTCTTTCCATGTCATGGTTCTCATAATATGTTCAGTAGGTGAAAAACTTTCCAAACAAATTTTGTGAACCCTTTCTCAAAACAGTATTCTATTGGCATTAGCATTTTTGGGGTGCAAAGGGATCAAATGTCAAACTGACTTCACTGATTTCTGTAAAAAAGGCAGACGCACTACAACTTGCCCTTATTGAAGTATCACCTGCTTAAAAAGAATTTAATGAAATGTTGATGCAACTTCAGCCATGTCATTTAGAAATAGGTGTGGCATTTTAGATGACTTGAAGCAGATCAGTTTACTTCGGAATGCTCACTGCTAATTAATTATGAAGGAAAAAATATCCTGGGTTTGCCAAAACCCCTCACTCTTCTGCCTCGGGGAAGGCAGAAAAATTTGGTAACCTTCACTCTTATGGATGGTATGCTTTGCATTTTCCCAAATGTGCAATTACAGCTGTGTCAGGACCGCACCCTTTCGTGTATTGGAAGGTGCATTACAGATAAATTTCGTTCCTCAAGTTTCTAGAGACAGTATTGCATTTTTTGTTTAGAATATATATTTTGAAATAAGAATCCTTCTTCAACTAATGTTTTTTCTACAGCTTCTGTTTTCTTTCATAGCTGTAGTTCAGCTGAGAATAATCCCTGGGAAAGTTTCTTGGAGGGTTAAGAGTGAAAACACTTTCACACCAGCTGACTCAACATTTCTTACTGAAGTTGCTTTTACTTGCACTTCTACAGCTAAAAATAAAATCTAGTGGATCAAGATGTGGGCCACAAGCCACATTCTTCTCATCCCCTGATTTTTAAGTTCTGGGAGTATTGCTCAGAGACATTGCTGCTGCTGCTATGTTAGTAAACTGTCCTGCAAAGGCAAAAGGAATTACATGAGCTTTGTGAGACTCCTGATGCAAGCAGTCCTCTGGAGAATGAGAAATGGAACATAAGATATTGGGAAAGTGGGAAGATTTGTGGACCCAAATTATGTTATTGTGCCTTGGAGCTCCTTTAAAAGAAGTAGAGCAATGGAAACAACTGAAAATTTAAGGATCATTGTTTATTGATATATAGGTTCATATTCCCACTAGTATCTAAAGATTGTGTTTATTAAAAGAATTTCTGTGTCAGACTGATATGAAAACATCAAGCTTGTTTGTAACAAGGCACAGTAAACTCAAGACCCAGTTCACTTTAAAATGATCTGGAAGTTTCTGCTGGGCACTTTCTGTGAATCTCTCTGCCAAACCACGGACTATCTGAAACTTTAATACCTTCCATAGAACTGTGCACAAATAAATCCTCAGTTTTTCTCACCAGGAATTGAGTGCACATACAGTGCTGATATGTGCTATAAAGATACTTAGAACAGTTCCAAGGCAAAATAAACTGTCTTTCCTTCTCTTGGGTCAGATTTTCATTTAAGGTTGGAGTGGGGTCTGCTTCTGTCAGCTAGTCTGGCCTTCCTCCTGAAAGAGGCAGCCAACCTTACTTTTTCTTTACCAAACTTTTAACTACTTGAATTGCAGGATAGGTGTAGCTAACTGGGAAACCTTTCAATCTGCAAGGCTTTGCTGCATTGTTTGTTTAGGAGGAGAAACTGAATATAGTATTTCTTTAGTGGAATATAAAGAATGTGCATTTTGTTGAATGCAGGGAAAATGATCATGGTGTTTTCCTTTGTTTAATGTATTTCAAATCTGTCTTTCCAGTAAGTTCTCAGTCATGTAGAACATTTTGTCTCTACAGGCTGCTCTTTCCTGTTGCTTTTCTTACTTTCTCTGCTTATTGCCTCTCATTCACAACTGCAGCCAGTCAATTCCTTTCAAAACTAGTCCATGATCCGTGATAAGACAACCTTTTGTTTTTTTTCTTTTTGCCTCCTTTTAGGTTCGACAGTCAGTATATAAAGGGGATTTAATTGAAATAACTTGAAAGAAGAATGCTTAGCTCTCCCATCTGGGATAACCACACCTTAAATAGGAAGTAAACCATACCCTTGGTCTACAACAGCAGCTTTTAACATAATAATATTCAAGCTTGATTCAAACCTGTTGTTTTCTGTTGAAAATCCACAGCTCCATGAGTTATCCTAATGGTTAATTAGTCACTGTGTTAAATAAAAAATTTATTTGCAATCTGAATTTGTTAAGCTTCAGTTATTTATGTCTGGATATTATTGTCTTCTCTCTCATCCATATCATGTGTACCCTCAAATCCATGGCATACAGAGGAGTGTATTGATTTTCTCTTGAATAAACTGTAGGATGCATTGAAATCTTGCTAAGAGGTGCACTTTCCAATCCTTGGTCAATTTGTTCAGCTGTTTGCTGAACTCGCTTCAATTCTTCAGTCCTTTCTCTTGTATGAACCTTGGACAGAATGTAAGAACATTTTTGGGCTGGTGGATTGCTTTTATTTCCTACATTCTGCTTTAATATCAGGATTTTTCATTGTTCTCAGAGTTGGATTATACTGTGAGTTTGTGTTTGGCTGATTCAATGATAATTATTGCCAAGTACTTAGAATATAAGTATTTTGTTTGGTTGATTATTTTTCAAGTACAGCATACTCAGGAACACAGACAAGCTGCAATGAAATCAAGAGTGTTACCTCTGCCTATCCACAGTTTGTAATGCCAAAATTTCAGTGTTATTGAAAAATGTGTCCATTCTGAAAGAACTGTCAATAGATGTAGTGTGCCTTTTTTACAGAAAGGGAAATAAGCCACACAAAAAGGAAACTTCAGTTGCATATATGAATATCTGCTAAATAATCTGTGAGTTATGTCTTCAATGTGGTTGTTTGCTATTCTGAAAATGGTTAGGAAAGACCAAATACATTTATAATAAATTTGTTGCATATTCCTATTGCAACACTTTAATTTCTGATTATGAAATGAAAACCAGGCTGATTCTGGTTTCAGTAGGAATTTGAGATGCTACCAGTTAAAAAGAAAACTTTTTCCTCCATGTTAATCCGTGAACTCCTTTGCATCTTGCCATCTTCGTCCATGTTTTATTAAATGTTATTTAAGTTGCTTTCCCACTCTCATTTTTATTCTGTATCCTGCAGTATCATTAGTCTTTCCTTATATGTTGTGTTCTGGGTCATCTTTCCTTCCTCTGTGGCATGCGTCTGTTACCTGCCATGCAGCTTCAGAAGGATTGCAGGTGGATTCTGGTAAATGCAGCAGTGGTGTCTGTGGGCAGGATCTCGTGTGGGCTGCTGTGCTGCAGTGGTTGGGGAGAGGACATTGATACAGAATGCTTGAAAATTTTCAGTTCTTATTTATCAAGGGTAAATGGGCAACTGGTTTGGTGGTTGGGATTTTTTTTTTCCCCTGTTCTTAACTGTGGTGTTGTAGCTATGGAAATTCTGCTTCTTTTTCCTGTTCCTGGTGGATATTTAATTCTTCTTATTGCACATAAACCCTTCAAACAGAAAAGGAAAGCAAAGAGCACAGTGGTTTGGTGTGGGCATGTCCAAAGAGCACTGATCTGTGTTGTCAGTCCAGCTGAAGGAGGATTCCTGTTTGAAGCCTGCAGCTGGATTAGCACACCACTTACATTCCTTAGTGGTGAGCTGTGGGAGTGACTCCGGCAGTGTTTTCCTGTTAAAGTTTGTAATAACACCAACTCTGCTGTGGGGGGGTAGAAGAAGGTTTGAAGTGTGGGAATCTCTTTTTTGACTGGTTATTATTTTATGCTTTCATAATGATGAGTTCTGGAAGAAAGGTTGCAGAAACAATTAATAAAAATAGTGTGAAAGGGGTGTTTTTAAGCTAATATTTGTAGTGCTGCACTGCTTATGACTTCAGTTTTTTTATTTTACTACTTGTGTGAATCCTTGCACTTTAAAATGGAAAGCAATGATGGTTGATTTCATTTTGTTTTGCCTATGACTCAGCAATTTTGGTCTGTGTCTGAAAGTAAATTTTAAGAGAAAACACTGTTACCTTTTTGCTTTATCAAGCTCTGTAACCTGTTAGAATCTTTATATTCAAGCATAAGTGGCCAGAGTTGAGGCACTGTGTAGTAGTCTGTGTTATGCTCCTGTTACATAATGTATCTTTATTTCAGTCTGGGTAGAAAATAATTTAACATACAAAGTAAATAATTTTCACTGAAGATTTCCACAAGGCATGTACGCGAGTCCTGCTATTTCAGCACTTTGTCATCTTCCAGGTAGAAAGGAAACTTTGTAAACTTATTTCCTAAAGTGGTAGTGTTTATTTCTTCTGATTTTCTAAAGAGGAGACTCAAATTGTTTGGGGATGCATTTTCTGCTAGGAAAAGCAACAAAACCACAGCCAGCAGCTTGTATCTACACAGGACACCTTTGTGTCCATCAGAACATGTCTGTAAGTCTGCTGTTGATGGCATGTAGTAGATTGCTTTATAACAAACTCTGGACTGCAGTTAACAAATGTCATCAATTTCTTAAGTCAGTAGGCGTATGAGAAGAAAAGGACTATTCCCTCTCCCTTTTGTTTGGGTTTTTGTTTGTTTGTTTGTTTTTGTTGTTTTTAATGAATATTTTAAGTGAACTTGCAGTTGTTTTTCAGACTTTGCTAAAGATGGCCTTTTCCATCATCTATGCTATAAATAATAAGCATGTCACCTTTTATGCTGAAGTTTTGTGTGACAACTGTTGCATATTGTGCTGCACTCAGTAGCTGTGCTTCTGCTTATTTCTTCCTTAAGCTGTGGCTGTTTTCAAGTGAACATGACTGTATTACTGTAACTGTTGCTTTGGGGAAACAAGCAAAAGCTCTCCATCTCTATTCAAGAAAGACACTAGTTTTTGCAGACCCTCCATTCCCTTAGAATCCAAGACACGATGTATTACAGGTCCATGTGAGGGGTAAGATCAGTTTTTAGAAACAAGACGTTTTCAAGGTCCTCGACCTGTTGTGTGATGCACATTAGAAACAAACACATTCAAACACATTAGAAAAAGAAAATATAGAACTAAGGAAACCGTGGAGTATAAAAGCAATGGCAGTTGTAACTTGTTTAAAATACTACTAGTTGGACAATTAGCATCAATTTTAGAGTATTCAAGTTGTTATAGATTATTTGTGTACAGAACTCTTTTTGTGCATATTTCAACCTTCCAGAGCAGGGTCTGAGTTTACTAGAGTAGTTTGTCTTTAAGGACCTCTGATTTGTCATCTGCTTGCCTAAGTTGAGTCAAATGTGGGTTTGCTAGGGGTTAGGGAGACTCAGGCTTCTCTCCTTAGCTCTGTAATCCAATCCCCATGGCATGTGTTTTGCAGAAACCCCAGCTCTGCTCTGTCTCTCTCCATCTCTGGTTTTCCTTGTTAGGGTTATATTCAGCACTGGCTGCCAGCTCGTGACTTCACATCATTGGACATCTATGGATACCTAGACCAGACAGAGAATTTCCTGTTTAACTTGAAATTGTGGCTTGCCCTGCTTTTCTGCATGCTGTTCATAAAATATGTAATGTTTGTCTGTTTCCCATATTAAGTATCTTCTTCCTGATGCTTTCTCAGTTCCAGAGAGGTCTTTGTCAAAGCTGTGTTGAAGGAAAGCGCACAGCTGTGGTCACCAGAATGTGCTTTATAGTCAGTTAACCCTTCCCTTTTGTGGGGTTAACTGCTCTGTATTGCATTTTATGTAATAATTCATTATCATACAAAAGCAAATGGGAAGTCTATATGGAACACAACTTGGAACAAAAAATTACAGTTCTTATGAAAGTTATCTATAAAATGAAACCGGGAAATCATTATTTTTTTACCTTTAGGAATTAATGTCAGATGTTACAAACACAGATCCTCTCAAGTATTAACAGTAGTTCTGGAATGTCTGACAGGGAGAGAAAATGAGGTAGGTTTGACTCCAAGACAAAACGGGGTTAATTTGGAATCAGGTATCCTACGAAGGAGCAGGGACTTTACTGAATTGATCTGAACTGTGTTAACCCTTCAGGTGTAAACTGTCTCCTAGCCCCACCTCAATAGAGGTTTGTAATCCATCTACCCATAATGAAGCCTTTGGTGCTTTCAAAATCTTTTCAGAATTACTTAGAAAGGGGACTAAACCAGAGTTCAGTCTTACTTATGACAGAATATGGTGTTTTATTTTTAATACCTTGTGTTCTTGGTTTTCATGTGAGATAGAAGTAATGTCTAACAGCCATTTTTAACTCTTGATTATGAAGTTGTTGTCTGAGAATGTCCTATGCTCTTGCAATGCAAACTGTTCAATAGCAATAATTAATAATTTGTTTATTTTGCTTTTGCAGCATCTTTGAGGATGAAAGCATGAAACTACGACAGCTGAAACTACAGAATCAGGTAAATGATAGTGCTGAAGCTGGTAAAAATAAGTATAGGAAATCAAACAGCCCTGTGGAGACTCGAGAAATGGGGGTGAAGTGCTAAAAATGGTTGGTCTAATGAACTTCCAAGATTTTCATGGTTTTCATTAGTTCAAGTCAACCTTGCCATGGCTTGTAGACTTGGTGTGTTTGATAAATTTATTTTTCGTATGTTCTCTTATTTCATTGGGATTGAGTTGCTAGAGAGCAGGAATAAATCAAAAGATGGGAAGACTGCAGGGAATTATCCATTTTAGGCATGAAAGGAACAGTCTCACGACCTATTGAATGATGTCTTTAACACTGCTATTGAGAAGGATTTACAGTCTCTTGTGACCTTTTTTTGTTTCCTACAATGAAGATATTTACAGCCAAGCATGGGTCAATTATTAGGCTATAGGTCTCAGTTTTTGAGGTGCTGTTTGCTGGATGCAAACATTAGCATATTCTTCAAAGCAATCAAGTATCCATCCTTAATATTCTTTCTCTGTGAAATTTCAAATGCTTATAAATAAATTAGAAGATGATTCTCTAACTGACCGTTTCACATGGACTACAGATTACTGTCTTGCATTAAACTCATCTTGTTCAAATTAAAGTATGATTTTTAGAAAGACGCTTTCTCAGCTGAGGATCTTTAAGTCCAGATACAACAGTCTTCAGGGAACTGTTGCAGTGGGTAATAATCCTCTCTACCAGAACGTGGTCATTATTTGTAGTTTGAGTTTGCTAGGCTTTGACTTCAGGCACTGAATTTATCCCCAGCTTTACCTGGATCTATATACGCATTTATCTAAAACACTCCAGAGTCAAGAGGTAAAATTTATCTTTGGTCATATTTGTGGAAGCTACAATAGCCCTTTATCTGTAGACTATCAAGTGACACTTGTTTAAAAACAAATTATTTTAAAATAGAATTAATTCAAAAAATCTATAAAAGAGCATTTAGTGTCAAATGTCATTTGGTAAGAAGTTCCAAAGCTAAGGATGGTCTAACTGCTTAGTGATGAACCTCAGGGTCTGTTTTAGAACTGGTCTGTGGTCATAAGCTGCTAATAATCACTGTCTCCTGGTGCTGGGTAGTGTGATCAGTGTTTGCTTAGTGTCAGGCTTTGCCATGGGGATGCATGGCTATTCCTCCAAAATAAAACTGCTGGGCTGGGTGGAATTCCCTCAGAGCAGCTGTCAGTTGCATCCTGAAAAGGTCAGTTTAAATAATTCGTTCCCTTTTGCAAATTTGTTTCCATCTTTTTTGGATTCGGTTGAGATTGCAATCATCTGCAAAAGAAACAGCTAGAAAATTTCACTAAATGTATTTTAACTCCCTGTCCTTTGCAAATGAGATTTGTTGAGAAGTGCTAACAGTCTCTAATTTAGGATTTTAGAATTAGGTTTGAATATTAATTCTAAAGTCTACTTTTACATGAATAATACTATGCCTTCTGAAGAAACAAAGGTCAATAGGAGATCACTACAAAGTATGAGGGACTGGCTGCTGGTTGTAGCTGATGCCTTCCGTGATTTATTTGTCATAAACAATTATAGGAATTGGAATTAAAAAAATACAGAGTGTTTTAATCCAGCAGGATCATATATAGAATTTCTGGTCATACAGAGAATCTGGAATAAGCCATAGCAGAGACTTGTCTGTCCATCCATCTTTATGATGGGTTTGGAAACCCTGTAATTGCAGTAAAATATTATTTATAATAGTGCATGACATCAAGTTCCATCTGTGGGCCAGCTCTGCCTGCCAGGATGCTTTTTTCTCCTGGACTACTGCCTTCTCCTTGAGGCAAGAGCGTATGCTTGCTCAGGCAGTGCTTATTTCCTCATTAGTCGAAGATTTTTGAGTCTTCTGAGGCATCTGCAGCTCCAAATGCCATGCTGCCATCTCCCTGTGCAGGGGGAGCACGAAGCCTGGCGTGTTTCTGAATGCACCTGGCGTGGTGCATTACTCCTGACGTGGAGTTCCACAGATGCCACCATCACTGCCATTGTCACTGCTGCCCCAGTGTGAGCTAAGGGGCAGCTGGAAGAGGAGAGGATGTTCCCAAGCTAAGATCCATCCTGCATGGCCTGCTAGGGTTAGGACTGTACCAACGAATAAGTAACACAGGATTGCACGTTCAAGGCTGGAGTGGTTGGAACTTTCCTGTATAGCAGCTTCCTGCCATCACACCTGGAGAAAAAGAATACTAAACTAGTTGTCTTAATAGCACATGAGATATTCTTTATGTGACTTCTTGAAAGCTCATTTGAACAGGAGTTGGTGGTTTGTGATCCTCTTGTTGTCCTATATTCTGATGTTATGGTTTTCTAAGGTGTTTCTGGAAGTATTTCATGCATGGAGTGCACAAAATCCCAAACAAATCACGATAATTAGTATCTGCTATTTATTTAATGGGTTGTGCGTTGTGGTGTCCTGTTCATGATCTATCTACATTTTATGTAGGAATATTATATGAATTTTTACTGTAACACAGAGCTGGAGGAAAAGGCTAATTAGTAGACAAAATGAAACAAAATACCCGTTTCCTTTTTCTACTTCCTTAGTGGAATACGGCGGGGAATACATGGTACTGAAGGGCAGGCTGCTCTGCCACCGTATGGAGAGGAAATGAACTACGGTTTGCTGTCCTGACAGTGGACTGGCACGTTTTTTTCCATCTCAGTATGCAAAGTAGTAAAGAGAAGCCTTTAAAAAAAATTAAGTTACTATCAAGTTTTGTCACTCTGATTATCCTGTGGTTTCTTACAAGAAAGGAAGATCAGTCACATCTACCAGCAGTAAACTGGTAGTTTTATTATAACTGGTAGTTTTGTTATAATTTATTTAGACTGGCAGTGTTTTAATATAAGCTGATCCTATTGGATTGGTGAGTCCTAGAAACCCTTTGATATAACACAGTGTATAAGAATAATAATTGAAATTTGGACTGCTGAGCAGTGAAATGTTTAAAAAAGTTTATGTAATAGAATAATCTGCTATATAACTCTTGAAATTACTATGTCCTGTGCTGGTCCCAAATTCAATTTTGCATTCTAACAGTAGCTGTATATTTTCTTATTTTCATACTGCATTTAGCTTGTGTCTGTTTTTCTGGTTTTTTGGGGGGTTGGAGATTTTTATTCTTTCTTGCCTGTTTATTTGTCAGGTAGAGAAGCCTTGACAACAATTTTTCTCAAATCCTTATTCTGAGTATAATGTTTTGATTCTTGTTTTTCCTCTCTCTTTTGGAGAATTATAAACTATCATAAGATTTTTTTTTTTTTACTTTTCCTCAGCTTTAATTTAAAAAAGGAACAAACAACACAGATGTAAATTCTTCTGAAAAGTCTGACTACCTTCCTAGAAAACACATCTGTAATCAGCAATTTCTAAGAATTTGACTTTACTGCTTATGTTTCTTTTCTTATTCTAGACCAATGTGATAATCTCTTTAGAATTCTGTGTAATTTTTGCTCTGCAGGACAATCCTTGCAAATAATTCTGCAGTAGCAAACACTACCTATATTGAAGTCCAGTCTTCAAAGGGTAATTCTGAGTTTAAATAAAAAAGTAATTTTGTTTCAAGGTGGTTTTGTTTGTGTGTTTTATTTGAGGTTTGTTTCGTTTGGTTGGGTTTGGGGTGGTTGGGTTTTTGTTTTTTAATTTTTTTTTTCTTTTAGATGAGTGAAAAAACCAGACAATAAAGAATCAAGGGCTGAGTGATGTTGGAATTCCTCAGAGACAGGTTGCCTGAGAAACTAATCTCACTTGAGATAAAAAGACTAATAGGAGAGTAAAAACCCAACAAGAGAAAAAGAATAATGGTAAAGGGCTCCAGAAATGTCTGTGTCTCAAGTGGATTGAATTGTTGGTACTGATGAATTGTTTATCTGATGGGTGCATTGAGACTGAAAATAATGTGATGGAGAAATGGTTTCTGTCATCAAAAACAATTTTCAGGGGTGTTCAGGTACCTAAGAGATAGCCATGGATAAACTGCATCTACTGTAAGGAGCTTGCATATTGTTTGCATAATGGTGCAGCATATTAGAATATGATTTTTCCTTCTTCATGCATCACCTTTGTTTTTAAGGACTAATCATGTCTGTCTTTAAAATGGCACCGTGTCCCTTTTTGTCTTGATTTAAGTCTAGAAGTTGTTTCTCCTTATTGAGTAGGAAGTCTTAAGTATCAAATGTATATCTGTCTTGGAGAAATAATGTTTTAATTTTTAGCATTTGGACTTACCAGTCTTTCCTTTCAGTCCTGAATTATATGGAAAAATTTTGCAAGGTAGATCAAATTTCCTTTTAGTGGATCATTCCTATTTTAATTACTTTTAATTATTTATTTGTTTCCCCACTTAAAGTCTTATCTCTCAGCACTGGTTTCTGAGAACTATTTGCTTTAAGTTCTCCCTATAAGGTGATAACTTTTGAGATAAAAACCTTTTCGTTTGCAAGTCTTGACTGTTTCGTACTGGATTATGGATGACTGCTGAATTTGTCTATTTTGTGTTAAGGATTGCTGCCATTGAGACTGAGTGAAAGGATTTAACTGGTAGTCTTGAGACAGGTCAGAAAATAAACAGGTGTCCATGTCAACCTCTCATGGAGAATCAGTCAGTGTCCCACTCCAAAACCATGATGATATCTCTGTGTAGGATTTGTGTAAGAGCTTGAAGAATATTTCAGATTTATTTGAGATTCTGATCGGGGACATGTTGTTGCCAGTGGCTGAGGTGGGCATTCTGCCTCTCCAGATGTGGTTACTCATCTCTGTTCTGCCTTTCTTTTTTCCACAGAGAGCCCTTTTAGAAAAGAAGCAGAGGAAGAAACGTCTGGATCCGTTGATGGTACAGCCAAACCCTGAGGCCAAGCTGCGCAGGTCAAAGCCCAAAGGGTGCGAGGAGCAGACTCCTTTAGTAGAAACTCCTACCCCTGTCCACAGTGATGTTGTTTTACATGGTAAATAATCAACCTGATTGCAACAGGGTTCCCCGGAATCCCAGTGCATGCAAAATGTCACAGATGGGTGCTTACATTGCTGTGGTAGGAGTCAAGCGATAAGATTGATTACATACTTTTCTGTACACAGAAGTTGAATTGTACTACAGTATGGTTGAGCAATACTAAACTGTGAAAGCAAACAAAAACCTCACCTTGATTTTTCTGACAGCTGTGAATCTTCATGTGCCGTTGAGTAATCTCTTCCTTGGGTTAGGCTAGAAGAACTGTAGAAATGGGCTGGCAACTTTCATAAAGGTAGGGACATACAAATCCGAAGTAAAAAAAATCTTCCAAAGCTGTAAGATAAAGAAAATAATTCAGTAGAGACTGCTTGTATGGTGTTTTGTTATGGTGTCATGGCATACTCCACCTCGAGATTGCATATGACTGAATGGTAAAGTGGAGAGAACAAACAAAAAGTGTTTTGAATACTGCGTTAGGCTCTCGGTGGTTTTTACCTCATCTGTTGTTTTCTGTGGGCTTCATTGAGACAACTGAAACATGACAGGTTATAGTGGTCCACAAAGTCACAAGCACAAAGTGCCATCAGGGCCAAAGGTGATAACTTGATGGCCTCAAAACATTACAGTAAAATAGTGACCATTATTTTAGGAGTGAAAAGAAATGCAGTAGCGAGAGCCTTAAGATGCTCATGTCACAAGGAGATAAAAAGAGCAGCAATGAAATCCTTACATTGTAGTGCAAGTGTCAGGAAGCTGTTTATGAGAGCCAGGATCCCATCAGCCTATCAAGAAAGCAATGGGAAACATCCAAAGGTTTTGAGATGTATGCTATTGCAGGGTGTTATGATACAAGCATTGTATTGATAGCAAATTAATATGCACAGTAGAATTTTCAACCTCCAAACAGGGGGTGTTACCTGGTTTGAAGATCACAGTTGGAACTATGTTATCCCTTCTCTCTTGAATATTTGTCTTGTTCTCTGGGTGCCTTTCAGGATCATAGGATGGGAAGGAAAGTGGTGTTTATGGTAGCATTTATGTGTTTAAAATCAGAAAGCTTCTGTATGAGAAAGAAAGGTGTAAGAAAGCTTCTGTTAAAAGACACTTGCAAGTCAAGAAGAGAATGAGAGAGAAAATAGGTATAACTTTTGAGATAGGAGTCTTCAGTAAGACTCCAATGAAAACTTAACTGCTCGTTCACTACCTTTCATAGTTCTGAGGCTTCCTCAGTGCCAACAAGTCCTGTTAAGAAGTGATAACAGCAGTAAGCATGTCAGAAATACAATGCCTAGATAAAGCAATAAAGTTTTTAGAAGGAAAAGAGTGGGAAAACAAGAAATCCAAAGCTGGAACTACACTTACATATTGTGTGCTACATATTAGGTGTTATGCCAGATCCTGACATCAAGATGCCTCCACTAATTGAGAAGTGTGATGCACAGCTGTATTGTATGGTTTAGACATGGAAATTTCATTCTTACAAAAAGAGGGGTTTTTTTCTGTCTATGGCTGTAGATACTTTTATCAAATTGACTTGTGGTGTTCACTGTAGAGTACTCACTGGCACAGGAGCAAACAAACAATGAGAAGGAAAAGAAAATAAATTGAAAACTATCAATGTGCATGGCAAATACAACTTGTTTTAACTGCTTAAACCCTTGTAAAATTGTAAACTATATTTAAATAGAGAGAAACTGATAACTGGTATGATTAAAGTAATAGGCAGTCTGTACCAGAGTCAGGCTTGACTCCTCCCAAGCTTTCTGCAAAAAATTGAGCAAGTATATTTCAGTACTTTAAAGAGATGCTAGAGGAAGGGAAGATGAAAAGAGCCACCATCCTGGGATGCATCTTTGGCCATAAAAAAATAGACTTTGGAATTCTGTTTCATTTTGGCCTGCAGGCATTGATGGACCAGCTGCTTTCCTGAAATCAGAAGTGCAGGATTTGGGGACCAAGCTCCAAACTCTGTCAGTTGGATCTGCCAAACCAGAAGACAATGCAGATAAGGAAAATGATGGAGAGGCTGTAACGGACACAGCAAGCAAGCCAGATCTGCAAGAAATATTACAGAAACGAGGTAGGAGTTAATAATGGGTAAATGTCTTTTTTGGGGCTCTTCTACTTTTATAACTTTATTTCAATGGCATTAAAAAATGAGGAATCATGAAACAAATGTCTGTAGGATATCACTTTAAAAGAGCTACTAGATTCTACAGCATGTGGAAATGCAGTGCTGCAGTTCCTTTTCCTGATATTATTTGAACCATACCAGTTATACTTTAAGGGTTCCTCAATGCAGTGTATAATTTCTGGTCTTCCCAAGGAAATTGCTGACAAAATGCTATACCACATTTTGGTAAAGTTTGGGGATTTTTTATTCCAGATATGTTATACCTTGATAAGATGAATATTTTCACAACAGCAGGACCCTTCAGTAAATGCCGTGATTTAACTCTTTAGGAGACTAACAGGAAAGGTGTTTTTTCCTGAGTCAGAGGCTGTCACAGTCAGCGGTTTTCGAGTTATATATTCAATAGTTATATCCCATTGAGTAATTTCCTAGTGGAGTGTCAAGCTCTGTCTGCCAAGTAGCTTAAGTTGCTGCCAGTACTACAGGAAGCCTTTTTTGGTTGCATGCAGCCTAAGCACTTTGCAGCAAAATAATGGCTAGTGTTTAATTTAGTATACAGCTTGTTTTTATTTTGCTGAGCTTGTCTCCCAGAATGTTTCCAGTATGCTGCATGTATTGAGGTACTATCACATTCAGAGGTATTCTTATCCAGTGGTCAGATGGCACAGCTGCTTACCTACAGATGATAGCAACATTACACAGGAGGTAGAAAAGCAAAGAGGAGATAATATCCAGTAACTTCAGGGGAAATTAGTGAAGGTAGAATATAAACAGTGAATTTTGAAATTGGCTGGACTACCAGGGTCAACGCCTTTCCTCTTCCCAAACGTCCTTTGGGAAGTTTACTGACAAGTTGTTAAGACTGGATTTTTCTGTTTTATCTGAGACTTCCAGCAGTGCCCTTTCTCTGCAGTGCCATTTCAGAGCATTGTTATAACATATGTTCTCAGAAAATAATTTAGTTAAGCAGGCTCTGTTCAGTGTCTGTAATGCTTTAGATACATTTCCTTTCTACAGCCAAGTTAAAGAAAAGAATCACAGAACAAAATCTCGGATGTGCAGAATCAATTTTGTTGAGGTCATTGAGTCCAGCCTATGACCTAACACCACCTTGTCACCTAGACAATAGCACTAAGTGCCACATCCAGTCTTTCCTTAAACACCTCCAGGGACAGTGGCTCCACCAGCTTCCTGGGCAGCTCTTCCCAAATCCTAGTCACCCTTTCTGTGAAGAACTTATTCCTAATGACCAACTGATGATGCAGTTCCAAGTGAAAGGACACACCAAATAGTGATGTGTACAGAACCTCTTTATAAATATCTTTATGCAGAGTTATGTAACCACAGTCATTTCTACATGACTGTGCTTAGGTTAAGGTTAAATAAATCCTGAACCTTCTCAGTCTGTGCTTCAGTTTTAGACATCAAGTCATTATTAATATTTCTAGACCAGAGTTTTTGGTACTGATTTAAGAACAGGAGGGGCTCTTAGTGAAAAATTGACATATTCTGTTTCAGTGTGTGTAAGACTGAGAGGAAAATGATAAAGGATGAAAATTGTCCAGAGTCCAATTTATGGGATAAGTGTCAGCATATTGATCTGGATTTCCTTTTATTGTTGCTGTTCTTAAGACATGGAGGACTTTTTTGCATGAAAATATGCAAAATTAATTCAATGACAACATAAACAAAGCAATATGTTATGTCATGGAATATCAAGTAAAATCCATATTAATAAAGGCCTGACAGCTGCTTAATCATGTGCACAGTGACTGCTGCAAAATATCAGTAGGAATTTGAATTACAAGGCTCAGGAAGAGATATAGCACGTGAAGAAAATCAGCAGTTGAAACAGAAATTAAGAATCAGCAGTTGAAAAAACAGAGATTAAGAGTGTGAATAAGTATTCAAGAGTCATATATGAATTAGTGACACCATGAATTTATGACACCTTCTTTCAGAGATTACATACCTAATCCTGTATTCTGACAGGAATTTCAGACAGTTTGAATTTTGATGAGGAGGACACAGAAGAGGAAGAAGCTAGTAAGAGACCAGTATCTCATTCACCATTCCCTGAATCTGAGAGGCCTAGTTCTGCATCCAGCGAGAAGTCTTTTGCAGTAAGTGTCTTGAAATCCATTTCTGATAAGCACTGGGCACATGCCTGATTTTAGTGCTAACCCCTGGAGCACTGGATTAAAATATAGTAGCTGCAAGTACAGTAGCCAGCAACATCATTCCCTGAAAGCAGAGGAAGGTCAAGATTGTCAGGTCATCTGACTGAAGGGACATGGAGTTAAACATAAAGACTTAGCAATGATCAAAGGAACAATTGTGGGTGGAGGATCCCAGGGAGCCTAATCAGTGAATATGGGAACACAGTGAGTCAGCACTGTTATCCATAAAGGAGACAGACTGGGCCATTGTCTCGGCAAAATTCACCAAAATGACGCAGAGAAGCTCTGAAATGCCATGCAAACGTAGGAGGGGTTTCTTCCTGAAGGTTTTTGGCATTTATTGTGGGATGCAGAAGGGAAACAGAATTTTGGAATGGAACAGAGAATACTGGGATTGGACAAACATCATATGGGATGTTTGGGGGAAGGAACTTAAGAGCGAAAAGAAGGGTGTCAAGGTGGATCAGGGAGTAATAAGCATGGGAAGACAGGGATTAAAGGGGGTAAAAGGCATCAGATATGTGTAAACAACTGCAAAACAGTATGATTGTCTGCCCAAGCCTTGTGCCTTGGTTGCTTTAGCATGTCCCACTCTCTTCTGAAACTCCACTTCTAACTATTTCTCGTGTGGATGTGTTCATGTGTGTGTGTGATGAACATACATACGTACATACATATGTTGGCAAATTATGTGCTGGACTCGCCAGCGAGCTGGAAGAGACCAGCATCAGGAAGACACAGGGTGTGAGCTATCTCAGACCAGATAAAGACCATGGGGTTTGAGCGTGGATGCTGGACACCCTTTGAAGTCCGTGCTGTGGGAGACACACCTGAGTGTATTTGTGAGGTACTGTGTGTATGTTGCCCTGCACTGGTAGGGGAGTAGTGGAAGAGGCCTGGGTGTCAGCTTCTTCGGAGACTGGGCTGTGGGTGCAAAATGCTGCAGATACAGGGTGGTGAGTGCTGGAGTGGGGGAAGGGGCAAGACTCTCTAGTGAATTTCAGATCTGTATGTATGTCTGTGCTATTCACTCAGGTTTCCTACTGGCTACAGCTGGGAATGGGGATAAACCTGCAATTTCATCTTGAAGATTCAGTCAAAGAAGAATCTCTTGGGTGCTATAATTCACAGGATTCAGCTACCTCAAAGAAAAAGTTACTTTAATAACCTGTACCAGATTCCCATTAGAATTCCGATTCCTTGGATTACCCTATGCATCCTGATTATACACGTTGTTCTAAGGCTCTTCCAACATTTAGTTGATATGGTTCCACCAGCAGCTTACTCCATTTCTGCTACTCTTCTGAACCAACATAATAAGTTCTAAAAGCAAAGAGGTTCTTTGCTTAGAATATTTACAGCATCTCGTCCTATCTCCCCCTTTCTAGCAAATCACTCATGTCTGCTTAGTGGGTACTTATCTTTGCCCCTTGGAGACCTAGTCTTTCCTCAGAGTAAAACCTTCAGCTGCTTTCTTCTGAGGAAACACAGGTGGTATCTTGTTTAATCTTCCTTTCCTCAGTATCTTCTGGAGATATATCTTACTTTTCAACAAACCGCTATTTTCTTGTGGAATACCAGAGTCTCTGATCTGATATTAATTTGCTAATATGATGCTTCTTCCCATAGGAAACAGGTGCTTCCTGTAGTCCATCCCCTCAGGCAGATGCACAGCTGGGAGAAGTAGAGAACTTGGAGGATTTTGCGTTGCGCCCCGCATCCCGTGGAATTAGTGTCAAGTGTCGAATCACTAGAGATAAAAAGGGAATGGACCGAGGGCTCTTCCCTACTTACTACATGCATCTGGAAAGGGATGACAACAAAAAGGTATTGGAAGCAGTACATGTTATCTTGACTATTGTACTCCTACCACAGAATATTTTTAGTGCAAGGGAGAGCTTATGGTAAGAAACCAGTAGCTGAGGAGAGCCATCTTGCCGATGAGGACAGCTTATATTTGGCCAAGGCATCAAGATGGGAATTAGCATGTAGTTAGCATTATCTTGTCGTTTAAAAGCAATAATACATTGAAAGGTGAAATTGAAAAAGTATAAAAATGTTAAAAAAGAGCAGGAAGACTGAGATGCTCTGGAAGAAAAGGACAGAAGACTAGAAAAGACAGTTGCCTTAAATCTAGACTGCCAAGTGAGCTGATGGAGGGATAGGATTTCAGGCTGGACACTTTGGAAGAGAACAAAATTGTGGAGACAGTAATATCAGCACAGAACAAAAAAGAGACTGCATATGGGAAATGGACAGATAACAGTGTGGTTAGCAACACCTCTGCATTCTTACAAAACACCAGTCTTGATCAAAGTTTTGTTTTTCCAGATATTCCTTCTTGCGGGAAGAAAAAGAAAGAAGAGCAAAACATCCAATTACCTCATATCAGTTGACCCAACTGATTTATCTCGGAAAGGAGAAAGTTTCATTGGAAAACTCAGGTGAGAACCACAGATGAAAACTATAGACAGTTGAGATAGGATTTTAATTTTAATAGAGTTGTGATTATGACTGGCAATCTGGTATAAATTCAAAGAGAATGAACTTGCATTGTTCTGCTCAATGTAATCTGTATTCATTTCGGTTGGCAGCCTTCTTCAGCGTTACCCTTCACTGTGGCAACCCAGAGAAGAAATTGTCTAGATGGTTTTCCAGGATAGCTTACAGGCTCACATGGGCACGTCATGGAAGCTCCTCACTGAGTTGGCAGCAGGAAGATTCAGATGGCAGGAGATGTGTGTTTTTGCTGTGCTGTGCAGATACTTTCAGAAGATGACAAAACTTTCTACTGATGCCTCTCTTTCTGTATTTTTCCATAACCTGACATTAGGTCAAACCTCATGGGAACCAAATTTACAGTCTATGACCATGGTGTTAACCCAGTCAAGGCACAAAGTCTAGTGGAAAAGGCTCATACAAGACAGGAGCTTGCAGCTATTTGTTATGTAAGTACTGCCTCTCCCTTTTTGCCCCTTTCTTTGTGCCTGGTTACCGTGGAAACACAGCCTGCAAAATCATGCTGCTGCCAGCCTCCTCCACTTAACTTTGGAACCAAGTGACCAATTTCAACCAGATACAA
>WAAE01019107.1:0-22033 GCA_013400495.1 Nicator chloris
TTTAATTATTATTATTTTGGACTATTTTTCATATTCACAATATCACAGTCAAATGATGACTGACAGGTTATGAAAGTTGAGAAAATATGGATGCAAGAACTACTTGAGCAACTTCTTGATCATACAGGATTTGTACCTAGAGAAGTTGTATACAAACATAATAACAAAAAGTAGTGGGATGGAAGAAGTTTCTTTTATGTCACAGAATTTTGCTACACTATGTCACTCTTTTCCTCTTATGACAATCAGAACATTTGAAAAATTACATCTCAAAACATTTTCAGACTTAAATGCAAGAGCAAAAAATGAGGCAGGCAGAGACAAACTTTTCAAGGTTATGACATGAGCAGTAGCAAGAGACAATAGATAATAAATTAGCTGTAGAAAGTGGTGGAGAAAACAATATGTAGGAATAACAACACATAGGTCTATGAAAGTGAGTTAAAACTATCATAAATACTGTAAATGAGAAGTGCAATTGCTTTATCCAGGAAAGGCGTGGTTACAATTAATTTTGTTAAAAAACATCATGTTAAAGTAGGCAGTGAGATTCCTCATGTGCTGCTCTCTGGTGAATTATACTGGAGGAAATACTGCACAGACTTTGTTGGTTGAGACAGATGGAAGATATAGGCATAGGGGTGAGTAAATGAGGGACAGTTTAGAACCAGAAATTCAAACAGGGGAAAGATTAAAGGTTAAGGGTGATAAAATTACACATAGTTGAAATAAATGCTTGGCTTTCACAGCCGTTGTTCATTAGAAGAATTAATTAGAAGAATATATGACAAGGACTCTGATAAAGGGAGAGTAACACAGGTAAAGTGTCTAGGAAGGCTATCTTGTTTCATCATTATATTATTCCTCTAATTTCAGAGCGGCAATGGAA
This sequence comes from Nicator chloris, assembly GCA_013400495.1. NCBI lineage: Eukaryota > Metazoa > Chordata > Aves > Passeriformes > Pycnonotidae > Nicator > Nicator chloris. The sequence goes on from WAAE01019107.1 coordinate 890, forward strand.
CTACTTTCTCCAAGTTATTGTTTGTTTCTTTTTGTTCTTATCTGTTTGTAAAATTTACTGTTTTAATTTTTCTTGTAATGCATATTGAATGATATTATATATGGAACATGTTATATTAAAAAAATATGCTGCATATTTATAATTTCCTTGATGACACAGGGCCAAATTCTGTCAGTATATAAACAGGTGCAACTCAGTATAAGGTCTATATTATTCATGCTTATTTATGTCAAGACTGAAATTGATCCAGAGCACATATGTAAAAATCTAAGCCTCTTTCTTGTGGATTCAGTACCCATGCATCATTAACCTAATACATTTCTGTTTTACAAGGGTTATACAAATTTCTGCTTCATTTTAGCAAGAGCTTGGAGGTAGCAAATAAACCGTAAAGCCTAATAAACTCCAACTTTCAGGCAAACCTTCTTGTATATAAAATTGAAGAGTACAAAGTGCCAAGGGCTTGTATTAGTACCATCCATTTTGTTAACATTTTTCCAATTTATCTTGCGTTACAAACCCTCAGAGTACTATGTCTATTGTAAATATTTGAGCATTTCTGTTGACATAAAGATAATGCTGACAAATTGAGTTAACATTTCTGCTGAGGATTACTGACCATGTGTAGTGCAGAACAACTTTAACACCCACACCAAGCGCTACGCTCATGCCAAACTCTGTTTAGTCTACAATACGGCAGTGTCCCTCAAATGAATTTTTAGCTTTGATTTACACAAAACATGAAACAACCTTTCTTGGATCAATTAATTGTTTGACTTTCCTAATACATTTCCATTTTAACTAGATTATGTCTGTATCACAGGACAAGTAATGGTTGCAAGATGTTAGTGCTCTCATGTGGGTGGGTGTCTGTGTGCACACGTACATGGTGCCATTGCTCTTTCTCCAATTTACTACCTTCTGTGTTTTCAGTATCAGCCTCCAGGTTACCCCTATCTGCTTGCATTTTCAGTCATACCTGCCTGAAACAGGTAGTGTGCTCAGCTAAAAGCATGAGAGGGTTGCTGATGTGTGTTTTGTCTTCCAAGAAGAAAGCTTTTGCACCATCTTCTCCCTTTTGACAAAGCATGTGCAGTGCAGAAATAAAGAATCCAGGTGGATGTTTGAAACCATTTACTCCAGAAGTGTGGTATTTATATGCTGTAATTTGCAATTTGATGGCACTTGCAGGCTGAAATCTTTTGAAATTGCAAGAAATTTGCATCTCACATTTGCAACCACATAACTGGCATCCAGTTATCCAAACCAACATATTTTGATTTGAAGAAGATTGTAAGGCCTTCATATATAACCTCAATTTACAAAAATATTGAAGCTCAAGCCATTTTCAGCTTTACAATAATCAAGGTTGGTGCATATTAAAATTTCTCTATTTGAGGAATTGTCTGTAAATACTATCAGAGACATTAATTCTTCTGTGTTGATAGAACTCAAGAATGAGTTAATATCAAGGCCTGATTTCTTAAGTTTGGACTGTGTAAACACTAACAGAACTGATGTGGATCAGGATGCCATGTTGCAGTTTGGTTACACAGCATCCTTCCCTCTTCAGTGTCAAATTCCCCACATTACTTCATTTTGTTGATGAGAGATTTCCAAAATGTTTTATTATGAGGCAACTAAACCAAACCTTTTCACGTTTTCCTTTCTTCAAATGACTGACAATATTTTCCACATTTACAACGTCTCCAATTATTATGTCAATAACAGCACTCCTATTAGTTCAAAGATGTTTTACAGAGGGGGCTTAAAACTCTTTTCCTATCTTTCTTGTGGGGAGACCCAGGCACACTGACTATCTGCCTAGTGGCCTAACAAGGACACAGGTGTCCTCCAGCTCCTAGTTATACTCCTAAACCCAGAGAGCTGTAAATCCTAGGACAAGGATGAAACAAGGATAAACCCGAGTCTGAAACTACCGTGCTCTCTTGAGCAATGAAAGCAAACTGAAATTATTAGGAATATTGTAAATATCTCAGATGCTTGTCCTAGGTAAAATATGCCTTTGTTTTTGTTAAAACAAAGTTGAAAGAACTAACCGAAGCTTTGTTACTTTTATCTGGATTCATACATGGGGCTTCTCTTCATGCAAACTTGGAGGCAACCTTAGAGCTTCAATCAGAAAGTTGTCCTCTGATCTAGTGAGATGAGTGCTTGGGGGCCCATAACACTAGTAATGAAAGGGGAAGGTGAAACTCATGTGTTAGTCCAGAAATGAGAAACAGCTCAGATGAAGTATGTGAAAACCTTACTGTGGCAGTTACAGCTACCTCATGTGATTTAAACAAGTTCATATATATTGCACTAGTTGATACCAGCAATGGAGTTGTCAGTCCATTCACTTCAAGGTCAACTTTGACCTTTCTTGGCTTGGCCACCTGATTCTCCTGGTATGTTATGACAATCACAGCCCTCATTCCAAGAAATAACTGTGATCCTGTGAAATCCTTAGCACAGGACTGTGAAAACAAATTAAATTTGATTTGAGGCCTGAAGCAGGAGGAATATCTCTGCAGTGTAGAAAGAAGCAGTCCAGATCAGGACAATTTTACTCTAACAGTAAAAATAAAGTGCTAATAAGATACCAGATGGTTTGTCAGAGCTAGTTATAACTTGCAGTTTCCAAGACCAGTGTGTGTCTCTATATTTAGCCAATCAACAGAGGAACTTAGCTTAAGAATACAAAAGCACCCTATCTGTCAGGAGTAAATACCTAGAACTTAAACATTTCACATCATACCTCAATCACTTCCCAGGGAAGTGGTATAGCACCTGAGCTCTTTGCAACCTTAATATGTGTCTGTTCTCAGTACAGCCCCATAAAATTGGCAAACAAAGAATTAAAGAAAGACACAGTGGAAGAAATGATGCATCCTTAGTCATAAAAAAGATCAATGATATGATAACCTCTAGTTGCCAAGTTTTAACAGGAAATGTTAGAAGCTAATTGTACCCTAAGAGATGATTTTTTACAGTTTCTGTACCTCAACCATCTATTGTTTTGCTTGTCTTCTCTCTCATGTCATGTATTCCTGTCCATTCTCCTTTTACTTTTCTGTCTTTCCTTTCAAGTCCATTGCCTCCCATCCTTAAAAACAGGAATTTACCCTTCCCTTTTCTTCCTTGCCCAAGTGGAAGAAGTTTCTAACCACTCACATATGCCTCAGTTTGCAGACAAACAATGGTAAAGGTGGCCAGCAGTTCTGCAGAAATCAGTGTGTAATTTCTTTATAAGATGCTCTTCTGCAGAGGCCTTTGTCCATGTGGTGCTCAAGAAAGGCATTTATTTGAACACTCAGCAAGTGGTCTGGTATGCTCTAAAGTGGCATCAAACAGACTGTCTCTCTCATTGGCTATTCTCCTGCTTACCAGGAAAACTCAGACCATAGAAATCCATGTTTGGACAGCATTTTATAGGGACAGGTGCACTACAGACACAATATCTTTGGATTTGTACTAAATAATTTCTTTGTGTTCGGCCATTAATAACTATATAATGAATTAATTCTCTTTCAATTTGAGTCTTTGCACAGCTCTTTCTTTGCAGGTCTTCCCTTACAGAACTTGCACCCTCCTTATGACAACTTTGCATGAATAATTTCTACTTCTTTTTGAAATCACTGCTTAAAACTGCTTAAAACTGAAGTGATCTTATTCAAGCTAGGATTCCTAGGGATCTTTTCATAGCTACTGAAAGAGTTTCAGAGATATTGTGTCGTAAAGTGTTGAGATCGTACAAAATGAAATGTATTTGTTCACATATATCATGCTGCTTATTTTGAAAAGAAACAGACTGGAGAAAATTTGCAACTTTGATAATATCCTTCCTGTAGAGAGGCAAAAAAAAAAAAAAGGTTATGGCTTCTGGGAAAAATACTGTGTTAGTAGGAGGATCATTAAGCACATTAACACTGTCTTTAACAATCTTTACTAGGAACAAGGATTATTGTGAGTCTAAATTGGTGCTTTTATTGGTGACTGAAAAGAGGGAGTAATGAGCTTGGTATATCAACATTTACGAGCAGCCTCTAAATGCCTGGGAGGAACTGAGCACAAAGTGAAACTACAGAACTACTGCAGCAGAAGGTGGAGAGAAAATTGATTCTTCAGTTAGAAAAAAATCTAAACCACTTAAAATGGGGAAAGATAACATGAAAGGTTAGAGGGAGGGAGTAGAGTTGGTGTTGGTCCAGAGTTAACTTGCCGTATAATGTAGATTAGACTTTTCCACTAATGTTTTCTCATGTCTTTTGCTGCCTAAATGACAAAATGCATATGAAGGAGCCTCTGCTGAATCTCAAAGTGTTGTTTGAGAAGAAGAGCCGGCTATGTACTGTTCTTTGTTGAGGCTTACAAAAGCATCTCACAAACAACAGAAAACTCCTTTTCAGCATTGACAGACTGTCCTATTGCTCATTTTGTGGTTAACATACATAAAATGCATGCACCAAAGCACACTGGTGGAATAGGGCTGTGTACAGACTCATGTCAAAAAGGTGGGTTGATAATAATCTCCCTGTACATAAGGTGCTATGGTTACACATGAAATACCTTCTGGGCAATGCTCTACACCAAATGGTACTGATGGGAGGAGAATTCAGTGTTAAGGAGGGCTGCTGTGGAGATGAAGCACAGACAGGCTGGGTTTTTTTATTGAGCTGTTTAAAATACAGCTAAACTCTTGAAGGAGGGTAAACTGCAACAACCTTATGCATGAACATGTGGAGAGATGGATGCATCAACAACACAGAGGAATTTTGTACCATAACTTAACAATAAGGGAGGTAGCTAAGAACAGTAGAAGAGATTTCAGAGGGGGAAACTTCCTGGCCATGAGAGCTATCAGCCATGGAAAAATCCCCTGATGAGGAGCAGGTATTCTGTCCCATAGAACAGGAAAAGCCAGACCAGAAAAAATGCTGCTAGGAATACAATAGGGGCTGTACTCCTGCATTGAAAGGCGGTTAGAACAGAGGAGCCCATAGGTTATTTATTGTAGACCCCATGACTACTGGAAGGATTGATAGCTCTCCTCTGCCCCCCAAAAATGTCACCCTGCTGTTCTTTTTGGACAGAGGGATAAAACAGATCCTTCTTGCCTGAGGGAGCCTCAGCTACATGCATGCAGATGTTTCAACTGGATTAATGCCCAACTATATTTTTGTTGTTAGTAGAGGTTTTCTTGTTTTGAAGCCTGAAGGCAGATTAATCCTTCCCCTGTGCCATCTACCCCAGCTTAACTGGGTACATGTAGGCTTGTATTTCAAAGGTTTACAGCATGGCACTGCTATCCAGACTCCAGAAGTTTTGATAAGATCTGTCATATTTTCAGAGAATGCTGGATTTCCTCAAATAATTTTACAAATTCTAATTGACCTAACTGTGCCACTCTGAGAACTGAGTGCTTATAAGTCAGGGCAGAACTTGTCAAAATGCTTTGAGAGTCTGCGGGAGGACAAAAGATGTTACAATAAATGGAGCATCTAATTTTATTTGAAACATAGAGAATTAACATTCTTCAATTTTTTACCAGATTTATGTGCGATGTTAAAATTCACTGATCTGGAGGAGAAATTCTGTAAAACCATTCAGCATATCCTTTATTCTTTATAAAGATGCAGATCTGTGAAATGGAATTGAGGCTTTCTCACAGTTGATTGATAAATATACAACCCAGTAGGTGTGTAATATTTCAATTAACAGCATTTTAGGTAGTATAACTCTATCTATATATAGGGTGGGATTAACCCGCATCTTGGTAAAGTTTCTCTTCTACACTATTTACACATATTCTCAGCATGTTTCACCAGTGGGAAGAGTAAGTTCTCTTCACAGACTCACTCTTAGTGGAATTCTTGATTGAGAGGGCTCCTTTAAGCTTATTTCCACTGACAATGAGACTTTCATGTATGTATGGTGCTTTCACCGTGTACAAGTATTTGACATGCACTTGCATGCTGCAAAAAAGGGGTACCTCAAGATCCCCACCTTAATTTTGTAAGCAACCTGGAATTAATTACTTTGGAGTGACTTAAATCATTACTTTCATTTCTCCATTGCATACGAGAACATCCCTGCTCACAGTTTTTGCAAAATTGTGCTGTTAGGCAGACTATGATCTTTCCAGTTTGGGAATAACCAAAGAAAGAAGGATGGAGGAAAATACATCCTCTGTCATTTGATATAATAGAAATAATTGCTCATTATCTTAAAAGAATACATTAAAACCAAAAAGAAGATGAAATCATCCTTTCATCCTAGCGTAATTGGGAGTTACCCACTCTTTGTCTAGATGAATAGGATTTTAAGTTACAATAGGAAAAAAAGGCAAAACCGCAAGGCTTAGGTTACAATCTTTGGAGGTACAAAAATCAGTGTAATGTACTTTTCATAACTGATATGGGAAAATTTCATGATTCAGATGTTCTTCCTTCTATTGTCTTGTGAAAATAAGCACTGTGAAGAAATAAAGGTTTTGCAGGCTTAGAGGCAAACACAGTCAGTGGAATGCCAAGAGAATAAAATTAGCAATAATGCTGGAGGCTAAAAATCACAGAATCCAAACTTAGAATGTGCCTGTCAGCACTGTGCTTTCACCTGTTTGTTGTCAGGGGTGTGGGAGTCACTAGGGATGAAAGAACATTCTGAAGAGAAGGGAAACAGATCAAGTCAGAGATGCTCAGTGTTGCAGGCTGCCAAACAGCCTATTTTGCTCCTATTTTGAAGCGAATTAGGTGAGATTGAGTGCCTCCTTCGAGCTCTAGGCCTGGAGACACTGTTCCAGGTTTTGGGATTTGGAGGAGCCCCTGCCAGACCTCCCTGCCCTGGCTGCGAGAGGGGCGGAGCTCAAGGCGGTGTGGGCGTGACCAGACTGCTATTCTATATCGCAGCCTCACCACCGGGGGTGCGGCTTTGGGGAAAAATGTGGGCATTGCTTCTGTTATAAGTATGAATATTAATTCATGCCAGATCTCTTTCATTGTATATAACTAATATTTTCTAAAGATCATCGTTCTGTCCGAGCCTTTTTACGGGAAGTCTGCTTCAGTGGGGAGCCTGGAAACCTCGCACAGTCACAACACTCGCATTTAAAGAAACAATGGAACCTCACGAGTTTCGGGAGGAGATCGTGGCTGACGATCGATGCTTAACGCGCGATCGTTATCATCTGATAAGGATAAGCTCGTCAGCCCCCACCCGGACTCTCATCTAAAAATGAATTAAGGAGTCATCACCACCGATAAACCCATTCAGCAGGACTGGAGGCCCATATTCAATCTTTTCAGCGACTCCGGAGACCAGCATTCGACAACTATGGATTTCATCTACAACAGAAAAAGACTTTTGTTCCCATTGCGGACTCAAGCCTAAGGGCAAATTTTGGGTATAAAAACCGGGGTGCTGGCACGTCGAATTCGTGGACAGAGAGTGGGCGAGTGAGAGGGCTGCTCTGCTCACCAGTGCCAAAGTCCTAGGTTTTGGTACTTTATCCGTTGACCGTGGTTTTTCTTTCAAATTTCTGTAATCAATAAATTCTATTTTTCATTTTTAATTTGGCTGGTTTGATTTTTTACCTATAACACTTCTGTTCCCTCTGTGCCTGGTGTGCTGCTGCCAGGAGTGCTGGTGCTCATCCTTTCCCTTCCTCCAAAACGCAGCCTGGAGATGTAGTGCTAAAAGTCAGCACCAAGTGCGGGAAGCATCTGCAGGGAACAGAGTGGTGGAGGTGAGTCCAAGCCCAGCCAAATCTGACCTGAGCCAATCTGAAGGAGCCCAAAGCTGAAGGGAGCTGAGGAGAGCAGTGGGAAATGGTCCAAAGTGGCAATGCCACTGCCAGACACAGCCAGTGAGGAACAAGTCCAGCATCCAAAGCAGTGGTCTGGCACAGTACAGACCATCTGGCTTTTGGGGATTTGTCCATCTTTGTTTTCCATTGTGTCTTGTAGCACTCACAATCTTGTCTTTGTCTGGGGAAAAACAGATGGACACAACCTAGGGGGAGAACCTGACCTCTTGTCTTTGTTCCAGTGGCCACACAGAGCTAAGCCGAGGTGGTGAACACCTTTTGTTTGTAAAGCACTTTCTCATTTTGTATACTTTTTCTGCTAATACGGTTGCTATTCCTGTGCATTTCTTATTCCATTGCTGTCTTCTTTCGGTAGATTGTTATCTCAGTATACAGTCTCTGCCTTTTCCCCTCTCTTATCAGATTGTGGGGGTAAGGTGAGAGGCTTATTTGGGGTTTAATTTCCAGCTGTTGTTAAACCACCACATGATATTCTACCAATTAGTAATCAGAAGATGTAGCTGTACAGGTTGCTTCCAGAAATTGCTGAATCTCCCCATGTCCTGAATTAAAGGCTCATAAGCATTTCAGATCAAAAGAAGCCGCTTTTACCAGACAATTGCCTGAAATGTGACCCTTGAGAATGTAGACATCCTCGCTGTAATTTATTTGATTTCATGTAATCAGTGTGCTTAGTGAATAGAAACAAAAGCACACAGAACTGTGAGACGAATAAAAGCCCCAGCAACTTCAAAAAGGACCCCCACAAAATTAAGCTGCATACAGACAACTGTACTAGTATGGGAGGAATACTAAGTATTCAGGAGATTTTTGACCACCACATAGCGTTTGGGGACAAAACCAGAAAACAGCTTGTGGGATGTCTGGGGACATGGGCTTTGTGCATGTAAGGGCAGCTGAGGGTAGCAGAAGAGGGGGAAGAGGAGCACCTTTCCACACAGCACGTGTGAACAGGAACCACATTGTGATAGGTGTGAGGTCAGGTGTTGGGGGTTAGATTTGTTTCTTTTTTACTTATAGAATTTTTTCCCATAAGTTGCTAGGAGAGTGATTTATAGATACTTAGGCAGAACAAAGTGGCCAAAGGAGAGGTATGTAGCACCTGGCTACATTTCTTTTGTCTCTGGGAGTTTCTCTCAGAAGGGGAGGATACTGCGGGTTTTGGGGGCAGGTAAAGGACGGGGCTGGGGGCAGCTGGGCTCTCTCTCTCACTTTTGGCATCAGAAGGAGGACAGCCAAGCTGTTGTTTACTGCAGGGGGGATTTGCTATCACCACCAAGGTCCCGTCCTACCTAGGGATCTACCACCATCTGCTCGTGTGTCCCGGAATTCTGACTCGCCTTCTCCTGCCCTGCTGGAGCGGGGCTGCTGCTGCCTTGCCCCGGCCTTTCCTGGCACTGCTCTGGGTCTTTGCTGCGCTGCAGCCCCGCAGCCCCTGCCCGCCGGGACGTCCCACAGCTCCAGCTGCCCCCTCGGAGCTTCTGATAACTCTCATCCCCCGGCCCGGGGTTCCTGCTCGTTCCTGCAGTGCCAGCTTGGTGCTGCTCAGTCCTGCAGGGGCACCGGGATCAGGCTGCCCCAGGGTTTTGTGAAGCAAAGCCTCTGCTCCATCCCTTCCCATCTCAGCCGAGAAGGCCGTCACGAGGTTCCTGGGTCTGTTCTGTTGATAATGCCATAGTTATTGTTTGTTTGCCTTGTTACACATACTAGTAAAGAACTGTTATTCCTAGCCCCATACCTTTGCCTGAGAGTCCCTTAATTCCAAAATTATAATAATTCTGAGGGAAGGGGTTTATGTTTTCCGTTCCAAGGGAGGCTCCAGCTTTCCCTGGCAGACACCTGTCTTTCAAACTAAGACAGCAGGCTCAGTCCTGCTGACCCGGATTGTTCTCACTCCACATCTGCGTTTGTGATCCAGAGTTCTTGGAAGCAGTGATGTTTTGAAGCTCGGCAGGCTGTGATGGGTGTCAAATGGGGGAGAACTTCAGGGTTTGGGAAGTCCACCCTGAAGGTCACCAGGAGGGATGGGTCATATCAAAGTATGAGGCAAATCAGAAAGACTCACAGTAAGATAGGAGGGAAAACAGATAGCAAGACAGAAAACCAGTAATTTTAGGAAAAAAAATGGGAAAAGATGAAATATTGAGAAAGCATTCACAAAATTCAGCAATCTCCCCCTTCCTTAATATGTAAAAATCCTCATATGGGTATATCCTTACAATTATTTTCTGTGGGGTTTATTTTTGTTTGTTTGTTTGTTTTCGTTTTTGTTTTTTTTTCCTTTCCTGTGCAGAACCTACAAATATGGACCAGGTACTGGCAGATCTTCTGAAGCAAAGAACTTTATTTTTGTCCTGAAGAGATTTTGTAGGTCCTGACCCTTTCTGAACAGATATTTACAGGGATTTTTTCAGGGAGGATTCTAGAAAAATGCCTGTAAGACAAGGAAGTAAAACAATCTGAAAAATACTTCTAAGCCATCAGAGAGTTTCTCAGTGCTGAACAGGTTTTGTTTATATAATCATTACAGCTAGGTTGTGTATTTTCTGCAAAGGTAAATTTTCTCTTTCCCTTCAGTTCTTTCTTTGTTCATTTGTTATTTCTTTAACTATAAAATAAAGTTTAAATGTGACTACTACAATATATATTTAGAACAAGAACTTCATCCTGGGCTGTAGCATTGTCTGGGCTTGACTAGAATCTTATTTCTGCCTCAAAGAACCCCTAATGCAAATAAAATAGAAAAGTAATAGACAAACTTGGTGTTGTGATGTACTTTTATGTTAAACGGTTTCGTCTGTTGTCCCCCTGTGCTAATAATGTAGTCCTAAATGGTACCCCCCCGCCCCCTTTCCCTGTACTGTTGGGACTGCCTGGATTGTATTCCCTTACATAGCTGTCAATCCTTTCCTTACCCAGCCCCTTTTTCCAGACTGTTCCCTATCAATTCCCCCAGTCTTTGACACCTTATTAGTTGTTTGGGTTGCTCCCCTCCCTTGGTGTTCCCTTATTGGTTTCAGTATCGTAATCCCCGCCTGGCACCCCTCTCCTATTGGATCCCTGCCCTGACATCCCCCACTAAGTGGTCCCTTAAAACCCACTGTCCTGCCTGGAGGGAGAGACATTTTAAGGATTTTCTTTTAGAGATTCTTGGTCCTAGCCTCTGCTCTGCCTTCGAGTTAGGTTGCGTTTAATGTTTTGCTTTTATAATAAATGAATCTCGGCGCTGCAAGCTAGGCCCATCTCGCTTTCTTTACACTGATCAAATGGCTACTGTCTGGGGCACAGAGGGCCCTGGGGGAATGTGCCACGCACCCTGCAAACCGCAGTGATAACTTGGCATTGTGGTTATGTATTTATTAGCAAATGTAACAACTGCTTTTTGGAAATGGGCAGGAATAAGGTACAGGTTTCAGAAGCAACAAATATGTCTGCTCAGACACTTTTTACATGAGTTCACTGAAATGACACTTTGCTAATGACTGGATTGTGTTCTCATTTCTCCCCAGTGACAGACAATTCTATTAAATTGTTGGGTCAAAATGGACAGTTAACTTTTTCAGTGTGGAGGCCTCCTTTGAGGACTAGGTGAAGTCTTGTATGAAGGTCAGTCTGGCCTCCCGTATAGCACTACTTTTACATTCCTTTTGTACTGAGCCACTTTAGAATTCAGGAAGTCATAACAGGGTCTTTGATGTGATGGTCCAGCTGCCCATCCTGTTGCTCTTCCTTCTGTGATCATAACTGGCTACAGGTTATGTCTGTCCTCAAAGGAAAATATTTTCCTTAAGATAATGAAATATCGTCCCACTCATCTGTTGTAATCAGCAGAGCACGATGCAGTTCAAAAGGCCTGATTTATGTTATTTCCCTCTGTTGGTTGTCTCTGCTAATAGCAAAAGATTTTCCCCTTGCAAACATAGTAGTTCACAAAGATAATATCAGCAGAGTGAAAAAAGCCCCAGCAATGAAGCCTGTGCAGACAAAGATTTTGGGTCCATATGTATATCTTACATCTAAAAATGCTGAACAAAGACACTGAATAAAAGGGAAAAAGAAACATAAATAGAATTTTTGTATCTGAAGTGTAATAGCAATTTCATATATATTAATTAATTCCTTTTCAGTGAACATTATAACCCTTCTGGAATGCACATTTCACCATCCACTGTCTTGTTTCTTTTACCCAGATGTTGTAACTGTCATCCCCCAATATCTGTTTCTTTGTTGTTTGTCTTTTTTGTTATTTTTGTAGTTTTTTAGCTGAATGCTAATAGCCTTTGTATTTATAAACATAGATGCATAAGTGTACACTGTCAATTGCAGTTAGAGGTTAGGAAGTCAGAGTTATAGAACTAATTGGTTATTCCCAGCTTAAAAAAAATCTGTCTTATTGACTTCCTATTTTTATCTTGATATATATTATTACTAGAAAAATAGTTATGGGTGTGACTTCTTTCTAAACTACTTTCTGTTCACACTCGCTTAGAATAAAACATATGGTTTTCTAATGACAATTCTTTATGTTAAAAATGGAACCTAAAAGCCAGGCTGCCTCTTCTATCCTTGCCCATCATAATTGTTCTGTGCTTGTAAATTAGGTGACAGTGCTGTTGCTGATGCACAAGGATGGCCCGAGGCCAGCTCCCTTTTCTACACTGCATTTGGCTTTGCAGTGCTAACGGAAGTGAAACATTCCTTTTGTCAGAAAAAGCAGGAGCTACTTCTCAAAAACACACACAAAGCGGAGAGATTTTGAAGGAATGTGACATTTCTACAGAGTTGGTTTTTTTGGATTCTAACTCCCACAAGAAAAGAAAAGAAAAGAAAAGAAAAGAAAAGAAAAGAAAAGAAAAGAAAAGAAAAGAAAAGAAAAGAAAAGAAAAGAAAAGAAAAGAAAAGAGAAATAAAAGAAAAGAAAAGAAAAGAAGAGAAAAGAAAAGAAATTTCGGAACAACTCTGCCATAAAGGACACATTATATGGGGACTTAGTCCCTTTACCATTTCTTTAAATAAAACAGACCAGAACAAATCACATCAAAAAACCACAAACAAACTGAATTCTTTCACCTGAGAGAGATTAGTTGAAGAGTATTGCCTCTCCCTGAAGTGTAAGCTTCTCTAGGAAACACAAAGTGTTCCCTCCTACATGGTTTACAGAACTATTTCTCCATATATATGACTCAGCTTCTCCTACAGTGTGTGTGTGGAGGGAATAGGGATGGTGGCTCAGGTGGGCTTGCAGTTCCCCACCTGCAAGAAACCTCAGGAGGCACCAGCTGCGAGAGGTCATTTTTCAGCTGATTGTTGATCAAAGTGGACAACAGAAGTCTGGATGGCTCTCAAAACCTGGTGTCTGTGTCTCCTTGTGCAGCTAGAGAAACTTATTCCCCCTGCTGGAGGATGAAGTATGTAGATCATTACATTCTCTCAGTCTTCAGTATGCTGGTAGCCACGGAACAGTACTCTGTCCTTGCAGCCACTATTTTCTGTGCAAGCAAAATGTTTTTTACAGACATGAAAACTGTATGAACATGATTATGATCATGGTTTTAACATGATTAGTAACCCTAGTTGTGTTAGCACTATTTCTAGTCTAAACTTCAGCCTGAAGTTTGGGAATCACAGCTCCTTTCTTGGTAATTTCCTTTTGACCTATCTAATAACCTTCCCAATCAGAGTTATGGCTTTCGTACTCAGTATTCTCACCTAATGATGACACTTAGGCACCACAGTCAACATCCTGCTCCTTTTCAATATGTCTCTTGCTGCAAGGCAACTAGCTGGTCTTCACCTCTCCTGGTAAATATTTCTGTTTCTCAGATCTAACAACTTTCACTCATCCTTCTGCAAACATCATAGCCAGGTTTATTTTACTTCTTTACCAAATTATTTACCAGCTCATTCTCATTTCTCTTTTCAGACTTTATATGAAATGTCTTTAGTGCTATGGAGTCTCCCTCTGCTTTAATTTCCTTAAAAACCAGAAAGGCTTTTATCTGTGTTTGCAGAGAAGCTTGTCCCCATTCTCTAGCACCTGGACATGGTCAGTCTGATGGAAAGCTTTATGGAAATGTCAGGAACACATGCTGTGCTCTAGGTTCCTCAGCCATCATTGGGTGCAGTTGCACTGGGACTATGTGCATCCACTATTTGCTTTGAACCCATGGTATGATACATGCCCTGGTTGGCCACCTGGGCATACACTGGCTCATGCTCAGCTGCTCTTGACCAGAGCTCCCCAGTCCTTTTCCACTGGCCACTTTCCAGCCACTTTTGCTCCAGTCTGTGGCACTGCCAGGGGTTGTTGTGACCCAAGGGCAGGACCCAGCACTTGGCTTTGGAAGAACCTTACACCATTGGCCTCAGGCCATCGATCCAGCCTGTCCAGATTCCCTCATCCAGATCCTTGATAACAAAACCAGGACTGGCCACAATACTGAGCCATGATGAACCCCACCAGTGACCACCAGCAGCTGGATATAACTCCATTCACCACCACTCTCTGGGCACAGCCATCCAGCCAGCATTTTACCCAGCAAGGACCACACCCATCCAATCCATGAGCAGCCAGTTCTTCCATGAGAATGTCGTGAGAAACTTTGTCAAAGGCTTTACTGAAGTCCAAGCAGACAACATCTACAGCCTCTCTGTCATTCTCTAAGTTAGTCACCTGTCACAGAAGGAGATCAGGTTGGTCAAGCAGGACCTGCCTTTCCTAAACCCATCTGGCTGGGCCTGATCCTCTGCCTGTATGTTCTGCACTGTGACACTAAAGGTTACCTGCTCCACAAATTCCCTGGCAGCGAGATCAGCCTGGGAGGCCTGTAGTTATTTGAATCCTCCTTTCAACCTTTTGTGTGGATAGGTACGGGAATGCATGCCTCCCTGTGTTCCCCAGGGAGAGAGAGAAATGTAGGGGTTGAATTAAAGCCTTTAGAGAAATTAAAATATATTAAGCCACTTAAACATGAAGTAGAAGTTTAGATTTTAGTTTTAAGTAAATACACTCTAAGTGCCATAAAAGCTGTCAGCTAGCACAGGCCCCAAAGACCTAAGGCCTAGTAACTTAGCTCTAGACAAAAACATAGTAGAACGTTGCTTACAGTTCTAGATAGAACAGGTACAACCTTTATGTGAATGAGATAGAGCTCTTTATGTCAATAGATATGCTGTGTGTGTAGGATTTGTATAACGTTTGATATTATCCTTCATAGTTTTCCATAGTTTTACGCATTTTAAGAATCAGGTTGAGATTGGTGTAGAAAGAATGTTTTAGAATTGTGTTCTTAGCTGATTGATAATTTATAGATAGGGGTATGAATATGCATTTATGGTTTATGGATAAAAAGCCCCTGTATTGGGAGCAAGGGCATCGATTCATTGATTCTTCAATGGATTGATCCACCCTCTCTACCATCCACAGGAAGAGAGAATGGGCTTTGCTGGGAAGCTGCAAACACCTGCTTTGTCAGATACTGCTGCTTGGGGTTGTTGCTGGGCTTGCTGTCGCTGCTGCTGCAGCGGCTGCTGCTGCTGAGAACGCTGTTTGGGAACAGGACCCTGTGCTGGGAAACAGCCTTTGCTCCTGGGCTGGGAATCTCTCTGTGTCAAACTGCCTTTGCTCCTGGGCTGGGGATCTCTGTCAAACTGCCACTTTTGTTCTGCTGGGACCTTAAGCCTCATAGCTTTTAGCAAGACTGCACATTTAGAATTCTTTGCCTTTGAGACTGATGCATTTATATAATAAACAACTTTGTAACAACCAGAAACTGCTCTAAGCTCTTTAAGACCTTAAACCCATGACCAGCTCGACAGATAGGCATCACACTGGCCACCCTCCAGTCAAACGGGATCTCCCTGGCTAGCTAAGACTCTTGATAAATGATGGAAAGTGTCTTGGTGAGCACTTCTACCAACTCCCATAGCACATTTGAGTCAATCATCCAGCCTCAGAGAACTGTGTGTCTGTGCTGTAGCAGGTTGCTGATCATTTCCCCTTGGATTATGAGAGCATATCCACTGTACTACTGACAGCATCTTAGTGCTCTTTTTGATCCTGAACATCTTAGCCAGCACTCCTTGGACACTCAGGCCCAAATTATCCAGGCCTATGGATTTCAAGATATGTGGCTTTGATAAACATTATGTTTGGCACTTCTCCTTGTTACTTGTGGAAAGCCTGTGTTGCCCTTGTGATGTGATATAATTATATAAACCCATTTTCTTGCAAATGCAGAACAGAAACTTTTATTGTCTGGATTTTCATTTGTTGATTCTTCATCCTCATTAATAGTTTTATCTACTAAAGAGCTAAATTATTGTTATACTTTTAAACTACAAGGTTGAATATCATCTCAGCAGTCTTCCTTGCTATCCATATTACTCTGGAAAGAAACATTTATAATATTTTTCATGAGTTGCTAAGATTTATTGTATGCTTATGGCTGCTATTTATTATTTTGACTTTGTTTGATTATTTTTGCCTTACTGTTATGCTGAGATATTTTAGACAAATAAGTTAGCCTTTTAAGGATTTTGATGTTAGCTTATGTTTTACTGTTTACATATCTTCATATAACTCTTTTCCAAACCCCATGTCCCAGGATCAGGGAATAATGGTGAACCCCAGGTCTCATCCAAAGCCATAGGAAGGCGATGGCCCATGTTTTTCCTAGTTTGTCTCCCTAGGTTCCCATCTCTAAAAGGAGAGTAATTCTATTTTTCTACATTGAAAGCCTTTGATGAAGGTATTTTAAAGGATGGGCAAGTTCTTTAGGGCAGCATGTACAGAAAAGTGAGTATCCCAGCATAGAACTTGAAAAATATCTGAACGTGAAGTGCAATTTATCTTGTTTGTGTTATCCTGAACAAAAAGCTCTATAGTTTTATGAAATCTTTGTCTCACACGGCTTGATACATGTGTGAAACTGTGTCACGTGTTTGGATATATTAGTTTAATTTGTGGTTGAGCTTATACTTTAGTGTATCAATTTCGTAAAGAGATATTTGGAGATCAACAGGATAAGCAGCAAGTGATAGCCTGATTCTTCACTCCTGTGAATTTAAATCGGAAAAAACTTCTCTGAAGCACAAGCAGTTGAATTAAACTAAACACCACGCTTTATATGAAAATAAAGGTCTCCAGTGTTTGCATTACTAGTTGCAAGACATTCACTTCTGCTTACTCTTTACACATGTAATACCCTCCCGTGCTGCTTTGTTTCTTCTTATGTAGGATTAGAAAGAAAAACGCGGGAAGTTATATGATCACAAGAGCAAGTAGAGTACATGAAGTGTGATGCCATTAAAAAGGTTTGAATACAAAAAGTTGAGGACTTGCCAGTGAAATGGATGAACATTTAGGAGACATTATTAGTCAGCCCTTGGAAGGACTTGCAGAGACATCACAGGCCTCTTAGCAGAGGTAACTCCCATCCCATATCAGTGTGGAACAGTCTGATGTTTTCTCTCACACACTGTCTTGCTCTATTTTTTTCTATACTTTCAAGACATCTGTAATTGCAGTTAATCTATTGCACAAAATGTGCTAGTTGGAGATGGGATTGTTTCCATTTTGAGTATTGTGCTGTTAATCCAAAAATGCTCTCAGCCCGCCCATATTTTGATGAAAATAGTGGCTGCTCAACTGTCCACAGTGGGCAAATGAGTCTGTGATGCATAAATTCAGAACAATGAATTTTGCCTGTGTTTACAGAAGTGTTGGAAAGGACAATGGGAAGAACAGACTGAAGTGCTATTGTTGAAATGGAGGGAGTGAGAGGGAGGGGGATTGTTATCACTTCTGCTGGATTCAAAGCTCTATCCTTCTTTACTATTCTGCTGCTGGGCTGTACTGTGGTTGAGGTCGTACCCTGTAAATGGGTAAGACCTCATTCCTTGGCACTCTCATGTGATGTTCAGAGCTTTCTTGCATGAAGGACGTTTGTTTTTGGAAAGTGTTTAATACTGCTTGGTTATTCAGTGGTATTTAAAAAAAAACCAAAATAAACAGGGAGCTTGTGACTGGAAAAGACAAGTTCTCTGTGTAATTTGAGACAAATATCTTGTCATTTGAAGGTCTTTCTGCTTTTTAGTTTACCACAGGATGCTGCAAGAAATTTCCTTCAGTGGCTAGGAGCACATCCAAGACAAGGCAGGCCTTAGCAGGTGTTTGCCACATGCTGTTGTGATGGGTGGGATTAGTTGGGTAACAGTGAGCAAACATCTGTCTTGTATTATTCATACAGACTTCATTTCAATTCATATCAATGTTCCTATCAGTATGTGACAGTTGATTTGGCTCTTCAAAGTTCAGTATGAGGGCTGATGGTAATGAATCCAGTAAATATGTCTTTCTATGCAGGGATGCAGTCTCTTCCCACTAGTGATGACAGGACTTGCCAGGTCGTCTGAACACGAAGAAAGGGCAACTTCACCAATCAGCATGTGTCAGGGTTTTTTCTTAAGTTTTTTTACTTGGCTATACAAAGAAAATAAATCTACAAAACATATCTTACCCAACAGAAAAGTTTGCAAGAGTATACTCCAGTGGGAAATTAAAATATCAGGAAACAATTTTATTTTCTAATGTTTTGCCAGCTGCATAACAGGGTCCAATAAGTAGAACAGACCTGGCTTGTTTGGTTGTTTCCTCTCTTTTGGCTGGATTTCTCTTGCTAGTCCTCGCATAGTCCTCTTTTAGGCTATTTATTTTCCCCTACATAATGACTGACAAACAGCAATCCTGTTGAAGGATGTAGGAGACATTTCCCAATATTTCGTTGGCCTTTAGAAAGGAAAAAACAGTTGAGGCTAGAAAAAGTGTCAATTTTTTATTTATGTAATAAAGAGCAGTGTGAGGTAGAAAAGGTAATTAACCCTGAGGGAATGTTTCCTCAAGATATAGCTCCATTTTTTTCTTCTCTGCCTCTTTCCATCACTTATTTCAGTTTTCTTCAGAGAACTGGTCTGCTTTTCAGAATGTGTTGAGAAAACAGAGTAGATTGGCTGTTGTGCATATATTTATTTAATTAAGGGGGCTTCTTTGTTTTGTTTTATTTTGTTCTAGGGTGTAAGTCAAGATTTTAAAATAAACTTGTTGCTCTGAATTAAGATAAAAGGGTGAAATCTAGAAAGCATAAAAAGTCAGAAAAAAAAAATTCTGTTATCAATCAAAATATTTCTGTATTTTAAAATACTTTGTTGCATTTTGTCTTTCCACCCAAGCAAGATCAAAGTCAACAAAATCTTTAGACAACTGGAGGAAGTCTCTGTATCAAAACCCTAAACTGCTGGGGAGAATTAACTTCTCTAACATCTGCTGAGAAAGCAACACACTAAGTTGCAATCAGTTAGAAAGACTTCTGGTATAAATGGTAGCACCTTGCTTAATATATTGGTCAATTGGATTGACCAATGAAAGGTGAGGCACAGTTGGATAACCTATTTAATAACACAGATGTGGTTGGGAATATGATAATCATCAGCGTTGGCTGTAGCAACCATGAACAATTTGAGGACAAGTAAGGAAAGTGAGTAGCAGACTTAAACTCATTGAGGAGACTGGGGTGTGGGACCGCATGAGACAGCTCTGAAGGGAAAAGGAGAGAAGAAAATCTAGCAAGACTTTAAGGACAAAACCATACAAGCCTTTTGTCTTACACTTGTGAAAAAGCACAGGTGTACCAGGAGCATAATGTAAAGTCGTGCGCTGCCAGTCATACCTGGGAAGGCAGAGTCCTCTGCAACACTGTCTGCCTGGGCAGCAGCAGGTTGGAGAAATCCCTAGGGCTGTGGGAGAGACAGAGAGCTGCACAGGAGGGGGCAGCCTGTGGGGCTGGCAGCAGTGAGGGCCAGCATAAGCCCGTGTTCTATGAGCAAGGACACAGACAGAAGATGGAGGGACACAGGAAGGTCATGGGGGGATGAAGGCAATGTGGGAGAACAATGTGTCAGGAATGTGACGAGCTGTGGAGGGATATGGGGATGGAGGGGACATGGGGGTGCGTGTGGCAGAAATGTGAAGGGACCTGAGAGGACGCGGCAGGTGTGAGGGTATATGTAGCAGGGCATGAGGGAACAAGGAGAGCAGTGGCACTGGGAAGACACGGGGAGGTAAAGGGAATGGGTGGACACATAGCAGGCATGTGAAGGGGGTCGGTATGGGTGTGGCCCTGGAGGCACAGGAGGGAAATGGCAGCATGAAGGGGTGGGGGTGTGAGGAGACATGGGGGGTGATGGGTCTGAGGTCATGGGGAGTGAAGGGGACATGGGGGACATGTGGTGGGGATCTGAGAGGACACAGGGCATATGGAGGCAGGCACACATGGAAAGAGTACAGGACGTTGAGTGGGGCACCTAAAAAGGATGTATCTCCGTCATGTCCCCTTCATCCCTCCATGTCCCCTCAAATCCCTGATGTGCGTCCCCCCGTCAGTATGGACATAGTTTTGAGTCAGGTGAAAGATCTTTGTGCCAGGTGCTGTGTTGGCAGACTTCCTCCTGCCCTTGCTTTGCTAAAGCCTGCCCTTGTTAGCCTGCCAGTCATGCTGAGTTTACAGTGTCGATTTGCCATGGAATGGAAGTTAAAGTGATTGAAAAATAATGGGAGCTCCTTTTATTGGCTGACCCTTGGTTCTACTCTGATTTTTTGATATCAGACCATGGTTTAAATTGTCTGTGCATTTAAACAAATGAACCATCTGCAAATGCTCTTCTAGCTATTGAACATTGGGACTGGGAAATGACTTATGTAACTTTGAACAATTTTAACGGAAATTTGGTGGGTTTTTTAATATTTTGGTATTTAACACCTATTATCGTATCTGAAAATTAATAAAATTGATTCACAACATGACTTTTGCAAATATTCTCAGCTGAAGGCACACTAGGCCCAGACAGATATTTTTTGTATTTTATCCAGAACCAATCTGAGCAAGTTGTAAATGTTGTTCATGAAACAAGTAGTTGTGGTGATGGGTTATGGTTGCAGCCATCTGCTTTCCTTCTGCAAAGAAAGGAACTCAGCAAGAAAAATACCTAACAAAGGACTCAAGCTACAGTAGAGGACATAAAACTAATTGCAAATAATTTTTTTTAAAAAATCAGACTGTTTGGAAATGGCCTATCCTTATGAGCTGTTGCAATTCCAATTTGTGCGTTGAAATTCCATTCCCTGTGTCAGCTACTGGGTTATAAGGGATAAATGTTTTATAACTGCAGAGTCAGGAATAAACGTGCATCATAGACCTTCATACCAGATCTGTGTGGACTTAGTGCTTTCATCTGTTGGGTTTGATATTTTTTTTTTTTTT
>WAAE01019107.1:22059-44338 GCA_013400495.1 Nicator chloris
TTTTTTAATCTAAATGTTAGTAAGGATTTTAGTATTTATTTGGGGATCTGACAATGACAATAATGAATGATTTGGGAAGAATGAGCAGTAGCTCTCATGCATAAATATTTTCAAGTACTTGTCAAAAGTGTAAACCCTCTTCAAGAAAATATTTGGCCAAAGAAGTTACATAGAGCCTGCAGCACATAGACAATCTGTGATGGGTAGTTGTAACCGAGAACAGATTGCTAAGACAAGTCTATATTTTAACTCTAGAGATGTCAGAACTGCTTAAGATTTAGATAGGTCAGTGAATCAATAATTCTGGACTGCTGTTTTTATTCCATTTACTGCTGAACCCTGGTGATTGGAAAATAATGCACATTAAAATTAATATACATAATATCAGCATTAGTCACATCATCTGCTTGGAACATATAGTATTTGTAGAAAAACTAAAGCACTTTATAATCTAAGTCAGAAATTATTTTAAGTGAACTATTTGTTTCTAGATATTTTTAAGGCCATAAAATCATCCAAAATTCCCTTTAAAAATTGAGACGCTACTGTTTCTTTATTATGTTTTTATTTTGTCACATTAATCTTGTAATTTCATATAACTTCCTTAAGAACACAATATTTGTATTGAAATTTTCATGGGTTAACTGTATAAAAATTTAGTTCAGTCTTTTTTTGTTCATGATACTAAATGACTGGATTTAAACCACACTTTATCATCAACCATACATATTGCATTCCTTGAAATGGTATTATTCACCACTGGTACTTCTCTGATATAATATTTTTAATTGAAAATATTGATAATATGCAAATGTAGGTGATTCAGTAATGGCAACTAGCTGTTACTTTAAAATTCATATTTTTTCTGTTTATATACTGTATATATATATATATACACCTTAAAATTCTGCTCTGTTGTGATACCATGGAAAGGCAAAGCAGAAAAACAAGAACTGGAACGTAGCCCTCTGGATGCTGATATACCGAAATGATTGTAAACCTTGCCATTTGTATGTCTTTAGCATTCTTCTTTCCTTTTCTTCTCTAGCCTCATACTGCAGGTACAGGGATTATTTCCTTGTTAGAGGATGATACTCGTCCCAACAAAACAGGGGTTTGGACCATGACTGGAGCTCCTAAGTGTTATGGTAATAGAAATTAAAATAGATGTTTGTAATTAGAGAAACTGCGTGGTGCTTTTGAGACAAATATGTTTGGATCACATGCAGGAGTTTGTATCTTTGTTCCAAACAAGTGATACATGTAAATAAATATTAATTTTACTTAAGTCTAGTGTGTATATAGAGTCATTCCATTCAAATCCATAAATTTACACCAGTCTAAAATATTTTATTTACGTATTCCTTCTTTGGTGTATACCTAAAATGCTGAGCATATTCTACAACATCTTTTCTATAAAAAGCATTAGGAAAAAATACCCCAATTTTAAATTGGATCAGCTGCTGTAAATCAGCTTACTTTGGAAAAATTAGCAAACTGTTCCACTAGCATGTATTGTTTAGAGCAATCAGTCTCTGCAATCTCCGTTGCCTGTCATAGAAACATGCCAGCTATCGGTTTGGATTACAGTCTCATGATAAAATGGTTGTGATGAGCCATCTTACTCCACAAAACATGTGGACAATGATTTTGTGTTGATTAGTGATGATTGTTTTTTATGGTTGACTTCACAAGTTATTGATTCTTGGCTTTAATCTCAAAATAACAGTTTTGGAGAAATTATTTTAATATTTTACCTTTATCATAACCATCTGATTCTCTCAGACATCCAGATTTTGGAGGCTTGTGATTTTTGGTGAAGAAAGAAAAGGACACTTAATCCTACAAATACATATCTAAGAAAATGTCTCTGTTGAATTAAATTGATGCAACTGTTTTAAGATCAGTTGAAATGTCTGCTTTATAATCAGGAAAAAAAGTGATATGTGGGTTTGTAACAAATCACATAGGTAAGGCAGTCAAAAACGTTGAACACAACGATTGAGTTTTTTCTTGGTTGGTATCTTTCACTATCATGTCTGTGCTTTGCAGCAGATGTGGTCAAAGGCATTCTACTACATTTAAGCATTCCAGCTTCCCTGGGCTTCTTTCTCTGAGAAGCTGTTAAAATATCACAGGAACTCTTGCTTTTGGAAACTTCTGTATTAACAATAGTAACTCATGGGTGTTTCAGAAATCCATAAAACAGGAGTTGCTCCCGACTCGTTGCTCTTTTTCAGCAAACACATACAAACATCAGTTGGACAGCTGGCAATGCAGCATCAATTAATTTAACAAACTTACAGTATTCTCAATATCTTTCCTGTTTTAAGCAGTAGCTTTATAACTGTAAATAACTAGGATTTTAGCTGCAGTTATGCTGTGTCACTTGTCTTGGGCTAGATGAAGCCCTGCAATGTTCTTTTCTTACTTCAGCCCCTAAAAGCACTTTGTAGCTTCTGCCATTTTATTTGGATTACTAATTAGCTCCTTATGCTAATAAATCTTTGTTAACTCTGAGTCTACCTGGAGGTTTAGACAGAGGCATAACAAGAGTATTGGGTGGAATAGGCTGTAGAAGGAATGTCTTAAATATAATACCCATGCACAGCAGCTTTCTGTTAGCTGTCACACCATGGTCACTGAAAGCTACGTTAACATACAACATCTAATTTAGCTCTTGGTTTTTTGGCTTTCTATTTAGTGTGTCTCAAAACAGTGCATGAACAAAATATCTGCGGAAACTCTGCTTATGTACCAATATCTGGATATTGGTGCAAAATAGCAGGCCATCCAAAAGACTTTGGAGGGCAGTTTGACCTTCACTGGTTTGGAGATCAGATAAAAAAAAAATTGATGGCTATTTTTCTTCGTTTATACTAACAAGGTTGTATAGGGCTGAATTTTAGGACTCAGACCATAGATTACAAACAGATTTTCTTCTGGGAGTTATATAATTTATACTTGCTACTTTCTTAAGGCAAACCAGGCAGAATTTTCCTCACTAGCAATAATTCCTAGCTTCCTTGAGTCAATGACCTTTATGTAATTCCCAAAGGAGGAAACAGGAAAGTTTGCTAATATCCAGTAGTCTAAAAAGATGAATTTTCTTTCTGTCTTTAGTATGATTTGTTTTATCCCTTTCTGAATATTAACAGCTATTTCTGGTAGATGATTTTTTCAAGTACATGCAGTGTCATGTATGCTACTAATAGGGTACAGATCTTTGCTGTTGCACTTCTGACTGAGGAGTGAGGCAAAAGAAATTCCTGCTTGACATGGGTTTCGTCTAAAATATTATACAAGAAACTTTTCAGTCGCATATAGACAGGACCTGAAATATTAGAATTTGTCTATCTCTTACCTAATGTCTGTGTAGGGAAATAAAGACAAAAACAAGTTTTGTTAGTTCAGTTTATTATCTGAAATACTGGAACACCCTCTTACTTTCTGTCTTTGACCAAAAACCTAAGTATAGCTGAAGGGCACATCTAGACTGCTGTCAGAATGGACAATATGCTGTAGTTCTTCCCTTTTAAATGCAGTCAAGTTTTCATGATTGGAAATCACAGAATGGAGGGAGGTGGCAAAGCAGAAAGGCATTGAGAATGTCCCTGGCGTCAGGAGCTGTTGGTACTCTGGCTCTACCCCATGTGTCATCAGTGACATGGGCACTTGTGTGTGAACACCTTGCATTTATTTGTACAGACCAGGTTTACAGACATTTCTAGGCTCTGCTTTCTGAAATGTTTTCCAGTGGTTATTGCTTCAGATATGTTTCCCCCAACTTTTTAATCAATTTTACCCAGAGATGCTGTTGCCAGAATCCTTTTGGAAAGCCAGAGGTTAGAAGGGCAGCAGTGCAGTCAGTTGAGCAGACGTCAATGGTCTGGAAAAGAAGTAGATTATGAAATGAATTAAAAAATATTCTTATCCTGCAAGAGCACCAGTGTTCACAGTGCTAGCAGAGACTGCCACTCAGCAAGGCTTGCAATTCAACACAACTTCGGTTTCATAGTTGACCAACTTTAAAAGTTGTTTATAGCTGTTCACATCATTGTTATGCCACATAAATTCCCTTTTATCTCTAGGTTCAGGTTTTGGATATGCTTTCTTCTGGCTATATTTCAAAGTCAGTAAGCCGAGGGCTTATCCTGCTGAAGAGGTTAGTCATAGCTTGGTCCAACTTCTGAACAATGATTAAGCTTATGATTTCTGAAATGTTTATGTGAGCTGTGTCTTGCATTGTTTATTGCTGTTGTTGACACTAACACGTATGGTCCAGATGGCAGAAGAAGATCTGCATTTGAGATTAGTGGTGTATTGTAAACTCAACTTTCAGATGTACTTCTAGCTAATCAAAGACAGAGGAATTGCTTTGAGTCACATGTTGGAAAGTTAATAGGGATATTTAATGCAACTCTTCCATTTCCAACTTGGAGAACTTGAGAGACACAAATAACTGGAGGCTTAGTGAGACATTTCTGAAGCTACTAACAGGCTCCTTTCTTTGGAAAACCTTAAGTGCAGCTGAAAGAGAACTCCACAAATTATTTACAAAATAAAATAGTAATTAATACCTTCTGGTAGGAGCAGACTTAATAAATACTGTCTGTTCTGAAAAGTGACCTAAACTAAATCCCTCGCAAAAATCCAGTGAAATACAATAAATATGTGACTACTCCCATGTTGCAGCTGAGGACAAAGATGTAGACTTTCATAACATGAGGACATGACTAAGCCTGGAGCCTTGTTACCACAACTTCCCTCTCAGTCTGCAGGGACAGCTAGATTCTTCAGAAAGTTTGTAATTTCTTTAGGGGCTGAACCACACACTTCTCCAAAGAGTAGCACTCTTCACTGTCCCTGACTTTTGAGAAAACTATGGTCTGAACCAAGTATCCTGGATTTGTGTTAAAAACATCCACAGAATGGTGGGATTTCAGCAATTTGCTCAGGTGCCTAGACTTGTGCTTATAATTACGTTTCAGACAAGGAAGTAATTTCTAGTAAAAACCTGTCAGAAGGTACTAGCATGACTCAATTGTAGTGTTCCCATTCTGCCAAGAAGGTCTGCAGGCAAGAAAGAAAATTGGAGTCTATCCTTAAGGTGACACTTCTCCTCTAATGTCCAGTTCAATAACATTTTTTGTGACTGCCTTCCTTGGAATTAACATTTATTTGCAATTTAAGTTTTATTTAATTTTTAGCTTTGCTTACATGATCACCATAGCTGCTAATGGCACCAGATCAGAACACAGGCTTGTGAAGGGCAATGAAGTGTCATTTCTTCTGGATCTGTAACAATAAAAACGACATCAAGAGCAACAACAACAGTGTCAGGGTAGTATTGTACCTCAGCGTGTAGCACAGGCTTGGAAGCTTTCAAGTCAATCTGAATATATTGTATTCACCTTCACAGTTTTCTTGATTTGAAGTAAGTCAACCAACAGAGCTTCACAACCAGGAAATAAAAAATTTTTAGGATTAATAAGGTGAACCAGGGATCATTTTTCTCCAAGAAGTACAAAAAAGCAGGTAGATTGGATTTCTGGGAAAGGTTAGGACCTACAGTCTAGACTGTACCAGACATGAGAGGTTTCATCTCCATTTTTCTGTACAGCTTATCTTTTATTCTTTGTTCAGCAGCTGTTGGTTCTTCTCTGTAGGCAGGTGTTCTGTGCCCATCCCCCTGTTTTTGCTGTTTCCATGGGTGGGGAACTGTTTACAATTCCCGTTACACTGAGCTGGATGTTCTACAAAGTACAATTTCATTAGTGTTCTCTGTACTTTTATTGTCCTTCTGATTGATCTGTGATAACATCTGATGTGATTTAGCATGAGGAACATTGCATTTATTCAATGTAAAATATTTAATCTCTTTAGCTGTACTAAAGAAGAAGAAGAAACTTTTCACACAAGAAACTTTTCCTGTTTTCCACTTATCTTTCAATTCTCTCTGGAAATTGTATATGTTCAATATCTGTGTGTTGTTAATGAGAAAATCTATGTGCCTGCCTCTGTTCTAGTGTTACGTTAGTCTTTTTATGATGGAATACAATGTGAGTAATTTTTGTTTATAAACCCCATTGCTTTTCAATAAATTGGAAATGCCGTTTACACAGAAATAAACCACAAACTGATTACCTACAAATGCAGGGCAGACTAATTTCTTACGTTTTTCGTTATTACTACAGTATTGATAAACCATTAAGAAACAAAAAGGAGTACTGGGTTTTTTTAGTAGTTAACACAAGTTTTACATGTGTTTATGTGAAAAGAAGCAGGTGTTATGAATGATCAAACAAAATAAATCTCTGTAGCAAAACCACACAAAAGCCAAATGTATGCTTTTTGTTCACACTCAAACATTTTGATTTATGAATGTTTTAACATGGTTATTCAGAAATCACCAAAGATCTCCAGGTGCTGATATATTTATGAAATTTAATTTTCCCACAGTAAATGTAGCAACTAGAACCCAATTTGGAGTTCAACTATATATTTGAAATATGAGCTCATAAAACTGGATACATTTCACCATTTGTATTTGCATATCTTCTCTTTAATATAAAATTGAATTATATAATCAGGCTGTCTGAAATGCATTGTTTTAGTACTGAAGCATTTCTCTAATCTCCTTTGCTGTTTAGTATGATTAATTTTGTAAATATTTACAAGCTTGTTTCTGAAAGCAAGACTTTTAAATGAACTAGAGAAAACAAATACAACAAAAGTAACAAATCAACAAAGCATTTTTTCTTGGCTACAGTCTGATTGAGTTCAGATTCTGATGAATGCTGCAACATAGCAGTGGTGCAGAGGTAGGAATTCCTTTTATCTTTGCCCCACAACAGTTACCTCTGTACGCACTGGTCTTTTATGTCTTTGCCTGGACTCTATATTTAAGCACATTCTACAGCACCTCTTCATAGACAGACTGGCAAAAAGGAGCTCAGATGTTACTCTAAACTTCTCCATCATTTACTTTAAAATATCTTTTAAAGAACAGTTTATGTCCTTTTTTGAGAGAATATTTAAGTAGTGATTTTTGAAAATCAAATTATCAGGAAAAGTGTAATTTATTCCTATGTTTGGATGTGAATTCTAGCTATTTTAATTAAAATTGTACTGCTACCTTTTATCAAGACTGGTTTTCCAGCAGGGGTTACTTATTACATGGGGAAGGAGTGCACCAGCTCTGGATGACAGCCCCAGCCCCAAGGAGGGTGGTACAACACACAGTTGAGCCATGGAATGATTAAAAGAAGGGTTGGGGTTATCTATTTACCCCAAAGAGCAGAAGTTGAGGGAACAAATTTTCTGTGTCTGACTCATTCACTTTACTTCTCTCTGGCAGAGCAGAGTGGGTGGGGATGTTTCCAGAGATGTTTCTCAAGCCTTGGACACAGGGCAATGGCTTCACCTCAGCTATTTGCCCAGTCTCCAGAGTTACAGAACCTGTCATCAAGTTCATGGCCTTTTGATTCCAGCAAATTTTGAAGGGCACAGGACTTAAAACTGGGTTATTTTTCTGGCTGGACTCGATAATCTTAAACGTTCCAACCTAAAGGTTTTCCAACCCAAACGGTTCTGTGATTCTTTGAAAATCTAGTCAGAATTGTCAAATGTCTGCAGAGATTTTTCTGAAGGAGAGCAGTAGAATAGTCCATCAAAGTCGCACAGCATCAAGGATGTAAACAAGGTCTGGAGAGTGGGATTGTCCAAGGGAATGAAACTTAGACCACTATATTTGGTCTGAGACAAAAGCCATGTGTGAAATAAACAGGAAAAGCACTTTGAGAACGGCAAAAAGGACTTCTTGGCACTGGGAGAGCATGGAAGCCTTTTACTGAAGTGGAGATGTGACTGGACAGAGCTGCGTGAACTCACCCAGCTTTTTTATTGCCTGTAAATATTTATTTGACTTACAGATACAAAATCCACTCTGACTTGTTCCCTTTTTTCTCTTGCAAGAATTTTATGAGTAAAATTTTTTTTGTAGAAGTATCCTTGGAAAAGGAACTGACCTATGTGTGATGAATTTGCCCATGCAGACACATAGGAACTATATGCAAACCGAATTTGAAAATTATTTTTTTAAGATCATCCAATTAAATGAATGATAATGGTAAAATTATTTGAATTACACAATCAATCCCACTGAATTTTGCACAGTGTAACTTCAAGGCTCAGACTGCACTACAGCCTCTTTTTTCAGTGCCTCCCTCTGTGCTAAGCTATGGATTTTTTTAACAGCAATTTCATTGCAGCCATCTCAGCCTTTTATCTGCTGTGATCTGTGCTGCTACCAGCTCCTGTTTCTCAGGCATATGAGGCAAAGTCTTTTTTTGCTAACAAGTGAGGTGAGCTGCTGTAACACCTGTCTTAAATTTTAGCTAAAACTTACAGTAGCACTTAATATTTATGCTATTTACCTAGACTCTTCAACCTAGTTTTCTGAAGTTCCCCCTTTGCTACTTCACCCCAGCACATGGACAAGGTAAGTTTTTTGAGACCAAAGCTTCAAATCTGTCTACACCACTTTCTTTGCCAAGTGGCTCTGCTTGTATATGTTTTGCTTTTTGACAGTCTGCTGGGGTGCAATGCTAGACTGTTTGTTTAGCTCAAGGTTGGTTATTTTCTTTATTTGTTTTACTTAGTCATTTTGTCTGACAAAGTGACAAGATGGTAGCAAGTGTTTCTTGAGGCAAGAACAGCTGCCTGATGTCATCTTTTAGGGTGGTTCATTTTCTAAACAAGATCCCAGCTGCTCTGGTGCTGGGTGCTATGAAAATTGAATTTCTTCTAAATGGCTAGGTGCATAATTGCAAACACAGAGCTATGCAGGTGTTTGTTAGCTCCCTTATAGTACAAAACTAAATCTCCTTTCATCTTCTCAGCACCAGCTTCCCCAGTCTCCTCCTTTCACTCAAAATGAAGATTAAATACTTACACTCTTTAGACCTTTTGTCAGGGAATGCCTAGGTGAATTGATACGTAAACTATAGATACAAGAGATCAGTGTGGCCAAACTGTGTTAGATCAAGCGAGTTCTGGGCTCCTAAAGCACAGATGTACACACTTTGGGCTCCTCAGCTGTTGAGATCTTGGGTGAAAGCCTCAGAAATATATCAGACCTAATGTTTTCCACAAGCTTACAGAATCCTCCACATCCTTCGTGGTTTAAGTACAACTCATGTATAGCTAATGGTCCTATAGTAATAGACTGAATGGCCTTTTTTCAGGATTTTATCTAGGATTACAGTTTGCTGTTTAAAGAAATTATCCATGAAAAGCTGCTGGGAGAGTATTCTTAAAGTACTCTCTTGATATCTGTTTTCTCAAGTATCTGGTATGTTCTTGAGTCCTCTCAAAACTCTTATATTCCACCACTCTGAGATTACAATATTTTCTCAGCTCAGGCTGGAGTAAGGGTATTTTTATTTTTTTCTTCCCTAGCCTCTTACACAATTACACTGAGGAATATAAAGATATAAATATGCTGAAAGTAATCTCACAGACCAAGATCTGCTGACCTGGCATGTCTTCCTTGTGTTATTGTTCTCAGATAAGTGGCAAAGAGCCAAATGTGACATTATGGGCAGAAAGAAGTAAACATATACATTCCTTGTACAGAGAAACCTATGGGGGATAGAGTTGAACTTAGTTTTGTATAACCAGAAGTAGTTAAGAAGAGAAAAAAGGTGCAAAGGATATTGCATGCTCCCCAAGGTATCATGCACTTTCAAGGATAGTCTTGGCAGCAGCAGGCAGGCTGCATTTACCATTGCCTTGAAAGGATGTGTGAGGGGAATCTGGCACATCCACAAAGGTGGAACTGCTGTGGGGACAAGAGTGAAGGCACATTAGGAGTGATGGAAGAAGGACAAGTTCCAACACCTCATGGTGAAGCAGAAGGAGTCTTTCAATATTAAATATGAAAATATAGAGATCATTAAATCTAGAGTTCTATGAGTTCAGTGAGAGGAAATACATTGCGCTTGTACGTGTGGGCAGGTAACATTGCTCAGTTTTGGAGAAATGATCAGGAGTCAATTTCTGGCTACACTATTTTTGTTAAATGACACCAACTACCTCACAGCTTTAGACTTCAAAAATGGATGGTGGCTGATGAAAGCAACACCTCAGAAGGACATGGCAGAGCAAACTACCCTCCTACTCTTCACCTGTAAGATGTCATGCGTGGAGGCAAAACATGGTGTGGCTGGGCGAGCCTTCCTGATAGCCACAGCAGGTTCTGCCTACTCTGTGCAAAAACAGTGGCAGAGTCGTGACACTGTTCATACAAGTTATGGGCTTTTAGGAACGCAGAGAAGACTTGGTGTATTTTTCACATGCTCTTCCTTATATTGACTAAAAAGAGGAAAGTTGGATCTGATGATCACTTAGGTTACAGAAAGAAAGGCAAATTCTTGTCTTATTCATATCTTTGATCTGCTGATCCTATTTCCACTTTGAGATTCTGCTCTCCATGTATGCATGGGAACATTACTGTGAATATGGAAGTCATGTACAGAAGAGTGATCCGCAAAGCCAACAAAGAGCTCAATGTTGCAGTGGCTCAAGAAGGTTTATTTTGGGGTGTTACTACAAGAATATTTCGTATTTTATATTCAATAGGAAAGGAAGAACAGTTACAGCCTTGTTTAGGTATAAACTGTTCTTTTCTTGAAATAAATAAAATTATCTCATGTTCTGTAGGCCAGAGTAGTATTGTTTTCAAGCACTGAGTCTGAGTAAACAGCAGACTGTTCTCATTCAGAGGTGAAATAATAAACTGTTCTCCCCCTTTAAATGTCCCTGGACTTTTTGAAATTACATCACCTGCACATTCATCAAAGCTCTGTATTTGGCTGGTTGGGCAAAAATTAAGCAATGACTTGAATATAGTCCAATTTGTAGAAAAAAATCACTTAAAAAAAATACATGTGTTTTAAATTTGCTTTGGAGGCTTAGTAACGTAGAAGTTTTTATGCCATTATTTCCATACTTCTTTTCCCTTCTCAAATTTTTTGGAATGTGTATTGTGTAGGATCAGAAATGTTTTCTTATTGAAAAATCTGCAAATCAAGAAAATAAGCTTCTCAGAAATGTCTGTATTTTCACGATAACCTTGTTTGGAGGAAGGAATGTTTGCTCGAGGCCACGCTGTTGTTTCTGCCTGGTGGGTGGGTTGGTGGTGCTGGAACATTCCTTCAAGCAGCTCTTGAGCAGTCTGTGACAGAGAGCTCCATGCAAACACACATGCAGCAGGAAAAAGGTGTCTCCTGGGTGCAGGATCAGACCTACACCACAGTGTTGGCTTAGCTTTTATGTCTAAGTTTAATCCTGCCTCCTGTTTGCGAAAGGCAATGTCTCAAGTCTCCGTGGCTGCTACTGGACAGAGGTCTCAGTCCTGCCGCGGGTGGGAAATATCCACCATCCCAGCAGGCATTACACCTGTGCCTAGGTGCAGCTGGGGTGGCTAGTGTCCGTTCAAGCAGCCTGGTGGCTTTGGCACAAGTGTGCTGGGTGTGCCTACCCCTTTGCCTGCTGTTCGGTGTGGAGGAGTGGCTGTGTCCTGCCGACCAAGCCTTGTGTCCTTGTGTCACACCAGCAGGAGGCTGTCCCTGGGCCAGCAGCAGGAGCTGCCTGTCAGTCCTTCTGTCCGCCTGCAGAAGAGCAGCTGGCAGGTCCTGCAGATGGGGAGAACAGTGCCCTCCTGTCTTCTACCTTCTGGCACCAGCAAAGAGAAGTACCAAACAATTCACCAGACTAAATAAATATCCAGATTTACTTTTGAGGGCCAATATAGCTTAATGTAGGAAAAGTCCAAACTTCACTGTTTTTCTTGGTAATTAGATAATAAACATAAGTTTTTATTTTTGATGATTACTTTTTAGTTTGGGTAACATAACTGGACAATGGAATACAGACTGTGGGCAAGTAACATTCCTGTATTAAATTAATTAAGGAGGCCAGGCTGGAATTATGTAATCTTCATTCCTCAAAACTGAGAGCTTGGTAAAATAATTAATTCTTTTCATAGCAGCTTTAGATTGGACCCAGAAGGCCAGCTTATTGCTGGAGTTAATGAAAAAAATATTTTTGCTCTGTACTCCTGTTTTAAGTCAGAAGGCCAAAAGCTGTGGCCTCATTGAACCAGATTTTTCTTCTTGCTTGCGCTTTAACACCAGAATTGTTGCAGTGGAACTGAGCAAAACTCCTATGAAGCTCTTAACTGAAGCTTGGACCCAGGTTTAGGCTTTGTCAGAGCTTCATTGGGCAGCAGAGTTTAAGAGCCATCTGCAGATCTGCCTTTAGCACTTAAACACCTTTAGTACCTTAGTAACGCCATGGACTCCACTGGATTTTCTGCATGGGGCTACCTTGGCTGCATGTGCCTTTTCTGTTTATTCCGTGCAGTTTTATGGGGTTGTTGAACCAGCCATTTCCCTGACTGATGCTTGGAGTGGTCTTCACCATTGCTTGTGTGCAAGAGCACATGGTCAGAGCACTGTTAGGTGATTAAAGAGTCAAACCAGAGTTTTTAATGGAGGACTTTGGCACAGATGAGTATCTTAGTATTAAGGCAATTGCTCATTAATTTTAGGCAATATCACTGTGCAAGTTGCATCCGGAGATGTTTAGCTGAGATGTTAGGAACAATTTCCTAATGGAAAGGGTTGTCAAGCATTGAAACAGCCTGCACAGGGATGTGGTTGAATCACCAACCCTGAAGGTATTGGCATACCTTCAAAATGTGGCACTTACTGACATGGGAAGTGTTAGGCATACTCAAAGATGTTAAGGGTCTTTTTCAGCGCAAGTGATTCTGTGATTCTATGACTGAGATCTGCTTTTTTGATAATCTAGCAAACTCTGGCATCAGAGAAGCCAGCCTGGTGTCTGGCAGTGAGTTAACATTACTCCAATTTTGGATGTTTGTACTTATCTTTTTCCTGCTTCGTTTCATTTGTGGGTTGGGTAGGCGCCATCAGCCTCATAATTTTGCCTTACTAGAGCTAAAGTTACAGAAGGTAACAGAAAGCACCTTAAAGACTGCGCATGGTGAGCACCTTTTGAATTAGACTCTCTCTCCGGGGCTACTATTCACAGGGTATTGCATCTGGAGGAGCAAATATTTAGGATGGATGATAAACCTCTGACTGAATGGTGATCTTTGACTAGAGAAGACCATTAATTCATGGGGAGAGTTTAGGCCTTTTAATAAAAGAGGAGGGCCTCATGGCTGAACTGGGGAAGCCAAAATTCCAGACATTTTTCTTTTGAGAATAAAATTCTTATATCTATAATCTGACTATATCTTTCACTCCTGTTTTCTGTTTGGATTAGTTTTCATTAGTACATTGTAATCAGATTGACTTCTGAATTCTTTATTCTGATCTTTATTCTAGTCTTATCTGCACAGGACAGGATTTCATTCCAGTGAGTTGTCAAACAGTGCTGTGCTGGATCATGAACATTGGTAATCCTTCTGCACGTTGAATAAAACTAGGCCCTTGACAAACTAGGCACTTGCCATTTCCCGTAGCAGTAATTACACAAAAAATAAGATCTGTTCTTTCTGTGAGAGGTGAATGGACAGCAAATTCATGGGACAGAGGCCCTGCTGATGGCAGAGTCAGAATGCAGTGCTTTTTGCCTACTGTTCCAAAAGAGTAAACAGTAAAAGCTTTGTAAGAAGTATTAATGCTAACAAATGCAGAGGACAGACAGTACTTGCTTATTGCAGTAAATTTCTCAAATAACCAGAAATTACAAATAAACTTGTACAGTTAATTTATCTGAAACTGTAAATGAAGGCTGACATGGTATGTTAGAATTGATGTCCTTTGTTCTTCTTTTGCAGTTGGAGAGTAAGTGGCACAGGCATTTAGAAACTATTGTTAAAAAGAGGCAATTGGTCAATTTTAAACATACTAATCATTGTTACATTTTGTAAAAACAAACTATGATTCTTGTTCTCAGCAGAAAACACTAAGAAAGTGCTAAGATATGTCGTGTTGGTGGTTTCATAAATACCATATTAAATTTTAAAACCAAGAAACATGAGGGAACGTGAAAAAAACTAAGTGCATAGTAAGGAAGAGGACACAGAATCAGTGTTAGATGCCACTGTAACCACTGAGAAAAGTGTGCCAAAAAGTTAGTGGGAGGGAAAAAAATGTGAATCTTGGTGGAAAGCAAGTGAGGATTCGGGTCATGAAGCAGTTGTCAGAATCTAGTCAGATGAGCAGAAAGGTATGTGACAGAACAGCAAGAAAGAAATTGAAAGGGTAAATGGTGTGTCACTGAAAAGAAATCTTATGGTGGAGGATTGAACTAGGAAGAAGAGAATCAATAGAATCACAGAAACATAAAAAGTCAAGAATCATAGAAACATAGATTATCAATGGGTTGGAATGGACCTTAAAGATCATCTAGTCCCAGCCCCCTCTTCCAGGGGCTGATGAAGATTTTATCCAGCCTGGCACTTCCAGAACTGGGGTATCCACAGCCTTCTTGAGCAACCTGTTCCAGTGCCTAACCAATGTCAAAATAAAAAATTTCTTCCTCATATCTAAACTAAATTTCCCCTCTTTGAATTTGTACCCATTATTCCCCATCCTGTCACTAAAGTTCCTGATGAAGAGTCCCTGTAGGCTCCTTCAGATACTGGCAGGTTACTGTGAGGTCTCAACACAAACTTCTCCAGGCTGAACAGCCACAACTTTCTCAATTTGTCTTTTTAGGGAAGGTTCTCCAATCCTCTTATCAGCTTTGTGGCTTCCTCTGGACTTGCTCCAGCAGTTCCATGTCCCTCTTAAACTGGGGACACCAGGGCTGGACACAGTGCTCCTGGTGGGTTTTATAGGAGGAAAACAGAGGGGTTAGAATTCCCTCCCTTGACCTGCTGNCTGTCCCCCACAGCTCAGTGTCAGCAGCAAACTCGCTGAGGGTGCCCTCGATCCCACTGTCCATGTCACTGACAAAGGTGTGGAACAGTACTGGCCCCAGGACTGACCTCTGAGGGACACCACCGTCCATGTGGACACTGAGCTGTTGAGCACAACTCTTGAGTGTGGCCATCCAGGAGCTCTTTATCCACCAAGTGGTTGATTTATCAATCTCTGTCTTTCCAATTAGGAGGAAAAGCTGTTGTTCAGGACAGTGACAGAAAAAAAAACCAAAATCAGTGTACTTATGGTAAAGTATAGCCCTGATGTAAAGGGAACTGTTGTATTATTGATCAATGGTCCTCATATTTTGTCCACATTTTGTCTTAATTCTTTTATTTTGTCTTTATTCTTTTGTGTGTCTTCAAATCTCATTCATACATTTGGAAGTTTCCATTCTTTAAATGAAACATAAGCATACATATTCTCAAGCAAAAAATTAAGAGTAATGCTGAACTGTAGTAGTGTTCTGTAGTAGATCTCATGCTTCATTTTTTCATTTTCCTTCTTTGAGATGTTATTTTTTAATCTTTCATTTCTGTCTTTTGCCTCCTGCATTTGCTAGTCCCATTGGGAGAATCCAGAGAAGTTTGGAGAAACACCATATTTTTTCTCGTCCCCTTAGCCCTCCCCTAAATTTACAGTCTAATGGAGCACAGATGCAGTCTATTTTATATGGTATATGTTTCTAACATGAAATCAACAACTAAATTGGGAAAATATCTAGTAAGTGGGGAAACTATGTAGCTGAGTAACTATGGCTCTGTCAGAAAGTTCTGCTTTCGAAAACCATTCCTCTGTGCCTCTGATCTGGCCACCCTCGTGCTCTTAAAGTCCATACAAAGGGAATTGGTCTGAGTATAACTGAGTTAGTAACTAGTGAATTACACCCTGTTGTAACTCAGGCCTTAGACAGGTTTATCTCAAACTGTCTCTTGGTTCTATGCTTCACCCTGATGAGAACATTGAGTATTTGGCAGCATCACTGAAGAGCATTCAAAAACTGTGAAATCTTCTTAAATTTGTATAATTCCAGTTTAGAAAGCTAGATATTCAGGAAGCTTTGTGCTGAATAGGTTATAGAAGAATGCTCTGTTCCTACTGTAAGCAGAAATGGTTATAGTAGAACTTGAATTTCAGAGAAGCCAGGAATTAAAGTGTGCTCATTCCCTCAGGAACCAATAAAAAAAGTAATTAAAAAAAGTGTTTAACTCCTGTATGTACCTTTGAAACTACTAAATATGATCTATCCCATATTAGACATTAGACATATATTCAAGTTAATCCACCAATAATGAACTGATACAGTGATGTGAGGTTAAATATCTGAAATTCCAAATGAGAACACACTTTGCAGTGACAAGTAAGAAGAAGCCTCAAGATTTAGACCACAGCAGGATCCAGCCTATAGCTCAGCAAAGAAAACGTGCGGCAGAAGTAGTAACTCTTTGTAGTAAATTGAGAATGCACCACAGCTCAACAGTAGCAACCAAGGCAACATCATTAAAGGTAACCACAGTAGCTAAAAGCTGAGATGATGTAACACAACCCCTGTTCCAGTTATGCTGGTGCCTTTCAACTGCCTTTTGTCATGAACTACAAGAAAATCAAACAGATCTGGATTTCTTAAGTAGCCTGTTACCTGTATTGACAGTTTAGCTGTCGTCCCATGTCCTTCATCAGCCATCAAGGAGTGATGCCTACAACACGTGTAGCCTGGAGTACAGTACAGGACTGCACATGTACAGGAATGCATTGTGAGATTTAGTGCCTAAAGCTGAAATTTATGTATTGAAGAGAAAATGTGGAACTCCCCCACCCTTTATATTCAGATAGCACAATCACTTCCCTTACAAATAAACGTAATGCAGTCAATGCATTCCATGATCCATAGGGTACAAAGGATAATTCACTCATTTAGTGACTTGTTCTCAGTAGGGATACTATAGTAGAAAATACATATGTTATGATATCAAACAGAACTACAACAAGATAAAATTTTGAGATGCAAAGTCACAAACAAGGTCAAAACATGTCTCATGATTATGTCCTTATGTCTACGACTTTAAGATTCAATACTAAGTTACTTAGCTAGCACTGGAAAATAAACATTTAACAGAATTAGAAAACAAGTTTATTTATCTCCAACTACTGTGGTGTTAGTGTTTCTTCTTCAGGCTGGAGTAGACATGCCCAGATTTGCCTTCTTAAAGATTTAAAAGCTGGTTGTTAATGATATTAATCATTAATTTATAATCATTATTTAGTTGAAAGAAATAGAATTCTTTTTGCAGGAACGATTTTGAGTAAGTCTAAAAAATTACTCACATAAACTGCTGACATCTAGGGAAGATTACTCTCTATTAAAGGTTGTTGAGATGAGAAGAGTCTGCCTAGAGTAGCCAGAAGGCAAGGACATAAAATTGAAAGAAGGACTGGGGAAAAAAATTGATGGAGGTTTCGTGACTGAAAACTACAGATGTAGTTTCGGTCAAAAGTACTTGAGAAATCATGCCACATTTTGGTTGAAAGTTTGTTACTGTTTTATTATTATTTTTCTGTAAAAGCAAAATGTATAATTTCAAACTCCTTCAAATGAAATGTCTTTATTGAGATATTTTGCTCTGAAATATGTTTGCTAAATTTTAAAGGTAAAATCACGGAATAAAAGTTCTTTTTCGTTCTCAGCTTAGTTTAAGAAGATGAAAACTTCTTTTCTATTCTGAGCTTCTTTAGATTTACTTTGAATTACCTCATCTGGTTTGACCAGGGAAGTGAAAAGTCAGTTTTTCACACAGTTCAGTTTCTGACAAGTCAGGATATTGTACCTACTATAGAGTATCATTACAAGAAATACAATAAGAAAAGACTGTTGTCGTAGTAGTAGTACACCAGCTATTTTAGTCTCATGGTGTGTAACTCGATTAAGGTTATTTCTTTAACTAGAAGTATTTTGTATCCTGGTTTACACTGTGATTAAAGACGTACTTTTCTTATGTAAAACTGTTATGTCATGTGAAATGTGCAAACTATAAAAAACACCTTATAATGAAATCTGCCAAGACTGATTGAAAAAGCAACAGTTCAAAATGGGGTTGAGAAAATAATTCCAACCAGGATATCCTATTTTGCTGGTTTGACTGCTCTGATTGAAACCGTCTGTGAAGAAAACAGCCTTTGCGTGATAGGCCCAGATACAAATTAATAGGACAACACTGTGTTGACCTACTGGCAAAAAACACAACAGCCCAATAACTACAAACAGACACAGCTATTTTATTGCCTTGCTAAAAACTTCCCTTCTCCCACCCAAATTGTTTTGTGGTGGCTTTTTTTGGCTGTATGTAAATTCCCCTGTTAAAATGCAGCTTCCCCAAACAATCCCACCTGTGAATGATTGCAGCCTTTAACTCTTAGGTTACATTTTCTCCTAATAGTTCACCCAGAGGGGCATTTTGTTCTGTTTTGTTTTTTAAGCAGCTCAGTAGTTATATTACATAAAACAAACGGGATGCTAGGGAGCTTGATCACAAGGGTCAAAACTTTAGAGGTTCCCAGCAGAGACTCTGATCACTATTGTAATCTGTTTCAGAATTATGTCTTGTAACAAGTCAGGGTTAACACATTGATACTCTAACTTGAATAAAATTATCAAACTACAGGTAAGGACCCTCTACCCTCCTGAAGGAAGGGAAATACAGTTTTTATGTAACTAACACAAAATGTTTTATAGCATCAGAGCAGCAGTTAATCTGTTTTAAGTGCCTTTGACAGGAGAATCCAATATTGCCTTTGTCTCTGTATGAGACTTTTCAAACCTTCTGCTGCCTACATGGACACTGTGACACTCTGCTCATCATGTGTTTGACAGTTTATTTCACTGAACCTGAACAATGTTTTTTTCATTATCTCTGTGTTTTACTGAAGTTTTGTAATACTGCCTAATCTGTCTCCTAAAGATATTTACAGCAGAGAGGGTATATCTCAAATGCCTTCCTCCAAGATAGTTGAACACCTGGATGCTAGCAATCTTTTAATAGAAATTCAGATTTTTAACTCTTTGGTTGCTAGCTGTAATTTGAAAAAGTCTATTTGTCAATATTAGAAGAAGTAGACTAAACAAGTGACCAGACATAAGAGCTTCCAAGAACTGTTTTCACGAGTAAGTATACTCACAGTATAAATACTGATCTCATTGTCCAACAGCCTGTTCAATTTAGGACTTTTTATTTTCAATTTTTAATTTCCAAATTCAAATGGACTAATAGTTTCCATATTGAAGGTATTTTCACAGTATAAACAAAGTAAGCATTTTCCCATGGAAATAACACTAAAAATTTGAACAACATCCTTCCAGCATGAGGGAAACAGCAAGAAGTAGTCTCTCTCCAAATGCAGAGCTCATGCAATCACGTGGTACACTAAGTGCCAAACTAATTGGTGCTCAGCAACAGGACTTATGGCACCAGTAATTATTAACCTAGAACTGTTTGGCACTCTAAATTGTCTGAGTGATATGTGGGCAGACAGTGTGTCATTTCTGATCTATTGAAAAACCCCTTCACTGGATTTTAGATGCTACATGAAGCTGTAGAAGAAGTCTATGATTTGAAATCACTGGCTCCTGGAAATATATTTGGGAAGACCATAGAATTTAATGTGCTCTTAGAGAATTATACATTCATGGTTTCTGTTATAATCAGTCATATTATGTACTGGAAAAATGTAAAGAGTTAAAAAATTTACTGTATAATTCAGTAATTTCCTAAGCTTTCATAACATGTAGTATCAATTCTAATTAAAAACCAAAAAAGCAAATACCACAACCCCCCAACAAACAAGCAGACAAACACCCCACAAAAATCCAACCAAACTATTATAGGAGTACATAATCCAAGAATAAGATTTTTTCTTTTCTAGTTAATTTTAAACCTGTTTTTCAGTTTGACAGTTGCTGTAAATCCCCAAAGTATTTTCATTTAAGCAAAAAGAAAATTTCCAATAGTGAACAGTGTGTACTATATTGGAATATACATTGTTACAGAAATTGAAGGTTCTGTTCCTGCTATCCTCCACAGTAGTTCATGAGACATAACTCATCTGTCCCAGTCATCCTTGATACTGTTGGTATTAATTCAAATCCTTTCTTTGGCTTGGAAGATGGATTTTAACCTAGACTGTTATATTTTAAGACATATTCTGTCTCAGAGTGTTGAAAAATGTGTTAAACTCTCATGGTGAAGATGTTTTACTTCTCTGGTGTTACACAAGAATTATTTGGGCCAGAAGAAGTGTGGTGGTGACTCTGTGTACAGTAGTGTTGCAAAGATTCAACACTGAAATACCTTCCCAAATGAAACTGCAGAATAGTTTGGAGCAGATATTTCAGCATCTCTGATGCCATTGTGTCTAAGTGGAGAATTAAAGTAAAGTATCTGATTTAAACTGCCTAACACCAGGAAATAGTTCTTTCCTAAGACCATGTGGTCAGGTTCTGAGGTTAAACGTGTAACCTTGTGAGGAAGATAAAGGCTAGAAATGTTTGTTTTTTTTTTTTTTTTTTACCTTCCAGTTCAGTCTAGGATTTTCAATATTGTGGATGACTTTCACCATCCCTATTTTAACTGGCTGATGCTATGATGAAAATTCTAGAGCCAATCTGCCAACTGATTCTCACTGACAGGTCTTGAAACATCTTTCACACAAATTAATTTTTGAGAAGCTCCAGTGATAAGCACAACAGAGCTCTCAGCAATAACTGCCCATTCAACCAATTCTTTCTTTTATGCCACTTGTGACTGAAAACTTTCTCTGGCAGTGAGTACAGTGAAATATCAATGGTTTTAATTGATGGCTGAAAAGTCTTTTCTCCAGCTTCAGTGGGGTTTCAGCACAAGATCATAGGCTAATTCAAGTTGGAAGGCTTAAATTTACTTGCAAGCTTAAATTCTCTGCTGACTGCAAGCCTTTAGCATGTACCTGTTCTAAAGACTCCTCTGTGGTACCAAGTGACTCACAAACACATATTAAAAATTTCAGCATTTCCCACATGACTGGCACATTGCTGAGCTGGAAAGCAAAGTCTGGAGAATTTATGAGAGTGGCTCAGATAACACAGGAAGCCATAACTAGAATGGAGTTCCTGACTTTTAATAATATTGACTCTTGACTCTGCTTTTGTCAACGGTAATATCCGCCCCTGTGGGAATGGGAACATGAGTTTACTGACCACCAAACACATTTTTGATTATGTAGCGCTCTTAAGAATATTTGTTTCTAGTTCAGGTTAAAGAATCACACATTAAGGGATGTTTTAAGGGCCACTTGTTTTTAATTTCATGAAGGCACATATATGTTTGAAAGTATAACTTTCTTATATATGAAAGTATAACTTCCTTAAATTGTTATACAGATAATTGTAATAAAAGAAAAAATTAAATCCAAACAAATAAGAATATTCTAGTTGGTGAAGTAATGGGAGATGTTTCATCGAGGCAAAATGTGTTTCTCTCTGCAGAGAGTCTGACCACCCCAGCAGGGCTAATGTATATTCTAAGTTCAAATGGTGGCATGATATTTTTCATGACACAAATAGGCATTGTGTATG
Organism: Nicator chloris; assembly: GCA_013400495.1. Classification (NCBI taxonomy): domain Eukaryota; kingdom Metazoa; phylum Chordata; class Aves; order Passeriformes; family Pycnonotidae; genus Nicator; species Nicator chloris. The sequence goes on from WAAE01019107.1 coordinate 43,630, forward strand.
TGTTATATGACAGTTGTAATATGATGTGTGCTTCCAGCAGTCCGGTATTGCTAATTCTGGCAATAGGTTGACATTAACCAAGAGGGGAAAATACACCTTCCTGTAACTCCCAGGCTCTCTTATCTAAATTTTCATTTGGCCAAAGTCCAGGATTTAGTTTATGACCTCTGATGAGTTCACAGTACAAAGCAGAAAACTCACAAATCTCATCCACATGATCTTACCCATTTCCCTTCTATTTTTTTTTTCTCATAGTTGCTGTAAATTTCCATGCTTGTATTAATGTTGCACAATTTATTGGCAAAGTAGTTTAATTACACGTTTTTATTAACAATTAATTGATATTGGAAGCCCATTCTCTGGGGATATTTATACATGGAAATTTTAGTTTTAATAACTAGGAAAAATAACAGTGTGTAAGCTGAACTCTTTTTATGTGGCATATTTTGTAGGGGATTTTCCTTTCACATCTCATCAACTGCCAGTCAAATAGTACTTTATAACATTAATAAAATGTTAGTGGAGAATATCTGATGACAGAAACATTCTTTTCTTAAACCATAAACTAAACTTAGTGTTTTAATATTATCACCTAAGGTGGGTACAATAAGATACCTTGCACGTTTTTCATTTATATGCTGAACTGTATTTTTCCTATTCCTTCTTATTATTAAAGTAAGATTCTGGCTTAATTTAATCCAAAGTACTA
>WAAE01019108.1:0-10630 GCA_013400495.1 Nicator chloris
GAATTTTTTTTTTATATATATATGTGGTCATCACAAGTTCTCTTTATTTTGCCATAGAGGTACTAGTTCTGTTTACTCTTTTTAGTTGATAACTTCACTTGTTTTGTCATTTATCACAATCATTGATCAAATCATTACATTCTGTTATAAACAAAATATTGTATGAATGATGTTATCTCTTTCTCATACATCTAGCTTAAGTTAAAAGAAAGAAGGAAACGAGAGTTTCAGGTTAAAAGTCAAATATATGAAGTAGGTAAATTTTATTAACTGTCTTTTAGATAAATTAAAAATCTAATTTACTCTTCAGCAGGTAAGCTGTTTGTTTTATGCAGAATTTAATAACACAGACTTTTAAACTTAAGTTTATTTTCACTTTTTTCTTTATGTTTAATGTTGTTCTGAGTTCTGCTTCAGAATTTTAATAAAGAGTAAATATTTTGCTTGTAGTATTTAATTTGTTTTAATTTTCTGTCAAACATTCATACAAAAAAGCTGCCCTTTAAGCTATAGCATGCAATAGCACTGCTTTTATAGCCAAAGTATCAAGACTTGTGCTCTGTCAAAACTATTCCAACATATATACAGTAGTGGTTTATGTTGGTATGCATTTGTTAGCTTTTTCTTTACTTTTTTTCATTTCCATTGATTTCACTCCTTCTTCCCATTATATCCCTTGCTGCCTATTAAATTACTTTCTTTATGTGCTAAAAAGGTTTTTTCCACAAAACCAGAAAGGTATTCAGATTTTAAGAACTACTATATAAGATGCTCAGTAAATAAGCATCTTGCCAAAATTATCATTTTCATGTGAGTATGTTTGTGGATTGGTCAAGAACATATTGTGATTGCATTGAAGAAGAACTGATCTAACCTAGCTGGATGTCTATTTGAAACAAATATGCATGTTGAAACCTGTATGAAAGAGTCATCTGTTTGGTTTACTAGCAGCTCTCATTAAATAAGGAACCACTACATTTAAGGGACTCTTCAAAAAATTTGATTGCTATGATAATAATGAAATATAAATCACGTTCCATTTTTTTCCCCATATGTAAACACCTAAGGATTATTCTTGTGATGAAAAAAGGTGGTCTAATCACCATATTTCGTAATATCACAAGGTTAAAAAATTCATAGTTTCTAGTAATAAAGGTGTTGTTATGCTTGTCAGTCATTGCAAGGCTCCCATCTATTAGTCTTGTTTTCTAACAAGCTTTATGACTGATCCTCAATTTACAGTTGTCATTCAGCAGTCATCACCAACCATAGGAGGTCTCCACTCACGCTGTTACAGAAATTCATCCTACTTCAAGATGCAAATCTTAATCTGCATGAAAATAAAATCAAAATTAATACAGATATAATGTATCACCACAGACTATTAGTTCTGCTAGTAAACACAGCATGCAAAAGTTGCTCTTAACTTTAAAGGAAGCATGGTACCTGCTGAAAATATGTTGTAATTATTGGAGAGAAAAAAACAACAAGAAGTAAGAAGGCCCAATGTAAATATCATATCCTGATAATACAATGCTAGTGGAAGAATTTCAGAAAAACTAGTAAATCTTACATAAGGGCATAAAGGTTATTATTTGGATTTAAGTTTGAGGTGAGATTTTACTTACTAATTTCCTTCTCGGTCCAGGAGCTTTTTCCTCCTCCATTTCTTAACTTTCCTGGTAATTTTGATATAGCTAAATCGATTTTAGCATAAAATAAAACATTTCTGATCAAATCAAAGATGCACAGACTGTTATGCAAAAAGGATTATTTGATCATTTTATCTGATCTCATATACAGGCAAGATATTTACTTATCATTTCTGCAACCGATCACAGTGACTTCTTTTGTGAAAAAAGGTATCAGGTGGATCTTGTGCCTTGATAAACCTCCTGCTTTGGTTTCTGCTTCAGAGCTGTGGAACATCATGCTTCTCCCCCTCTCTTCGAGAGGGTTCAGTGTAGCAATGTCACAAAAATAATTTAAGTATTTCACTGTTCCTTTGAGTGCCTTTGCTGCTACTCTCTAAAGTCTTGCATTGAGACTATGTCATCTTCACGAGACAAGGAGTGTGGGGGAAAGGGAGAATGATTGCTGCTAAGGTCAGCCACACCTACCCCCCCACTGCATTCTGACTTCATCTGTCTATGCTCCTTGCTTCTCCTCTGATACAAGCTGACCTCATTGGCTTTTAGTGTGTTTTCTGCATAAAAGCCCTGTAGCAACTATAGTGTTTCCAACTTTGGCAGTTTAATGTTTATTCTGGTATTTATCAAAAAACCAAGCTGTTGGAAACTTGGTTTATTCCAATGTTGTATTCCAGTTTCTGATTTTAAAAGATTTTAAGAAACACAGTGTTTTAGTCATAAGATGTCAAAAATAGGTATCTTTCAATCCATGGGAAGAAGTTGCGTTAATTCTTTTTGTTTGAAAATGCATAATAAACTGGATGCCAGGAGACTTGCCATGATGTTCTCAAAACAGTCTGGTTATCAATGGCATAGATGCATCACCTTTCTAAAGGACTACAGGTTTTCTTTGTTTTTGATTAAATACACATTTGCCCTAAAATGGCCACTCTCTCTGTCTAAGGCTGTCCTGCCACAAATGTTTTCAAATTTGATTTTAATAGTAATCTGAATTGAATTTTCTTTTTAGTTTCTCTATTTTGATTCTCTGGTGTGAATAACTCTGATGTATTTACATGTGTTTTTCACATGTGTTAGGTGGAATGTATCTATTTTAAAAGTCTTTATGGCAAGCTTGACAACAGATTTTTACATGGGATTTTTTGTTTTGTTTTCCAAATGTGAGGAAAATGACCACAGAGAAAAAGGTTTAGAATATGTTTAAAGATGTTTATAAGAGACATTAGGTATATAAATAACCAGATGACTTGGGGAAAAGATGGTAAATTACTTGATTTGACCCTATGTCTGAGAACTTCAAGCAAAGAAGATAAACATAGAATCCTAGATTGTTAAGGGTTGAAAGGGAGATTAAAGATCATCTTTAAGTCCAATGTGCTCTGCCATGGGCAGGGACACCTCCCACTAGATGAGGTTGCTCAAGGCGTTATCCAGACAGGCCTTGAACACACCCAAGGGATGAGGCAGCCACAGACTCTCTGGGCAAGCTGTTCCGTTGTCTCACCATCCTCATAGTAAAGAATTTCTTCCTAATATCCAACCTTTGTTTCTCCCCTTCCAGTCTGTACCCGTTACTCCTTTTCCTACCACTGCAGTTCCTTATGAAGAGTCCCTCTCCACCTTCCCTGCAGGCCCCATTCAGATACTGTAAGTTTCTGTAAGGTCTCCACACAACCTTCTCTTCTCCAGGCAGAACAGACCCAACTTCCTCAGTCTGTCTTCATNAGTCTGTCTTCATAAGGAAAGTGCTCCAGTCCTCTTACCAATCTCATGCCCTTCTCTGGACTTGCTCCAACGGTTCCATGTTCCTCCTGTGCTAGGACCCCAGAGCTGGATGCAGCACTGCAGGTGGGGTCTCACCAGAGCAGAGCAGAGGGGCAGAATCCCCTCCCTGGCCCTGCTGGCTGTGCTGCTTTGGATGCAGCCCAGGACACAGTTGGCTTTCTGGGCTGTGAGTGCACATTGCCAGCTGTTGTTGAGTTTTTCCTCAACCATCACCCCCAAATCTTTCTCTGCAGGGCTGCTCTCACACCTCTCCACCCATACTGTAGTCTGGGATTGCCATGACCCAAGTGTAGGACCTTACACTTCACTTAATTGAATTCCATGAGATTTGCATGAGCCCACCTCGAGTGTGTTAAGGTCCCTTGGGACCTTACACAACATTACAACATTAAATTTGAAAATTTGGGAAGAAAAAGGTAATCGGATTTAACTCCTAGCATTTTCTATTTTTCCAGTCTACGACTGCTAGGTGTGCATTTTCTCCCGAATGACTCCGTATATTCTTTTATAATCGCTAGAGAACATGCTGTATTCATTAGTCAGGATGCATGCCTTATGTACCTGCAAACTACTGGTGGTGTGCATTTGCAGCAGATGTTTTGAATCTGAATCTGTTATGTATATTAAACTTTCATATTTACAATTTAATCAGGGGAGTTGTTAAGAATAAAAAAAAGCACTTATTTTACTTAAGTTTTAAGGTTTATCAGCATTCTTTCAAGATCAACTTTATGTAAAATACTGCACTTATTTTACATCTTTTTTTTTCTTCTCTTTCTGCATATTTACATTTCTTTCACTCCGCAGACTTAAAGAAATACCTTTCTGTCTGTCTTCATAGTACTGTTTCAATATTTGGAGCAAAATTTCACTGAACTTGTTTGCAGGTGTTGCTACAGCGTTTTCTATTGACAGGAATGCAAATCTTTTAGATTTAAGACTCCCAGCTGTATGGGCTAGAGTGGATTTCTCCTCACATGATCAATACAATTTCATTTTCAAGCTTGTTTCTTGTGGGCGAGCTTGTATGCCTAATACAACCTTCTGGCACAGGTTTCAGAAACAGTATGACATACATGAATACTCTGTCCTGAAATAGAACTGAAAGCCGCCATAAGCCATGTATGTTTGTGGCATCCTAAAAGGGTGAAAGTGTCACATTTTCAAAAGGCCTGTGTCCATTTATCCTGTATTTTCAGATTAGGTCTGCCTTATTTAAGTAGGCACAATTGCCACAAGTACCCAGGACTTAGCTAGCTCTACCACCAAATCAGTCTTTCTTGTATACATATGGTGAATTAGTAATTCCTTCATAATGGAGCATTGTGATGATTGCTGCTTTAGAATTTCACTTCCTTTAAAGCCTAAAAGGGTGAACCTTTGGAAGTGGATAAAGGGCATTGTGAATGAAAGGTGCCTGCGGAAAAAGAGACAGGAGCTATCTTTATTCAATGTGTTGCAACAATATATTGAATACTAAGATACCACCTGCCTGGCCTGCTTCTGTTGGAGAGTGGTTTGCAAATGCAAACAGATAAAGAAAAAAAAAATTGTAGGATAGCCAGATTATTCATTAAACATCAGGACTTCAATTTCTGCACAGTTTTCTTTCTTTTGACCTCCTCAGAGCAACTTATGATAAATATTTTGTATTAATTTTTAAATTGTTAGTTGATCACAGAAATGGTTAGTTGAATCATATGGAAAAGCACTATTTCTTTCTTCTTCCTAGGAGGAAGGTAGTTTTTTTCAAAGTGGATTTGGAATAGTTGTTTGCTATGTCTGTGCTATATGCCTCTTAGACTATTATGTCTAATTCTCTTATCTAGTAACACGTTAATGAATACTAAGGCATAACCTAGCAAAAACAGTCAATAACTTCCAAATCAGTAGATCATGTAAGGATTATATTATAAATGCACATACTGGGATCAAACTGCTGAATTTTTTAACCTCAGGAGAATATCCTTATTCCTTAATGATTGTGTCAGAGTATAAGGCAGTATTTTGTCTGGCAAACAAAGTAAATTGAAGAAATTCACAACCATAGTTTTCTCATCTATAATGCTCTTAATTTAGTGCCTGCCTATGTTTGTAACTGTACAAACTGATTAGTGTTTCTACATGTGGTGTAATTAGTTGGAAATGCAGTAGGAGTGATAGTGTACATTTCAGTTATCAAAACTTTTAAATAAATGTTTTCAGTCTTACTAAAAGAGGAAAAGGGGAAGTGTATGACTGATGACACATTCAAATAAGTGAAATTCTTATTTAACATATCAGATAAATATGTAGAAAATTGTGCCTGGAATCTCTCTCTGTTTATTGTTAAAAATGCAAGGGTATTGGTCTTCCTTTTGTATTTACCCAGAATATAAGTTTAAATGTTGAAATTACTTTCATCTTCCCACAAAATATTGTAATAATACACACTGTATTACCTGTGTAGTTATTCTGTGTTTGCGCTTAACCGCTGTTTAAAGACATAATGCTCAGCTTTTCTAGAGCTTAAATAAAAGGTCTGGGCAGAACTTAGAACTTAAAGGCTTGAAGGAACAGATCCTTCACTTAAGGAACTTTTTACTCAGGTAGCTTCTATTTACTATACACGTGGTACTCTGTGTCACATAGAGCCTCTTGAAAAACCCCAAACCTTGGAATAACAGAGTAGAAGAAAATAAAATATTTCAGCTGTGGGGGACTTACAAGAATCATTCGCCCAACTGCTTCACTTCAGGGCTGACCCAAAGGTCAAACAGGTTGTTAAGGGCTCTGTCCAAATGCCCCTTACACACTGACAGGCTCAGGGCATCATCAGGCTTGACCACCCTCTCTGTAAAGAAATGCTTCCTAGTGGTGAGTCTGAACCTTCCCTGGCACAGCTTTGAACCATTCCCACGTCCTTGTCTCTGGATCCCAGAGAGAAGAGATCAGCACCTCCCTCTCCACTTCCCCTCCTGAGGAAGCTGTAGAGAGCAAGGAGGTTGCCCCTCAGCCTCCTTTTCTCCAAACTAGACAAGGCCAAAGCCCTTAGCAGCTTCTCACAGGCCATGGTATCCTGTCCGTCCATCAGCTGTCTTGTCCTTCTCCAGACATCTTCGAGGATCTTCCCATCATTCTGAAATGCTGGAGTCCAGACTTGCACCCAGCAGCTGAGGGGAGGCCCTGCCCTAACGCCGGACATAGAGGGACGGTCACCTCTTTGGACAGCCGGGGATGTGAGGTTTGGTGCACCCAGGATGGGGTTTGCTGCCCTCCTGGCTGCCAGGGCACACTGCTGGCTGCCACAGTCTGCTGCCAGCCAGCACCCCGAGAGCCCTGTCTGCAACCTCAGAGTTTCCCCTCTCCTGGTTTAGACTTGTGTCTGGCATTTCTCTATCCCAGGTGCAGAATCTGGCATTTTGACTTGTCATTTTCGTGTCACTGATGATTGCCCAGTGCTCCACTGTATCTGTATATCTCTCTCTGCAAGAGCTCTTGTCCCTCAAGAGAGTCAACAGCACATCCCAGTTTGATAACACCAGCAAACTTACTAATGGTGTATTCAACTCCTGTATCCAGATCATTGATAAAAATATGACAAGAGCAGACCCTAGAATTGAGCCCTGCAGGGCACCTAGAGTAAAACAAGAAGCAGCCATAAGTTTTCAGAAAGGGCAAGTGAATCACTTAGTGTCTAAAAAATGTGTGTTCAAATCAATCACATTTTATGCTTAAAAATAGTTTAAAAGTAATTTTACAACCTATATGCAAAGAGGGTTTCAGGCATTGTAGCGACATCTATCAGATAAAGGTGAAAGTTCGTTTTATGAAAATCTAAAAATGGTGAACGAAATAAAAATAATTAGTAGTGAAAACAATTTCTCTTTAAGCTTGTTCCAGTAGAATACGGTGGAAACTGATTTTAAATATAGATCCCATTTCTGTGCTTGATAAAGTAATTACATGTATTAGTGGTAACTAATTTTGCTTGGCTTATGTGATGCATTAAAAGTCAACACAGATTTTTTGCCTTCAGTGGCCATCCTGATGAAATCTACTAAAAGAAACTCCAGCAACAAAAATCTCCCCAATGACGAAAAGTCTAAGAGCTACCCCCGAAAGTCATGGAATCAATATGGCAGTGAGGAGTCAGTCGTATGTAATGCCACTTTTCAAGTGAAATTACTAGAGATGCCAGTCTTTTTAACAGATTAGTTCTCTGAACAAAGAAGGCCACAAGCTGCATCAACAAAATGAGAGTAGGGCACTAGTGGGAAAGAGCAGCAGGCGGTGTAACCCCCATGTACAGTACTGCTGTGGATTAAGCACTGTGGTACATATGAGCTAACATTCAGATTTAGGATTTCAGTATCTATACAGTCTCAATTGTTTGATTGTAGCATTTTGTTAGGAAGGGAAGCTCTCTGGCTACAATATATAGTAAACTGATCATATGATGATCTTTTCAGCTTGTAGATTTCATCTTGCAGCATGATTTTAAAACTTGATCATTCCTCTGTGATTGAACACTTTGACCCATAGTATTTTCCACTGAAGCAAGTCAGTGAAGAAGTCAGACTGTTGAAAGAAAGAACATTATTGCCAAGCAAGAACGTTTTCTTACATAATAATTGTATATATTTAATGATGTACCTTTTTTTAAAGACTTGCAAAGCTAACATTACACAATTACAAGAAATTACTACTCACAGCTAATAGATCCAAATACTTGTCAATTGCCCTGGAAAAAAAGGAGAAACTAATTTTACAGGTAAATTAAAATATCAGCTATAGGATTTTTCTATTTCTACTATACAGAGAGTAAATTCAGCCAATATTGATAAATTATGTCACTAAAATTATAATTAGCACTGTGGTATTTGAAGTAGGATAGAGACACTCATTAAAAACGTTTACAGAGATAATTATAAGTATTTTTTAAAAGTTTAAGTGGTGGTTCTATTGCTTTCATTTTGGCCATTTATTGTAGCTAATAACTGTGTGCCTTTTCTTACTGTGCATTCCATTGTCTCTGTCATTTTCATTGTTGGTTTTTGCTCTTCTGGCCCCCCAGATAAATTCCACTTAGGTTTTTTCTTTAATGTTGTTACCAAACTGATCAAAATCAAAATATCCATTGTTATTTAAAAGGAAAAGAAAGAAAATGGATGTGACCATAACCATACATTTGCATTTGAAAAAAAATCTACTTTGTGTTTTAGTTATACTGTGTTTTCTTTTCCTTTTTAAAAGCAAAATTATTGTGAACAAAACTGCTTTCCCAAAGGCTGGATCCTGCAGTCTGTATAACTCCTGACTTTCCATTTACTTTGACAGCTGGGGATCTTCAAAGGGTGCTGGCCAGGAATAAGGGTTGATGTCCTGTCCCAGTGAAGCTAATGGTGTAAAACCTATTGAATTACTTTGGTTTGGGATTTGATTCTGTGATTTCAGATAAATTTCTGTAATTTCAGATTTCAGTTAAAGTTTTGTTTCTAATTCAATTCTTATTGCAAACTCTGCATGTTTCTTCCTGGTCTAGTTGAAGGGAAAACATATAGAGGCCTTCCTGAAAATCGTTTAGGGATTTTTTTATTTAATTATTTTTTTACTTTAGTGATTATTTTTTTGTTCAATCTGGGTCATTTTTATTTCAATGCAGCTCGCCAGTAATTCTACTTCTTTGAGCTCATTCTGAGCAGCTTGGAAGGTAAAATGAACTTTGCGGCTGTGATCCTGCAGTATACATACAAGCAAAATGACTTTCTGACCTCATTGAGGAGGCTTGTGTTCACTGGGACTCTAGAATGAGGCTTTTGAATAAAATATATGCCCTAGCCAGGAATAAAGCAGGCATTTCTGTTGATCTGTAAGGAATCTGTCAAAACTTCTCTGATCAGGCTTTTTTACTATCCCATCTTGAGTCCTTTTTTTAATGACATCTATTATCAGATTGAAATGGCGATTGAGACACTGCAAAAGTCTGATGGTCTGTCCACTCACAGAAGCTCTCTTCTCAACAGCCATGTAAGTTGTCTCTTCTTCACATACACTCTCTCTTGCTTGTTCTGCATGCTTAGCCTGCCTCTAAATGTTTGTTTTATTTTATTATTACTTTTTGCTCTTAATCTTCCCATCTTAGTTGCTTGTAATCTTCTACACCTCCCATGGCTTTATTTTGTCAGATTAAATGTCTTTATGGTATATTGCAGAGTGTTACCTGTTTCCTATGGTCTACACCTGTGTTAGGATGAGTTAACACATTTGACTGTTCTGCGGGTTACAGTGTAAATGTCAAGCTAAGGTTCAATTAATTGTAAATTAGCTGGCTTTGGGCATTTTAAATAAAATTGTCTACATCGTAAGAACTGTGTTCCATATACTAATTTTGGGGCATGTAAAGGGGAAGAGAAGAAACAAACAGCACACCTAAATAATATATTTAGGTCATTCCTAGGTGTTTCTTCATTTATTCTGACTAGAGAGTTTATTTTGAAATTACTTACTTAAGAATCTTAGGGATCCTTACGATGACATGGTAAAAATTGAATGCAGTGCCTTAATTTGAAGTACACAGAAATGTCTTATTCATCTGCCTTTTACTTTGTTCTTACCCTGCAAGTCTTACAGTTAAGAACTTTTCATAGCCAAAGCTAAAAGAAAGGTATTTGGGCAAAAACATGATCTCCAAATATAGTGATAAGTTCATTATATATAACTTTAAAATACAGGAAGAAGACCAAGTTAATTTTAAACTCACTATATATTATTACTTTGTAAGTTGTTAGTCTTTCTGAAATTTTTTTTTCTGTTAGTACTTATGGTTTTGAATTTTGTGCTTTTGTCATGTTGATTGGTTTGTACTCACATTACTCTTTTTCTCCTTCTCAGCTTTACCTACTATATAAATTCAAATACCCTTATTGCTTTACAGAAGAAATTGAAATTTAGTTTGCAGTCTGAATGTAGAATATGATGGTAGAGATTGTCCTTTGGAAATCAAATTAAAAATTTATGTTTTAGAAGGTTTGGGTTTGAATTTTGGATTTTTTTTTTCCTGTAGGGGTCTGGTTTTGTTGAAGTTAAAATTAAAAATGTTCTATGGAGAATTTAGGCAAACTTTTTTTTTTTCTTAAATCTAAAATTGGAAGAGAAAAACTGTATGATAAAAAGTTACAGGAAATTATATACAGAAGGACATTTAGATTCCA